>JZKD02S0158793.1:161700-221127 GCA_000966675.3 Picea glauca
AGATGGTTACAATGAGGCTCTGGAGGCCTTTTTACAATAATTGGGAATGCCAAAAGTTCTATACATCCAAAAACCTAACCCTAGGAGATGAAGCGCCAAAAGTCATGTGGGCCCCGTTTGGGTAAGTTGGTACATCAACTTCCCGGGGTTGTAACTTTTGCATACGATCTCTATTTTAGGTGTGTGATAGCTCGTTGGAAAGGTATCATCGAGAAGATTCATTTTGGGGGCTCAATTATACCTTTGGATATCATTGAGAACCTAGATCTTGAAAAAAATTCATTTAGGCCCTCAAAATGGCCCCGGAAGTTAAAACCTGCTAAAAATAGTAAATTGCCAAAATGGCCAGAAAACTATTTTGAGCCATTTGGAAAAGGTGGGTGGCCACCGATATCCACCTGGATCATGCTAGACTGGATTAGAGCTCTTGATACTTATTTCAATTATGAGGATATCGAAGATGATAAGAAGGTCAGACATGCTGTCACAAGATTAAAGGGACATGCAGCCTTGTGGTGGGATGAACTGCAAGCTGACAGGCGTTGCCAAGGCAAGCAAAAAATTAAGAGCTGGGATAGGATGATTGAAAAGATGAAGGAAAGATTCATTCCCAGGGACTATCAAATTTCTCTGTTCAGGAGGATGCATAACTTGAGACAGAAGTTGATGACAGTGAAGGAGTATACTGAGGAATTTTACAGGTTGAATATCAGAGCAGGTCATCACGAAAGAAATGACGAAAAGGTGGCCAGGTATATGAATGGCCTGAGGTATGAAATTCAGGATGAACTAAATTTGGCGACCATCTGAATTGTGGAGGATGCTTACCAATTGGCTCTGAAAGCTGAGGAGAAGCTGAGTTGTAAACAAAGTCAGAGGGGCAGAGGCATAAATCATCCCAAAGGAAAATAGGTTTCCCAAGATAAATACCAGAAGCCCAAGTATGACTGGAAGAAACCTCAAACTTAGACAGAGAGAGGTGGAAGTTCACAGAGAGGGCGATATGCTGAGAAAAGAGAACAACATACTGAACAGAGAGGAGGATATGCTGATAATAATAGGTTTCCTCGTACCAGAGGTAGAGGAAGAGGAAGAGGTGGAGTAATCACATGCTTCACATGTGGAAAGAATGGGCACAAGTCAGTTGAATGTCCATATAGGAAGAAATATGGAGGAGTTGCTCACATCGTCAAGGCACAGAGGCAAGATGTTGAGGTAGAGTACGCTGAAGGCGGAAGATCGCTGGTGATGCGAAAATTCCTTTTGACGTCGAAGAAGGAGATGGAGAATCCAGCACAAAGGAACAATGTTTTTAGGACTGCTTGCAAGACCAAGGGTTGGGCATGCAAGGTCATCGTGGACAGTGGAAGCACCGATAATCTCGTTTCAACCGATATGGTAGAAAAATTGGAACTGGAGACAACTGATCACCCGAAACCATACAAAGTTTCATGGATACAGAAGGGACATCAGGTAAGTGTCACTAAACAGTGCTTAGTTGACATTAAGATAGGAGGATATAATGATAAGGTTTTATGTGATGTTATTCCTATGGATGTCTGTCATTTATTGCTGGGTAGACCATGGCAATATGATAGAAGTGTAATTCATGATGGGAGGAARAATACATATACCCTGGAAAAGAATGGGAGAACTCRTATGTTGTGTCCAATTGAAGATAAAGAGGTGAAGCCRGAGGTARACAACAYARTACTTCTCATGAGTGGGAAGGAACTYCTTACMGAAGTTAAGAAGAAGGAGGATCCACAATTCTTTGTGGTCAGAAAACCGAGAATTGTTCTGACTAGCACAAGAGTGGACGATTTGCCAGGAGAAGTTCAGGAACTGCTGGAAGAGTTCGTTGATATTGTAGTGGACGAACTACCTTGTTCGTTGCCACCGATGAGGAGCGTGAGTCACCATATATACCTCATACCAGGAGCTAGTCTGCCAAATAAAGCCACGTACAGGTTGATGCCTCAGGAGAATGAAGAGGTTAAAAGACAGGTTCAGGAGTTGTTGGACAAAGGCTTGGTCAGGGAAAGCTTGAGTCTATGTGTTATTCCAACAGTACTCAGTCCAAAGAAAGACGGAGGCTCGAGGATGTGCACTGATTCAAGGGCGATAAACAAGATAACTATCAGGTATAGATTTCCATTGCCAAGAATGGATGATTTGATGGATTTCTTAAGTGGAGCAATTTTTTTTTCAAAGATAGATTTGAAGAGTGGATATCATCAGATTCGTATGAGAGAAGGTGACGAATGGAAAACAACATTCAAGACAAATGAAGGTTTGTACGAATGACTTGTCATGCCGTTTGGCTTGATGAATGCATCGAGTACCTTTATGAGGTTGATGAATGAATTCCTGAAGGAATTCATCGGGAAATTTGTCATCGTGTACCTGGATGACATATTGGTTTTCAGCAAGATGAAGGTTGAACATTTGAAGCATTTGGCTATTGTGATGAAGAGGTTACAGTAAGAGAAGTTGTTGATAAACATGAAGAAGTCCTCATTCATGAAGACATAACTCATCTATTTGGGGTTTGTTATATCTGCAAATGAATTAAGGATGGATCCAGATAAGGTGGAGGTAATCAAGAATTGGCCATCACCAAGGAATGTGTTTGAAGTGAGGAGTTTTCATGGACTGGCTAGTTTCTACTGGAAATTCATCAGAAATTTCAGAGGAATTAGCGCAGCAATGATGGATACAGTGAAGAAAAGACATAAATCTTTTCACTGGACAGAAGAGGCTGAGAAGAGTTTCAATTTGTTGAAACGAAAGATTACAGAGCAACCGGTTTTGGTGTTGCCAGATTTTCAAAAAACATTTCAGGTAAAATGTGATGCAAGCGGGTTTGCAATTGGAGCGGTCTTGAGCTAGGAGGACATGTTGATTGCATATTTCAGCGAGAAGCTGAATGAGGAAAAAGAGAAATACTCCACATATGATAAAGAGTTCTATGCCATCATACAGGCATTGAAGAAATGGAGACACTATTTAATTCCAAAAGAATTTGTTTTATATAGTGATAACCATGCATTACAATTTGTGACTCAACAAGAAAAGTTGAATTAGAGGCATGTTAAATGGGTTGAATACATGCAAAATTTCACTTTTGTGATAAAACATATTTCTGTACTGCTAGCAAAGTTGCTGATGCTTTCAGCAAGAAATGTTTGTTGTTGCAGGAGTTCAAAGTCAGGATGTTAGGCTTTGATGATCTTAAAGACATGTATGCAGATGATTAAGACTTTAAGGAAGCTTATGAAGCAACTGAGAATCCAGTTCTCAGAGACAGAAGCCAGTGGATAGAGTATGTGATCCAGGATGGATTGCTATTCAAAGGCAATCAACGGTGTATTCCAAATTTCTCCATGAGGGATAACTTGTTGAAGGAGAAGCACAGTGGAGGATTGGCTAGACATTTTGGCCATGATAAGACATTTGCAAAGCTGAGCGAGTCATACTTTTGGCCAGGGATGCGATCAGAAGTCAAGAAATTTGTGGATAGATGCATAATTTTCCAACATTCAAAGGGAAGGAAACAGAATGCGGGTTTTTATCAACCATTACCCATACCTGAGAGGCCGTGGGATGAAATTAGCATGGATTTTGTATTGGGATTTCTGAAGACACAAAGAGGTGTTGATTCAATCTTTGTGGTAGTTGACAGTTTTTCTAAGATGGCACACTTTATTCCATGCCAGAAGACTAGCGATGCGATTCACATCGCAAATTTTTTTTTCAAAGAGATTGTGCGACTCCATGGATTGCCAAAAAGCATAGTTTCGGACAGGGACACAAAATTCATAAGGAATTTCTGGAGAACATTGTGGAAGAAGCTAGGAACTAATTTGATGTTTATATCTGCTTATCATCTTCAGACAGATGGACAAATAGAAGTGGTCAACAGAAGTCTAGGAGATTTGTTGAGGAGCTTGGTGACAGAGCACCATAGCAGCTAGGATAGCATATTACCACAAGCAGAGTTTTCTTACAATGAATCACTAAATCGGAGCACAGGGAAAAGTCCATTCCAGATTGTATATGGAACGTAACTGAGAGGGGTTTCTGAATTGAGGGATTCATGATAGACCGATACTAGCAGTGCTAGTGCAGGAGAATTCGCTGAAGCGATGATGGAACTTCACAGCCAGGTGAAGGAGCAACTGTTGAAGTCAAGCCGGGAGTACAAGAACAGAGCAAATCAACATCGGAGACAACTTCAATTCGAAGTTGGTGATCTGGTTCTGGCACATTTGAGGAAGGAAAGGTTCCCGAGAGGAACATACAACAAGCTGAAAATGAAGAAAATTGGGCCATGCAAGGTCTTGAAGAAAATGGGATAGAATGCTTATGAAATTGAGTTACTGGATGGGATCGAAATATCTCCAATATTTAATGTTTTGGATTTATATCCATATAGATCTGATGAAGTAGGAGCAGAAAGTGATGATCAACCAGAAGTCCAGTGGCAGAAGCAGATGTCAGTTGCAGAGAAGCCACAGATGGAGCAGATACTGAACAAACGAGTGGGTAAGAAAACCAGGAGGAAAGAATATTTTTAATATTTGGTTAAGTGGAAGGGTCATCCAGTTGAAGATGCCAGCTGGGAGACTGAAGCAGAGATTCAGAAGCATGGACATACTGTGCAGGATCTCATGGACAGGAGCCCATGCAAATTTTCAATCGAGGGAGTATGATGCAGGAGCATCCCTCACGACAAGCAAAACCAATGTGGATGCAGAAGACAGCTGGAAGACGTCCAACGCAAGTTGTTGAATTTTTAAAATTTTCACTTGAAGTTGATGCGCTGAATATAAATGAGATCATTTGTTTTAGGTGCCTTGGTAAGAATGTAATCAGACCTCGATCCATATGCTCTTGTCTGAGATAGACAGAGGCATTTATAGTAGTAGTTGCAGGTAGATAGAATTGAATTCTTAGATTAGACAATTTTTAGAATGCAGGAGGGAAACCGGATATAGACACCCTCATTTGTATCATTGTAACATTAGGCAACAGGAGTTAGAATAATCTATAGCATAGGAGAATAGCAGAGAGCTGTAGAAGAACAACCATGTATAGATCTTGAATTAATAGAAGAAGTTGATTCAGATTCATGGTTGTTGTGTTATTCTCTGTGTATGTGTGTTGAATGCTCTAATGTTTCTTCCTGATAGGAATTGTTGTTATGTTGTGCATATGATTTCATGTGTTAAGATAGAAGTCTGAGAGGAGGTGGAGTGAGTTACGATTGTTTCCCTATTTGAGCCAGGAGATTCCTGCAAGGTGTGCAGTTGAATTCATCCGCAAGGAGTGCGTTGATGAAGGCCCAGTAGTCAAACTCTTGTTCTCAAAGCTCTTAGAAGTGAAAGTGGGTTGCTAAAGCCGTGCAAGGAGTGCACAGGCTAAGTAAAGTCTCAGTTGTAAAATCTGAGCAAAGGAGACCTAAGACTGTTGCTGCAGGAAGTGTGCAGAGTCGGAAGGATTCAACACTTAGGAAGATGTTGAGTGCTGAGCGCAAGGAGTGCGCGCAAGTTCCTCTGAGGAATCAGAGTGGAAATTCTCAGGAGGTATAGCACCTTCGTGATACCATTAAAGGAGAGCACAGGAGTTGTGCCGAGGTAGGACCAAGCAGGAGAGTTCGTGCCAAGAAGTCCTTAAGAAAGGAGAAGAGAAATCGATGGTCAGGATTCGTAGAGGAGATCAACGAAATCTCGTCAGCCATTAGATCTCGGGAAGTTGCGTAGGGTTTAAGCCCCAGTGAGTAAATGAGGATTCCTGGAGGAGTGATCGGGATATCAAGGTCATCTGGATTTTGTTAAGGAAGAGAATCGGGACCTTGTGGTTCCCGAAATCTCGAAAAAGGATTATAGCCATAGATCTCGGATGGGACATGTGTCAGCAATCCAAAGTGAGTCGGGGTTCGACATTTCGGGGTTTTCAAAGACATAGAACTCTCGCCTGTTGGAATCGTGATCCATGATTTTTCGATGGGAGTTTTGAACCATCCATCGACGAGGACGCGTGGAAGGAGATCTTGACGAGTCGGCGTTCGGAACATCGGGGTTTCCAGAGACAAGAGACTCAAACATGTTGAAATTGTTATCCACGATTTCCTGATAGGATCCAAGCTGTCCAAAACCATGAGGACACGTGGCGAGATATCCCGGAGAGTTGGAGTTCGGGATATTGGGGTTCCAGGAGTCGTGAACCACTTGCAAAGTGAAATCGCGATCCGCGATTTTTCGACACGGTCGGAGCCATTTATTTGGGGAACACGTGTCCAAGGATCCGAAGGAGTCGGGGTTCGGCATTTCAGGGTTTCCGCAAACAATGGAATCGTTGCACCAAAAATCACGATTTCGCGATACCCGATAGAACCGAAGGAAGCAGTGACGTGGAGGAGAGAGTTCACACGTGCATCGGGGTTCGCCATTTCGGGATTTTTGGTGACAAGGAAATCATGCCAAGAGAAATCGTGAAATCCCGAAACGTAATTTCCCAATCACCACAGGAGTGTGGGCCCTAGGTGCTAGAACAGAGGAAAAGTGTCGGAAGGTCAAGCCTTGTCGTGAGTCCATGCCAGGTGGCATCGGGGATCGGAGAATCAAGGATTCTGAGGACGCAAGTTCTACACATTTCAATCTCGTGAAGTCCGAATTTCTGATAGGGGAAAGGACCATGGTCTTGTGGACTAGCAGGTCACATGCGAAAAAGGAGTTAGTTGGAGGAGCTAAGGGGTGCAGAGAGTGCCATCGCAGATCGGGATTTGGGGATTTGTGAGACCCGATCTCGTGAAGTGCAGGACTCGCGATCAGGCGAGGCTCTATTTCCCAATAGAATGAAGGGAGATCATAAAGAATATTCTGTGGGTGTTGAGAACTTCCGATAAGGGGGTTTGAAGAGAATTTTAGTTCTTCGAACCATTCGAAGAGAAGGTCCTGGTGAGAGCGGACGTGCCCTGGGTGGCGCGTTTGCGTCAGTAGGCCTCTTTTCCTACAGTGTGTAGATGGGTAGTATTATTTCCACAACAGGGTGGTGGAAGGACCAATGAGTCCTTTGATAATGAATTCTTTGTGTTGTTGTCACGGCAGATCCCTGTGATCGAGGATTACCCAAATGCAGGGATAGATTTTTCTAGAGATCCTAAGATACTCGTGCCTCCTGGTGAGGAGCGAGGGGAGATGGGTAAGTCTCCACCTTTGTAGTTTTTTTTTTTTTGTTTGCATATGTAATTTTTATGTCATTTTTGTTATATATATCATTTTTTGTAGGCCAGAGTATTTGACGGGTATACGTTTGTTGCATGTAGATGTGGGACCCGTGCGACCTACCGATTATGCACAGAACAAGCATCGTCCACGGCCAGAAGCCACAGCTTCCATCGTTGGGCGAGCAACAGTATCAGAGAACCTCCCAGCCGGGGAGGCTGAGAGGGTCCTTAGACGAGTTGAGCGGAACTTCACTGCACTCACTCGCACAGTCCCGATGGTAGAGATAGAGGACCTGCCACCATCCATGCAGCCTCATGTAGTGGGGGCACCTCGGACGTGGGTCTGATTGTTTAGGCGTTTATCCCATGCTGTGGACTATTATAACAGGGCCCATAGGCCCTGGACCTATTTAGACTTTTTATGTGCCACAAGCACTTACTTGTATATATTTTTTTGAGGGCATAAGCCCTGTGACTCGTTATTAGTCCCATTTTTTAGGCTCTTGCATCCATCTATGTACTCTGGTTATTTTATGATGTTATATATGGTTTTTTTGATCTTTTGTGTCTTATGGATCACGTGTGCAAATATGTATTTACATGCTTATGTCAATGTTCTTCATATGTGTGCAAGATGTCAATCTAAAATTTGATTAGCTAGAGTATCTGTAATTTGGTTTAATCTCCTAGGAACATGAAAATATGCAATATAATAAAAATTTTGTTCTAAGAGACGTACCCTAAGGAATCATTGGTGTAAAGTTGGATCATGAACCCAGTATACTCTGTTTAGCTACAACACAACTAGCTGAGCATCGAGATAGACCTGAAGATGAGAGATACCCAATGACAAGGCGTCACGAAGAAACTCAATAAATGCACTATACTTGGTGACATTATTTGTGGTGTCGCCTAAGCATATACCTCCGAAAGATAACAACTAGCCCTGAGGTGTAAAGATTACCCAAGCTGCAGAGGCAAGCCTCCGAGTGTGCCGACTAGCACCGTCTGCATATGCAACGAACACCTCAGAATCACTTGACATCTGCCATATTGACGAAATATAACATTATTGACATGTCCATAACACTTAAAAGAAACTAAAAAGTAATAGTACAAAGACTATACATATGTTACAAAAAGTTACCCACAATGACCTACCTATGAGTAATACTTCTTGAGGTAGAGCCCATTTCTAGGCTCGGCCAAAGCATTCCCTTCAAAATCAACCAGACAATAAGCACCCTTTTTTAATACCTCTTTTATGATGAAGGGTCTGAACCACATGGGTTTGAATTTTCTTGCCCCCAGAGGGTCCTTATCTTGTTCATAGACCAGGACAAGGTCACCTTTAGAGAAAATCTGAGGACGAACGGATCTATCATACTGACACTTGACCTTATGTTTGTGAGCCTCATTGGCCAGGGCCGCATCACGACACTGCTCATTGAGCTGCTCAAGGTGTACTAACCGTTCTTCAAGTGGAGAAGTGTCTGGAAATAATTGTACTACCAATTTTAGAGATGGGATCTGACATTCGATGGGAAAGACTGCCTCCAACCCATAAACAAGTTGAAAAGGTGAGAAATCAGTTGCAGTCTTAACAGATGTTCGGTAAGCCCATAATGTCGAGTATAACATCAAATGTCAATTTGACATGGCTGAGTTGATAGTTCGTTGTAGAATAGTCTTAAGAGTTTTGTTTACAGCTTCCACCTACCCATTAGCTTGGGGATAGTAGGGTGATGAATTTTCTTGTCGTAACCCAAGATTTGATGTTAATTCGGTTATCATTTGGTTCTGAAAGTGACTGCCATGGTCAGAAAAAATATCTCTCGGGACACTGAACCTTGCTATGATCTGGTTGAATAAAAAGAGAGTTGCAGTCTCTCCATCATCTTTAAAACGTTGGAATAGCTTCGACCCACTTAGTGAAGTAGTCTACAACGACGATGATATAGCTGTGCCCCCTTGCTGACATGGGGTTTCAAGTAGTGTAATCAATCCCCCACTTGGTGAAGGGACCAACTGTGATGACAGGAAACATAGGAGCGGGATGTGCCCTCATCTTTCGAGAAAAGACTTGGCACGGATGACACTTCTTGACCGATTCTATACAATCTTTGATAAGCATTGACCAGAAGTAACTTTCTCGTAGAATCTTTTGGGATGTTGCCAACCCAGACAAATGACTGCCACAAGCTCCGGTATGGCAATCGTTGAGCACGATGACTGCCTCCTCATGTGTGAGACATCAACGTAAGATGTAGTCTACACCTCTCCGATACAACGTATCATTGAGTATGAGATAATTCTTAGCCTGATGGCGTATACACCGACGCTCATCATGAGAAGAAAAAGTGGGGCACTTCAAAGTCTGGAGATAGATAAGTATATCTCCGTACCAGGGATCTGAAGATGTGATAAAAAACATATCTCCCCGGATAGGCGATTCTTCAGGAACAACGTCACCTGACTCAACCGAAAGTTCCGAAATAAGCTTTGCGAAGACTAATGACTTTTTGGACTTTGCTGAAATGAAGTCTAAGTCAAATTCCTGGAGGATGACTATCCATCTACTGATTTTTCTGCCTATAACCCGTCATTTCAACATGTATTGGAATGGATTCATGATAGAAATGACGGTGGTCTTCCGAAATAGAACATAATGACGGAACTGTTGAACAGCATGAACTGTTGCCAACGCAAGTTTTTCGATATGAGAATAATTAAGTTTAGATCCTATGAGGCCTCGGCTTGGGTAATAGATCATGTATTCTGAGAACAAATCATCTTCCTAAAATAAAACCATGCCAATAGTTGACTCTGCGGCAGTCAGATATAATAAGAAATCTTTGTTATAGTTAGGTGGCTGTAGCAAAGGCGCAGTTATGAGGGCATGTTTTAATGTGTCGAAAGAGCATTGAATGGCTTCGTCCTAGTAAAAGGGAATGTCTTTCTTCAGTAGGCGCATAAATACCTTGGTAATTTTGACATAGTTGGCGATGAAGAGTCGTAAAAAGTTTGCCTTGCCTTGTAAACTCCGAAGTTGAAGAACTGTGCATGGGGGGGGAAACTGGATTATTGCCTCCACCTTGAGAGGATCGACCATGATCCCTGTTTTTGATACGATGAAACCTAACAAACGTCCTGACGTTACGCAGAAGCTGCACTTGTTTGGATTCAAGCGAATCCTAAAATAGCGACAGCGTTCGAAGATTAGTATAATGTGTGTGGAATGATCCATTCTCTTGCGAGATCGTGATGCTAAATCATCTAGATAGGGCTCGACTATATTCTTGAGATCATGAAAGGCGAAAGACATGGCCCACTGGAATGTGGCTCCAACATTTTTAAGACCAAAAGGCATCTTACGATATGCGAATGTACCCCATGGAAAAATGAATGTCGTTTTGTGTTGGTCTTCGGGTTTGATTTGGATTTGATTGTATCCCGAAAAACCATCCATGAAAGAAAAGGCTTCGCAACCATCACACTCATCAATGATCTGGTCGATGAACGGTGTTGGAAAATTATCTTTGGGACATGCCTTGTTCAAATCACAGAAATCAATACATAAACGAATCATGCCTTGTTTTTTATTGACCGGCACAGGATTTGACATCCATTGAGTCAAATGGATAGGGTAGATAAAACCTGCCTTTAGCAATTTCTCAACCTCAATCTTGATGGCTACTACTTTCTTGGGATTAACTGGATGAAGATTCTGTTGAACAGGCTTGGCATCAGGATAATTTGTGATTTCATGTTCAACTATTTTTGGATCAATACTTGGAATTTCCTCATAAGACCAGGCAAAAACGTCGCAGAATTCTTTGAAAAGATCCGTGTAGATTTGAATCTCTTAGAGGGAGCAATATTCCCCGATGAAGATGTTCTCCATGATGCCATGGTTTCGGGAGATGTTGATTGGTATGGTTTCAGCGATAGTTTCCATATTTCCCTCAGCATAAATTTCATGTGTAACTAAGAGATTAATAGGACATGGCTGATCTCCTGTCATGGTCATGGTGAATTCTCCTGCTTCGATTTGGCTTAAATCTGGGAGAAAATATGATCTATGATGAATATCTTCCCAAGGTTTGTCTGGACTAGTCATTTCTTCAATTACTACTTCATCAGAAGGAAAGACTAAGTCTAACGAATCGATGTTAGCGAGAGAACCCTGAGCCCAAATACGCTCTAGAAGTGGATCTAACTCTTGTGCAGGAGTCAGATCATTGTTAGCTGAAGCTTGCTGGACTAAAGAGTACACTACTTCAGCGACAGATAATGGCATGGACATGCCTAGGTGCCCTGTCTCATCCATCATGGCTAATGGGGAAGGAAGAATCCAAGGATCCTCGAAGTAAGTCGTGCGGTACGACAAAACTTGAAAAATCTCAACCTTGTGGTGATTAGATATAAATTTGACATCGCCGTGAGGAGGTGGATAATCAAAAGTACCCATCAAAGATGGGCACAAACCAACTCCTACGTTGACGAAACCTGGTTGAGGATTATCGATCAGCAGGACCGTGGATGCCCCCAAAGCTGGGTCAGGTCTGGAGAAAGACAATTGATCGATGGTCACTATCCGGCCCTCGTGTGGAAACAACAAGACCCAGAAAACTGTAGCAACCACATATTGCATAGCATAAGTCCAACTCCGTCCTAACAAGAGGTTATAGTCAAGGGGAGCATCGACTATCTCTACCTCAACACACACGGTCTTCCCTCCTAACTGCACGGGGAAAGAAGGAACGATGCCATGTGGTCGAAATGAACGACCATTGAAAGTAGTGAGGAGAGTAGGTGATGGAGACAAAACGGGTTGGCCAATGGCCTTCCAACATGCCAACGGCACAACACATGTCGAGGCACCCTCGTCGACCACTGTGTGGAAGATATTCCATGTAAAAAATTTCATGGGGTAAGCCACTACTATATGAAATGCTACGTGGTAAGGTAGATGAGGTTTTAAGTCGGTTGTATCTAACATGATGGTACCCGGATTACAAGTCCCAGTAGAGCCCAAATAGGTTAACAAGGATTTTCTCTGAGAAGGGAAACTTTGGAGGACCTCCAAAGTAGACATCGCACAAGGGGTTTGTAATAAATCCTCCACCACAGAGTAGTTCTGGGAAGCCCTTGCATTTGGATTATGAGAAGCCTTTTTAAATGCACCTTTTGGAATGCATGTCATTGTTTCTCCCAATGTCTTCTCAATCTGTAGAGGAAGAGATGGGAGGTCAGCTTTTTTACCCTTCTCAGAAGCGCTTGGTTTACTATAATCATGTTCTCTAGTCGATATGAAAGCATCACCCCTAACCATATATACGTTAGCGGATGAGGGGTTGTTCAGAGGAAGGCAGTTTTCTTGGATGACCCTTTCCGTACTTGCAGAGGCTTGAGTTAGATTTTGCCCATGCTGAAATGGGTTCGTCAACACTGCCTGTTGTTGTTGTGTGACAAATTTTTGGGCCTCTGCAAGACGAGGACATAGATGGGTTGGGTGGTCTTCCGTGCACAAGTTGCATGGATACCTCACCTTCCATTTTTCAGTGTTGTCCCCGCCAACATTATCATTGGGTTTTTTATCCCCCTTACCCTTCTTTCGTTGTTTTTTCTTCCCTTCAGGATATTAGGTGGCCTTTGGGTTAGTCAACTGCACTGTGTGTACTTCCGACGTTTGTGTAGGGGGAGAAACCAAAGCAGTAGTTTGGCTGGCCGCTGTGTGTTGTATGGATAACTACTGCAACTGCTTTGTCAATTTCTCAGCGGGCTTAGTTTGTGATGAACTGATGATACCATCGGCATGCGGTCCAGCTCTCTGTCTAGTTTTATCCAGTATTGAACGTGGCACATCTGGCAAGATGTTGTATAATAAACCAGACTGAAAATAGATGAGCTCAAACTATTGATCCCTCATGATGGAGTCTTCTTCATAGAAAACTCTAGATGTCATGACGTCTTTGGATAACTGTGGGACCAAAAACTTAAGGAGCCACTCAAGCAGGAATGTTGGTGGGACTGGTACTTTTATTAAACTCTTCCGGTGTCTCCATTCTCGGATGTGATCAGAGATATGGTCCACTGTTGTCTGTTTGAAACTAGCGAGCAGCCCTGTGCCAGCGTCATATCTCACAGGTAACTAGAAATGGTTAAGGAAAACCATCACCAATTCGCCAAAAGAAGAGTATCTTGAGCGATCAAGCTCAATGTACCATTTTTCGGCACTCCCAATGAGAGTATGTTGAAACAATCACAACTATACGAAGTTATATTTCAATGAGTTAGATGAGCACCAAAGATGGAAGGTAGTCACATGATCTCCTGGATCTTCATTAGGCCTGGCTTAGAACTTTGGAATGTCTGAAGTCAACTTTGTTAGCATAGGAGGCCAATGCGGATTGTGACAAATGGGACCATTCAACAACCTTGTCAAATCTGGCAAGTGTAAAGTCGCCAGGAAAGGTAGTTTGGGTTGCTGCTGATAACCTGGGGAAAAGGGTCCTGGAGTTTGGCTGGCACCAGGTTTCCAGGAAAAGTTTGGCTGCTGGCCTGGATTCTAGTAAAAACCATGGCCCTGGATAGCGTAAGGATTTTTCATATGTGGAGACATCATCGACTGATTTCCCAAATAGGACATAGATTGTTGGGCATGCATTGTGTTCGAAGGACTTTGGGAAGGATTACCCCATGCCGATCCCGTAGGGATAGGCATAGTAGTTTGTTTGGGGTTCCATTGATTGTGGAAATAATTACCCCAGATCGACATTCTAGAGGAGGGAACGGATCCTTGCCCTGAATTCCAAGGTCCTGCTAAGTTTGCCCCCTATGCAAGAATAGTACCCTGCCCAGGAGTAGATTGTCCAAAAATGGGGTTGCCCCAGTCAGGAAAGCGGCTGACGAGAAGGTGTTGTTACCAAACGTTCTGTTCCAAGAAAATGGTGTCGAACCTACCGGCATACTATGCGAAGGTGGTCCTTGACTCCCCGCTCCAAATAAACTATTGTGTGTAGGTTTCCCAACAGATTGTTGATGCAAACCACCGAGTGAAGGGGACGAAAGAGGGATATTACCTTCTGCATAAGGAAAAACATTAAAAGGGATAGGAGTGCCCCCCATGTGACCTTGCAGAGGAGCACTAGAGATCCCTTCCCCCAGACCCAAATTCTGTAAAGTGGAGTAGGATACTACAGGACTTGTACCCGAACTAGGCATATCGTATGAGAACAGAGGGTCTGTCGCACTAGGTGTGAAAGGGATTGTGGCCGCCGCCAAAGATGGGTTCGGACCATTGTGCGAAGTAGTTGTGGTCGAGACCATGGTGGCTCAGACTGAAAATGGTAGGTTAGGAGATGACTCTCCTGTGGTGACAACCATGGTGGGAACTGAAGAATTCCCAGAAGAAGTAATAACATTTGTTTCCATTGCTGTGTGCGACACTGTTTGGCGCTCGTGAAATTGAATTGGTACAATAAAAGGTGCCAAGAGATCAGTGGTTGAGGTTTCAACCGAGCCAAGAGCGGTTGCTTCAAGGTCCAAAATGGTCGATTCCTCCGGGGGTTGTTCGGGCACAATGGTTTGTAACCCGGTCGCTTCAAAAGACGCTTGTTGGTCTAGCTTTCGCCTTAATGGTGGCGGGGGTGGCTCCAGTGTAACCGGTGGCAGGCCAAGAAGCCTTCATGATCAGCAGAGCTTAGGATCCTCCACTGTGTGAGAATATACAAGACACTCTAAGGTAGTCTAAACCCTCAAAAGTAACACACACTAAGAAAAAAGTCCCTAGAAGATAAGACAAGCAAACACTAAATTAATTGGAAGAACAATTACAACAACCAACACTAGAGAAACTTACCGGTGCAAGTGCAACTCGAACATGGAAGCACCCTCCAGGTATACTCTACAAAGCATGGCCCGATGTCTGTCCTAGGTACTGCGATGTACCCCCGCAATCAATTGTGTATGTCCCTAACAAAGATTGGAAACTAGGTTGCTAGCACGCGAACAGTCACCAGGCAGGTACAGTCGAAAGTCGGGTAGACCACAATGAGCAGGGTATCGAGACCGAAACCTGTCAAGGGTATCGAGAGAAAATGGTCTGGAAGACAACTGAGGACCTCGAATGGATTCGAGACCCATGAAGCCCCGTGACAAATGCAAACGACAGAATCCCAAAACAAGCCCTCTATATGTGTTCTCCACTACGATTGGTTCGGCTTTGGAGGGGTTATCTCTGCTACCTTTCTGCACATGACCTCATGTTTATCCCTTGTGTTAGAGGGGGGTCCCAGATAACTTCCATGAAACTAGACTTAGACACTCCCTATCTTAGACTCCAATGTTTGATTTTAAATGGCCTTGAAGAGTTTCCTCCCCAACCTAATCCAAGGCCCTAGTCCTAAACTAGTTTGTGAACCCTACAAACATAAAAATCTAGTAGATTTTAAATTTAGTGTTAATTTTATGGCTTTGTCTTACATCAAGGGGTATGAGGGTGAAACTGATGATGTGTAAAAGACGAAAGAGAAAAATGAATAAAAAAGATGGAAACAAAAATTTTACTGAATGCAAAATTTCAACAACTTTTCAAAAGAAATATTTTTTAACTTTTCTAAGATTTTGGACAACAAACTCAAAGGAATTTCACTCGACTATGAGCTACTTATGATCTAAGTGAACTGCAAAAACTTATGAAATAAAATACTTTTCCCTAGATAATGATGTAGAAACACACTCTTCAACCAAAGAAGAAAATGAAAAGAGATTTTTTATTTATTTATTTAAGTGCTAGTAAAGCAAGAAAGGGAAAATATCGACAAGCAAAAAACCAAGAAAAACAATTCTGGCTTAAAGCGCAGATCGCAAAGAATCAGATTAAAAAATCACACAATAGCAATTGTAAAAACAATGATTCTCACACTTGTCTAAAAACTGTAAAAAATATATATATATATTTTTGACAACGTTTTAAATGAGAAAAAGCAAGCTAAGGGTAAAAATAATCCTAAGCTATTGACTGTTCAAATAGAGATTCAAACACCTAAGAGGAACACTTCTTATCAAAAGAGAGGATGACTGCCTCACCCTTAACAAAAAGTAGCTTGTACAAGCACACAACTGTCACTCAAACAACACGCGTGTGAACGCGTGCTGAACAGAGACAGAGGGTGTGTACACATGGGCTGACCTTGCACAGGCCACGTGTATATCTAAACTCTAAGAAAAAATGAAAATAGACAGACCAAACTAGGAAGAGACCACTAATATTGATAACCAAGATCCCTTGAAGGCTTGGATACTCTTTCTAATAGAAAAATAAATAATGCAAGGAAAAAATAATAAGGCAAAAAAAATTTGAGATGGGACTATTAGCAAACAAGACTCAGACAAAATTCCAGAAAACCCCCTGAGAATATGTGATTCTGACAGGGAAGAGGAGGACTGCCTCTGAGGTTCTATGAACTCCTACACGTTATTGCTACCTCTACAGCTAGCGTTCACACACGGGTTGTAAGAGGATAGGGCGCGGCTACACGCGTGCAGGACGCGTGTACCTCTGTAGGTCCCGAAAAACACAGTCAAGCAAAAGTCAGGGAAATCTGGTATGGAAAACTAGACTCCCTGCTAGCTCAGACTTTACAGAAACGAAAAGAAAAGACAGGCAAGAAAAACTATTCTTTAAACTACCCAAAAACTAAATAAAATTCCAGGAACCCTAAAGAGTTAATCCCCAGTACGGTCACCAATTCTGTTGTTCAGGAAAAACACCCTACGGACTAGCAAATAGAGTTTAGACTTTGCATGCAGATATGAACGAATAGAAATTACTTTCTACCTTCATCCCTAGATTTAAATCCCCTTTTCTTAGTAAATGCATGGAAAGATCAACTTACCTCGTTACTGACGTTTGATGTCGATCCTCCATTGTGCTTGATTACTTGTTCACAATACTCCTTCCAAATATGATCTGCATTTAGGACGAGCAACAACTATGCATGCATACTACTTATATACTCACGGGTTTAAAATCAAACATAAACTAATCAAACCATAAAAAGTTCATGAATTGGGACGGGAAAATCATTCTCTTTATTACTTAAAATGAGTCAACTTACAAAAGCTGAGACCGGCCACCGCTCCTTGAACCTGATCCTGGGCTCCTCTTCTTTTGTCCTTCAACTGCTTTGCTTTAAATCTCCTTTGGAATTAGGAAAGGCTAAAGGGTTGGGACAATGGAATACGTAAATGGGCAGAGTTTCTTTGCTATATTCTTCCTCCTTCCAAATGGTACCCCTACCCCTTCTTTTATAGGCTAGAAGGAGCTAGGTATTTGGATGAACTCTCGACCATGCATGGTTGGGAGTTTTAGTTAACTCACCCATATCTTTTTGTTTTGTTAGAAAATTTCCTTTTTTCATGATTTTGTCAGTCCACGTGGGTTGTTTTGGGTCAGCCGGCATGTACACGCGTGCAGTAATGGGTTAGGGCGCGTGTGCCTTTACACAAGAGGATTTTCAAAGAGTTGTTCAACAGTGTTTTTGGCAAAGAAAGGATATGATTTGGCCTGATGCCAGGTAAGCATGTGTGGTGCAATTTAGGGTTATAACATCTGGTGGCACTGGAAGTGCTTCATCCTCTCAGTTTTCATCTTCTTCAGTGATTGGTAGCTTATATAGCCACAATATCCCTGTCCAATCTACCACAAATCCCACCAAAGTCATACAAAAAATGGACTTTTTCAGTTTGAAGAAGACACCACAACCACACTGTGGCATGTGTCCTCTCCTCTTAACCTAGCACCTGCTACCCGTCCACTTCCTAAGTTCAAGGAACATCTTCCCAGGTTTTTGGGAAATAACATTGTCACTACAAATGAACACTTGGTGGCATTTTCTAATGCATGTCACAATATAGGAGCCAATGACAATGATACTTTCATGTGCTTATTCATCAATTCCTTGGAAGGAAAGGATGTGGCCGATTTCTTTGATCTTCCTCCTAAGATTCTGTCTACTTGGGAGGAGTTAATCTATTGGTTCAGATCCACTTATGGGAAATCTAAAATTCCAACCGATAAGTTACAGGAATAAAATAACATCGCCTATAAGGATGGTGAGACCGTCAAGTCTTTCAACTTGGGTTTCACTCAGTTATACAATCAAATCCTTGAACTCATCCGACCTCAGAACCAAGCCGCTTTCATGCATTACTACAATGCATTACCTTCCCCCTATCGTCATAGGCTTGAGGAAAAAACTATTGATAATCTCGGTTCCGCTCTGCATACTTGTTTAGAGTATGAAGAATAGCTTGAAAGAACAGGTCTTCCTCAGGGAGATTTGGTTAAACAGATAGACATGTCTACCCTCTTACAACTAGTACAAGATATGAACAATCGTATGATAGCATATGAGAGAAAGGGGATTATATCCCCTCTCACCCCTGGAGCTTCATCCTCTTTTGAACCTCCCTTTAGAAACCTAATTGAAAATAATTTTCAGCCTAAAGTTATCTTGCCTCGAAGTTGGTGTAACTTTTGCGAGGAACACCACGAGAAAGCCACATGTGAGGTAAGGAAGGGTGCCAAAGATAAGATATTTGGTGAAAGACCAGAAAATACCATCGTTTCCTAGATTTTGCAGATCCATAAGATGTCATGATCATCAATACTAGAAACAAGTCCTATGCTCCCAAAGGCAAGTTTGATCCTCCCCGAAATTCTTCCAGCCCGAGCTCATCCTCACCCACTGCTACTGTTCAGATTCCTAAAGCTCCTGACAGTCAAGGAACTACCTCCCCTCTCCCCTCTTCTAAATATAATATCCTAAATCAGTTGGCCAACATCAAAGCATATGCAACCCTTATGGACATGGTTGTCGTCCTTGAACAATAGAGGCATCTAAAACAATTCATGGAAGGAAAATATTTTGTTGTATCCAACCTCTCTGAAGAGGTGAACGAAGAGGACTCATCTGTAAATAAGGTAGGTGTACATAACTTTAGGTACCCTATAAAAAATACCCCTTTTTATATTTTTGTAAAGATCATGGATAATATTGGCCAATGTGGCCTCATTGATGGTGGTTCGAGACCAAGTGTGATGTCGAAGATTATTATGGAAGAGCTAGGCTTATATTGTACAAATGAAAATTCCAGAAGCATGCTTTCCTATAATATTCTACAACAAACAACCATAGATGAGATCAAACATGTGACCTTAGTTTTGTGCCCACAACCTGAAATAAGGGCAATCATTAGCATTTAGGTAATCGATATGCCAATAAGCAATTACTCAATCATATTGGGAAGATATTGGCAAGCTTTAATGGGTGGATACCTCTCACTCGACGAGACACATTTATCTGTTCCTCGGAATGGTAAGAACATTATAGTCCTTAGAGAGGGAAGGATTTCACCTTACATAGAGAGTGTCCCACTACCTAATGTGAAGTATATCGAAGAGGACCTAGGAGTGTATTCCATCTTTGCTAAGGAGGATAACATTTCCTTGGAACAAATTGATTTAGATGATGGTATGTGGCACATGCACTTTGATGGCTCATGCTCTAATGAAGGTAACATAGATGGCATTGTCTTGATTTCTCTTGTAGGAAAAATCCATAACTTTTCTTATAGGTTGGAGTTTGCTTGCACTAACAATGTCACTAAATTTGAAGCTTTATTATTAGGCATTGAAAACGCCTATAATCTTGGTTGTGGTCACCTTTCATTTTTTGGGGATTTTGAGCTTGTTGTGAACCTTGTACGAAAGATTTACTCCCCTAGCAACAAGTTGATGAAATGATACACCTAGAAGGTTTGGGAACTTATCTTGAACTTATTATATTTCAACATCACTCATGTTAAGAGGGAATTGAACTCAATGGATGATCGGTTAGTTGTTTTTGCAGCCTCTCCTAGTCGACAACTTTTTCCTCATAGACCTGATTGTACTCTCCAATCTCTATATCATCCACATATTCCTGATAATATAGAATCTTGGCGGGTCTTCCCCAACGATGAGAACATTCATGCTTTCATTCAAAGTGATCCTTTTAAGCCCAAAGAGATTATGTCCATAGAAGATAACAAGATTCCTAAAGGCTTGACTCCTTTAGAGAATTCATTTTCATCGAGTGATGTAGGCAATAGAGAGAGTTAGAAAGAAGAGGATTCGAAAAGGAAGGTGGGTGAAACCATATCCTTGAACATTGGGACACCTGAATCTCCAAAGAATGTTAAAATAGGTGCCAAATGTTCTGATGAAGAGAAAATGAAGTTTTCCAAGCTACTTGGTGAATTTCAAGATGTTTTTTCCTAGTCTTATGAATATCTTCATGGTTTTTATCCTGGTATTATACAACATGCCATCCCCATCAAGGAAGGAATAAAATCAGTTAAGAAAAAACAAAGACCTATCAACCCTGCACCAGAATCAACTATTCAAAAAGGATTGGGAAAAATCTTGAAGGTTGGTATCATCTTTCCAGTCAAGTATTCTGAATGGGTTTCAAATTTGAACCCTGTCCAGAAATCCATTGAACATATAATATTTTGCGTTTATTATCACGCAGTTAAGCGGGATATTATGAAAGGTTATTCTCCTCTCCCTAGCATAGAAATGATTTTGCAGCAAGCCACAGGGTCACAGATGATGCCCTTGCTTAATGTTTTTCCCAGTTACAATCAAATCAAGGTAAAGGGGGCAAATTCTTACAAAATCACCTTTATCACTGATTGGGGTACCGTGACTTATGAGCATATGCTTTTTGGCTTACTTGACACAAGTACCACTTTCAAAAGACCTATACAAATAACTCTTGGTGAATTGATCATTATTCATATCTATCTTGATGATCTAATTATATACGTTAAAGGGTTGTTAATTACCTCAGAGTTTCAAGTGTTATTTCTGGGTCCCTTCAAAATTTATTTTCTCCTGGATACTAACTCTTACATTCTAAAGGATTTACAGGAGCAATTGTTTTCCTACAGCACTAACGGTTCTCACTTGAAACATTACGTGGGACCAACTTGAAAAGCTCTAACGTTTTTTGGATTCTCTGTATATTAGTAGTCGACCTCTGCTTTCATTTTTTTCATTGTCTCTTATTTATGCTTACAGTAGTTTGATTTTTGCTTTCTGATTTAAACAATTTCTTGTTGTTTTTACATTTTTGTCATTTTATCTCTATTGTTTCAAATTCTGCAATGTTAATTCCGTTATGATTTTTATTGATTTTTCATATTTTAATTGATTTTGGTCAAGAATAAGATGTTGGATCAGTTCCACCATAGTGACACTCCTGCAAGATATTTTTAGTTAATAACAATCAAGCTTACACAATTGTTATGAGGTTTCCCTGAAAAACACTTGAATTTGCTATCTGCTTTCACTCCTATCTAATTTTATTTTTTTTAGTTATCTCCCTCTTCTGCTTTCCTTTTCTTCATCCACTTGAGAATTTAAGAGAGCAAGTCCCTAATTTTTCTCCTTGAAGTAAAGAGAAAATTTTGGTTGAATGATTATGCACACAGTGGAAAACCCCCTCATACTTAACATTTTCATGAGTTGTTCCCAAATTCCCAGTCATATGTTCATTGAATCCGCTCACTTCCCCTTGTTGCATAATGTCCCCGGTTGTATCTTCTTGACCTGTTGTTCTTGGTTTGCAAAACCATAAGCTATGAGTTCTAAATGTGAAGCCATGAGTTCTGAGTTCTAAATCTGTTGAAAAAAAAATTCCCTTTGAAGTCACCAGTTTGTTGATGATAAAAATTGCAACGAGGATTTTACCCACAAAGTGTTGCTAAGGCCTATTATTATAAGCTAATGATATATATAATACTAGTAGGTGGGACCCCCTTGTAGATTGGGAGATCAGATCTGGTTCTTGTTTGATGTTTATGCTGTTGTTCAACACTGCTTACAGGGTTCTACATGATTGATGATTTCTTGGTTTTATTTGCAACATAATAACATATGGAAAATGCATATTATGTGTTGTTCTAATTGCTCTGAGCTCTAAATTTCATATTGTGAGAATGGCCTATATTCATTGTTATCACTTTTCTATTTAGCGCTATGATCTGTTACATGTTGCACCTGCACATGACACATGTTAGTAATATGAAATAAGAGGAAGTGAAAAGAGCCATATGGAACAAATCTAAGGAAGAAATTAAACTATGCTACTATGCTACTATGCTACATTGCATGCATTAGAATTTAAGGATTTTTGTTAGTCCTAGCTAACAGGGTTAGTGGCTACACAATTTATTGAGTTATATGGAGACACATGTGATATGCATTATGGTGTGGTTGGAAATGGTTAATGTGATATAGAGTGGCACATTTGACAAGTGACGTATGTTAAGATCAATGCATAGATTAACTAAATGAATTAATTAAGGGTTGGTTGGCGTGTACTAAGGAATTGAATGAGTGGATGATGGAGGTGACGTGCATTTACTGCATGTCACTCCATACCTCTCCCACTGGTCGTCACCCTAGCTTGGCTATTGTTCAATTGTGTTTTGTTGTGGTTATGCTATGAATTTTAGGAGAGGGAAGAATTGCTCAACTAAGCTCACGTTTTTAAGGCTTCTTGGTTACACCTATGTCTTTTTCACCATCCATGAACTCGCTCTGTTTATGAAATATATATTGGCTTGGTGATGTATGGGTCTGTGCTTTCTCGAGACTGGCAACTGTGTAAACTTTTGACGTTCTCTAGAATGGATTGTTTGTGTTGTTTTCATTGCAATAATGGTTGAAGTCATAGTTTCATTAGTTATTCTGAGTGCTAGAAGCCATGAAGGCTCTCTGTTGTCCTTATGGGTTTTTCTTGGAGGGTTTCATACAGTCTGTTATCACCTGCTAATTTGCATTAATTTTTCCCAAAGCATCTTGTCCTTGTGTTATTTTTCCACTCATATTTTCAAACTTTTTCACCAGCTCCGTCAAGCTCCCATCACCTAAATCCTTCACTCAACTGATCATCCAAAATAGTCATGTCCTCCATGAGTGAAAAATTTGGCAAATATCCCAAACCTATACCTAGCCTTAATGCTTATCTAAATCCCTTAGTTCCATCACTTCATTCATTTTTACCCTTATTTTCATATTCTCGTTGAAAATAAAAAATATTCCTTTTATTAAGCACCCTTATCCTATCCACAAAGTCATGTGTTAAGCCTCATATGCCCAAAGTCCTTATAAAATAGAAAAAGGGTTTATTATTATTAATATAAATATTTTTATATTAAAATATTTATATTAATATTTAATCCAATATTTAATTTATGGAATCACGTCAAATCATGGGCATGAATCTCAATTTATAATGTGGAAAAGTCAAAGTTTGGATGGAGGGTGCACATACATATCAGACATAGAATTAACACAGAGGTTAATTATGTGAAGGCGGGCCGGGGAATAAACCTGTGGTTTGGTTATTGGACACGTGTTTTTACGTGGTGCATATCGGGGGTAAAAGTAGTTTGGATTAAACCACTCCAACCCAAGACCGATACAATAAATGCAACCATTTATCATATAGTTTATGTGCGGCATTTTTCCAGGAGTATGTTTTCAATAATGATTATGGAATTTCCAATAAAGAAATTCTTCCTCACAGTGAAATTGTTTTACAGAGGTAAAATTCACATTTTACAAATTAAAGAGATTAATGTTTATTTCCATGGAAAATGATTAAATGGGAAGATGCACATGAAAGGAAGACTTGGGTAATTTTTTATCCAAAGGTTTTACAGAAGTAAAAGAAGAAGACTAAATATGGTAAACAACACATGGTTTTCAAAACCATGGGAAATAAACAAGTAAATGGTTTTCACAATGAAACGACAAATTGGAAAAAACATGACATAGTAAATGTTTTTCACAGTGAAATGGTAACAGTAAATGTTTTTTACATTGAAAGGGTAAATGGGGAAAACAAGACATGGTTTCCAAAACCATGGGAAGCAAGAAAATAAATGGTTTTAAAAAACCACAAGCATGAATTAAATTATGGAAATTTAATTCTACATGATAGAACAATATTTGGGAATTATTTTTATTTCAAATATATTATTCCCAAATATTTAATGAGAATATGGATAAATGGAATTATATTTGAAGGAGTATAAGTGACATTTCAAAGAGAACATGGCAGAGGAAGAAGTTGGAGCATCAGAGGAATCTGCAGGGATCATGAAACGTTTTTTCTGAAAAATGTCATTTGTAATCATTGTAACCAGTTTTGGAAGCTGAAACATTTCATTTCAGTTATTGTAACCGGTTGCACACTGAAGGGACTCAAAATTGTATAAATGGTAGAGGTTTTGAATGTATTAATCATGGGAAGAAGTGCAAGGGCACAATTCTGGTTGTTCTGAACTCCATTGTAATTTTCTGGGACTGAATTGAATACATATGTAGAAGCTTTTGAAGTCTTTATGAAAAGATTCTAATGGTGGTGATATGAGCTTTGTCTTCCCTCATTGTATGTATTACATGTGTTCTTTAATTCCATTTACATTGTCTTCTATTTGAATTGGATAGTTAAAGGCCCAGAATTCATCTCTTGATGCTCTCAGCTAAAACCATTTAAATTGTGTGTATATTTTCCTAACTATTTCATAATTCAGTTTATTAATGCTCTGATGCAGTTACTTGTTTTTCCCCTTTCCTCTTACACTCTACAAATTTCAATTTACAACTCAGATTCATTACCTCATTTATCCTTTATCCTTTGAAGAGTTCTATTGGCCAGTCAATGTTTTCATTCATTTTCAGAATTTTGACTCCATAGCCCTGAGTGTCCCTCCCCTTCCTTGCCAACAACTTTATAAAAAACCCCAAAACAAACTAAATCTAGCCACTGATTGCCAAAGAAATACCCAGTGACATGAGAGAGCCCTCTCTAAGTTGAGCAGGATAGTGCTCAACTCTAAAGTAGGTTGAAACAATTACCTCTGTCATTTTTCTATCATCCGAACAAAATTTACAGAGTGATAACATTTTGACGTCATTGTTGGGGACAAAATTGAAAACTTTTCCCTGGGAAAGAACAACATGGTTGAGTTCTAAGGTCTGAGAGAAGCAGACACTTAGACACATATTGGTTGTATCCCTGAGCTGGTGACTCCACACATCAAAAATTCAGTTTGAAGGTGATTTCACTGGTAGAAGAATCCAGAAATTTAAATTTTCACTGGTGACTCCACTCTCAATGCAAAATCTAGCTTCCAAAATGACAATGGCGACTCCACTATCTGAAGATGAGTTCAATATCTACAAGGTATGCTCCAATGAATTGATCTCATATTCATGGCTTTCCAAATCATATTTCTCACATAAATTGGCAAAAATATTTGCCTAAATTCAAAGATGGGAAAGGAAGTGATGTTGCCTTGCACTTGATTAGATTTCACATGCACATATGTAAGTTGGGGGTTGAATTTCATGAGGATTGTTTGATGAAAATGTTTATGGATACTTTGGAGGGGAAAGCAAGATTATGGTATGAAGGTTTAAAACCAGGCAGCTTATACTCTCTTAAAGATTTCCATATAACATTCTTTAAGCATTATGGAGAATCTAATCCTTCATCCTTGGTGTTTGAAGATTGTTGTGAATTTTGTGAACATTTTATTAAGTACCTTGAAATTGTTTTTGGTGATGAAGAGTGTATGAATGATGAAATCATATAATCCCTTTATGAATATTTAGCCCAACAACAAATAGTATCCCCTCCTTTGGTTGAAGATGAAACTGATCAATGAATTGTTGTTAAAAGTCATTTTCCTTCTCCTGAACTTGATGGAGATATTATACAATATTTCCAGCGAGACAAAGTGTTTCAAAGTTGTCTTTCTTCCCCTATGAATGACGTGGTTGTTCAAATTATAAGTGTCCTAGACATGGATGAGGATTCTGAAACTGCATCTATGGAAACTTTAAGCAATGAACAAACAAATGACAGAGTTTCAGGAAAGCAACAAAACAATGTATGCCACTTTCCAATCAGAAATACAAAAAGATAATGAAGAGGCAATTGTTTTATTTGATTCATTTGAAAATCATGGTTTTGAAAATACATCCATGGGAACTCTAGACTGTGAAATAGTTCATGATGTTAACTTTTCACATTTACAAGAAGGTTATGAACATGAATTTATTTCCATTCATTCATTTGAAAGTCAAACTGGAAATCCTCAAGAAAATTTCTAGAAGTTTAATAAAACCAAATCAGAATTGTTTGATGAACAAGAGGACGCACATAATATGGATGTCACATTTGAAGATGTTCAAGAATGTATGAATGTTTTTGTTGAGATGCATGGGAAATTAGACAAACCTATTGCTACCATTTCATTTGAAAATGTTCTCAAAACTGAAGAAATAGAGAAAGATCATCAAACACTTACGAATCAGGCTTGTGTTCCTGTTTTTGTTCATCAAGAAGAAATGATTTTTCATGGTTTTCAAGATCCTGTGGCCATCCTATTACAATCATCATTGAAGGATGATTTTATTTCATTCATAAGCTCAGATTTTGGATTCAATTTTTTCTTTCAGGTGCCATCTTTTACATTTGTTTGTCTGCTTAAGAAAAATGGGAGTAGAGGAAAATCGGGAAGCCAATTGCTTGATTGGTTTCATTGGCACGTTAACATCACTTGATTGAGTATCCATTTCAGCATTTTTAGGGTAGGTAGGAGTGTGCAAATAAGTTTTTTGGTCAAGAATTTTTTCAGTTTGGATTTCCAGTATTGTGTACAGTCAGATTTGAGCGGTGTATTTAGTGTCCAGTATCCAGTTGAGAACAATGTGCAGAGTTTGGTTTTCAGCAGACACTGGTGACAGGTCGGAGCAGGGTACACACACATGTTTTGGGAGCATCCCAATGGATTAGTCATATGTTCTACTGTTCTTTGCTACCTCACAGGGAGGATATCATCCCCAATATGAGCCTATGTTATCAGTTGCTAGTTTGCATTAATTTTTCCCAAAGCATCTTGTCCTTGTGTTATTTTTTCACTCAAATTTTCAAACTTTTTCACCAGCTCCATCAAGCTCCCATCACCTAAATCCTTCACTCAAATGATCATCCAAAATAGTCATGTCCTCCATGAGTAAAAAAATTAGCGAATATACCAAACCTATACCTAGCCTTGATGCTTATCTAAATCCCTTAGTTCCATCACTTCATTCATTTTTACCCTTATTTTCATATTCTCATTGAAAATAAAAAATATTCCTTTTATTAAGCACCCTTATTCTATCCACAAAGTCATGTGTTAAGCCTCATATGCCCAAAGTCCTTATAAAATAGAAAAAGGGTTTATTATTATTAATATAAATATTTTTATATTAAAATATTTATATTAATATTTAATCCAATATTTAATTTAGGGAATCACGTCAAATCATGGGCACAAATATCAATTTATAATGTGGAAAAGTCAAAGTTTGGATGGAGGGCGCACATACATATCAGGCATAGAATTAACGTGGAGGTTAATTATGTGAAGGCGGGTCGGGGAATAAACCAGTGGTTTGGTGATTGGGGACATGTTTTTACGTGGTGCATATCGAGGGTAAAAGTAGTTTGGATTAAACCACTCCAGCCCAAGCCTGATACAATAAATGCAACTGTTTATCATATAGTTTATGTGCGGAATTTTTCTAGTAATATGTTTTCAATAATGATTATGGAATTTCCAATAAAGAAATTCTTCCTCATGGTGAAATTGTTTTACAGAGGTAAAATTCACATTTTACAAATTAAAGAGATTAATGTTGATTTCCATGGAAAATGATTAAATGGGAAGATGCACGTGAAAGGAAGACTTTGGTAATTTTTTATCCAAAGGTTTTACAGAAGTAAAAGAAGAAGACTAAAGATGGTAAACAACACATGGTTTTCAAAACAATGGGAAAGAAACCAGTAAATGGTTTTCACAGTGAAATGGTAAATTGGGAAAAACATGACATAGTAAATGTTTTTCACGGTGAAATGGTAACAATAAATGTTTTTTACAGTGAAAGGGTAAATGAGGCAAACAAGACATGGTTTCCAAAACCATGAGAAGAAAGAAAATAAATGGTTTTAAAAAACCATAGACATGAATTAAATTATGGAAATTTAATATTTCTACAGGATAGAAAAGTATTTGGGAATTATTTTTATTTCAAATATATTATTCCCAAATATTTAATGAGAATATGGATAAATGGAAATAGATTTGAAGGAGTATAAGTGAAATTTCAAAGAGAGCATGGCAGAGGAAGGAGCTGGAGCGTCAGAGGAATCTGTAGGGATCATGAAACATTTTTTTTTTCTAAAAACTGTCATTTGTAATCATTGTAACCAGTTTTGGAAGATGAAATGTTTCATTTCAGTTATTGTAACCGATTGCACACTGAAGTAACTCAAAATTGTATAAACGATAGAGGTTCTGAATGTATTAATCATGGGAAGAAGTGCAAGGGCACAATTCTGGTTGTTCTAAACTCCATTGTAATTTTCTGGGACTGAATTGAATACATATGCATAATTTTTTGAAGTCTCTATGAAAAGATTCTAATGGTGGTGATATGAGATTTTTCTTCCCTCATTGTATGTATTTCCTGTGTTATTTAATTCCATTTACACTGTCTTCTGTTTGAATTGGATAGTTAAAATCCTAGAATTCATCTCTTAATGCTCTCGGCTGAAACAATTTAAACTATGTGTATTTCTTCCTAACTAATTCAGAATTCATTTTATTAATGCTCTGATGCAGTTACTTGTTTTTCCCCTTTCCTCTTACACTCTGCAAATTTCAATTTACAACTCAGATTCATTGTCTCATTTAGAATTTATCCTCTGGAGAGTTCTATTGGCCAGTCAATGTTTTCATTCATTTTCATAATTTTGACTCCATAGCCCTGAGTGTCCCTCCCCTTCCTTGTCAACAAATTTATAAAAACCACCAAAACAAACTAAATATAGCCACTGATTGCCAAAGAAATACCCAGTGACATGAGAGAGCCCTCTCTGAGTTGAGAAGGCTAGTGCCCAACTCTAAAGTAGGTTGAAATAATTACCTCTGTCATTTTTCTATCATCTAGAAAAAAATTACAAAGTGCTAACACTGTCCAGACTTGCTGGCCGTCTCCACACAGTTCTTGTAAACTTGTTCAGTCGTATTTGGTTGCGGTGTTTGATTTTGGAACCATCATGAGTCATTGCTATCAATTTCACCCAATCGTGGGTTCGCGTATAATTGTGGTTTCTGCAAATTGGTTGGGTGGCTATCAAGATGCTTGGTTTAGGGTTGATTGTTATTTTGTGGCTCTGTTTTTATATCAGCATTGCGCGGGTTCATTGGGAAAATCACAAGGGTTATTCCCTATTTGTTCTCGGTGTTATTAGAAGAAGCCTCTGCTCCTCTATTCATAGTCTCTCCTATCTCGTGAATTGTCACTCTGTCTGCGAAGCTATTGGTGATATGGCATGTGGGTTCACCGTATTGTCTTGAGAGTCTCTCACTTGTTGTTGAAGGTCGACTCCAGTCTCCTTGTGTTGTTCTACAGAGTGAACCCTTGATAACTCATAACCCTTTTTTATTATTCCAAGATCGCTTTTAATAAATGGAGCTAGTCGGTATACTATTGATTATTTTGAGTTGGTGGAGTATCGTCGATAGTGGTTGTGATTATCGGCATGTAGTCACTGCATTGTTATTATAACAGTCGAGTCTATAGCTCGTCATGGTTTAATTTGGTAGATTTGAGAAATGGGATTGGATACACAGTCGTTGTCTCTTATATTGTAATAAGTTGAATTGATGGTTGTTGTTGTTGTGTGTTTTAATTGTAAATCGTGAGTATTGCAATTTTAAAATCGTGATATTCATGACTTGGTTGTCCAATGCATATGGTTATGGATATCGCTGGTTACACCATAAGATATGGGGCACGGGTCGTTTTTACAATATGATTTCATTGCAATTTGATTATTAAATTGTTTAGAGGAATGGAATCATGCACGATTTTTGTGTTTGTGTTTGATTGAGGAATAAATTCATGAACAATGGTTGATGTTTTGATGTTGAACAGAGTGGAAACAAGTGACTGTGTGTTCATTTGGAAATTGTTTTGAATATTAAATGGGCAAATGAGAAAAAACACAACTCTTCTACATGTTGTTTTTGAAGACATATTGTCATGTTCTGATGACATTGTGTTAAGGATTTAATTGCGAACAACGAGCAAGTTATTACACATAATTGATTGATTTATGCATAGTAGTTGTTTAATTGATCACAATGATTATTTGGTTGGTGTGGTATCTTTTATGTTCGATATAAAATGGTTTTATGGATTACTTAATTAATTTTATGAACAATATCATCTCTCCTCCCTACCATTATTTCACTTTTCACTAATTACAATCCCCTCGCCTTCCCATATTCATTTTTCACTCCCTGTTCCTAAAATTTAATTACAGTTAAGAGAATTATGTATTGTAACAGTTTGAAATCACAGTTTCTTAGATGGATTATAGTGACATGTTCTTTGGTTTATATTACAGTTGATTGTTTGTTGTCTATGGCTAGTAACCATGATTCTTTCCCCCCCTCATTTTTTCCGCTCAATACAAACCCCTCGCTTATCCCAAAACCTTTCTTCACCCCCTTCTCATTAATAACGATTAAACAATTCGTATGGATTGGATTACATGAGTCTGATATGTTGTTGAGCCAAAATCTATCTCATATTTTTAAAAGGAGTTATCATGTATGGTTGTTAAAGAAATTATTTACTAATCAATCATGCATACAGGAATGAGCTTTTTCAGCCGAGGTAGCCGTGGCAGAGGCAACCGAGGGAAAGGTAATTGGAACATAGGCCCAAGAAGACCAAGATTCCCCATACACTTTAATGTTGACTCGCAAGAGTTAGTCCAACTATTTCAGGCTGGGTTTTTCAATTGGAATAGGCAAGGAGTGGTCCAACCGAGGCCTGAAAGGCCTCCCTTCCAAGCTCCACAAGCCCCTAGTATTCTCGTGCCCCCTCATGTCTCATTGTAACCCCAAAAATGACGGATGGCGAGAGATTGTCCACCCGACAATCTCCCAACATTGTGGCTGGACCAATTTTTCTTTACCTGCTCCCCCGCCTAACAATCAAATGGTCCAAGCTGCCCATGTCCACTCACCATTTCAATCCTCCCATGCTAGAAAAAGATTGAAAACTGAGGCCCACCATGCCCTTGACAAAGGAAAAGCCATTGTTGCCCCTTCCTCACCCTCCAATGGCTATGATAAATCCTTGTCCTCTCGGATGCATTTGAGGGACGATTGTCCTCATGTGATCAACGAGATTAGGCCTAAAGGCTCAACACAACTAAAGGAAAATTTAGAGAGATCAAAAGGTGACAACAACAATAAGGGAAAGATTGCATCTCAGAGTGGAAAATATGGATTTTGAGTTTTATTTTATTTAATGTTGATGACAGTTGACTTCAGAAGTTTTGGACAACATGTTTTTTTTTGGATATATGAGTAATGTATTTTTGAAAATAATGTCAAATATCAATGAGATAAATTGTCAAACATGCATGTGATGATGGGAGTCACAAGGAGAGATGTTCTTGTTTAATTAAATAGTTATGTTATGATTGTTAAGAGCTAAATGAGAGTCAAAAGGGGTCCCACCTACTAGTTATTATTTATTTAAAACCCTTATTATGATTTATTACTTTCCCCCCTAACTAAAAAGATGGTTGAGTTTTTAGTTAACTTAACTAATGAGGTAGTTCAACTACTTCAACCAATTCTAATTTGCTTAAAGGAAAAAATAAAGGGAGGAACAAAGGAGGATAGAAGGAGAAGCACACTGAGCTTTTCTCTTTGAGTTTGTGTTGAGATAGTTCAATTTTCATTCATTCCTTAATTTATTCAAGGCCTAATTCTTTTTTATGATAGCAGGGTCTTATTGTATACAACAAGATTCAAGGCTGAATTACACCTTTCAGACACTTGTTTTTCAAAGGTGTTGATCTATCTTTGATAGTCTGTGTAGACTTGTATGTTTATGAATTAGTTTTCATGATTGATAAAGGCTATTGTGCATAGTCGAGTGAGCAACAATCTGCGGCAAGTTGATCCAACTTTTAGAGTTCAGTTTTTTATTTTCTGTCAAAGATCCTTTTGTATGATTCATGAGGGATGTCTAAGTTTGACTTTGGTCCAAAACTTCTTCACAAAATTTTGTAAAGAGAATGACTCTTTGATGAATTGGAATGAAATAAAGGATTTCTTTATGTCTCATATGTCTTGATTATCGACTTGGTGTTCTTACTTCTGTCTCTACATTTATTTCAGCAATTGTTATATTTAGAAAATCGTATAAACAATGATTTTTTCAGAAATCTTTTATTTATAAAAAGACTAGCCTAAGCACTTGTAATCAATACTTGTGAGTTAGGATATTAATTTTGATAGCTATAAACATAGGGTGATATTCCCGTCTATTTTTCTCTAGCCAAACACAATCTGAAAATGCTTGAGTAAGATCATTTCATATATTTTCCTCGACATGGCCGAGATCCTTCGTCATCGGATCGATAGTTAATGTCGCTTTGACCAAAAGGTAGGGGGCCTGACAGGTCATTTCGGGCTCTAGGCTAGTGAGCTTCGCGAGGATTCCAAGCACCTAGATCCCCCACCATACCCTTGCATTACACATCGATAAGCTATGGAGAGTGTTGTGTATATAAACCTACATAATATTTTTCGCACTTCCAATGTGGGATAAATCCAATTACATTTGACGATAAACACGGTCAATTTATTGATCAAACGACTATTGAGGCTTCTCACCTTTTCCTGTACATCGATCGAATTCTCAATCTTTCCATCGATCTCGACGACATTTCTACAATGTGCTCTTCCTCCTGAGATTTGATTAATGTCCTTGCTTATGATCTTGAATCTCTGCATACTGTTTGATATTTTCTACTAATTGTTATACTGTTATTTGACATCAATGACAACACATTAATGACACTATGTCCAGCATTATGTAATACTCCCCCTATTTGCAATTTCTTCCTCCATCTGCAACTTCTCCCCCTTTGAAATCAATGGAAAAGGGATGATCCCCTTGAGCTTGTGTTCCCTTTACTAATGATATGAGAGGGATATCACTCTCATCTTATTTATGAGATATTCAAATGTTTCTTTGGGAAGGGGTTTAGTAAAAATAATTGCAATCTATTCTTTGGTGGCAATGTATTCCAACTTGACATTTTTCTCAACTACATGTTCTCTTAGGAAGTGGTACTTGATGGGAATATGCTTCATCTTTGAGTAATTTTGTCTTTTTTGATTATTTGAAAGATGCTTCATTTAGTGTTGGATTTTATTTTTTTGTCCTCATCTCATATGTAGTAAGAATCCCATGCAATTCATCCATTGTTAATGAATAAAAATCCTTCATTTCTTAAATGGTAGAAACTTTGACATCAAATCTTAAGGGGAGTGACCTTAACACCTTTTGTACAATCATCGGTTCTTCAAAATTTTCACCAATTCCTCTAATGGTGTTGATAATTTCATTAACACAGATAAGATAGGCTACAACATTCTCTTCATATTTCATTTTCAGGCTCTCAATCTATCTTCTATGAGTTTGGAGCTTTTACTTCTTAACCTTGTCATCACATTCATAGATATTTTTAAGCTTGTCCCAAATTTCTTTTGTCGATCTACAATGAATCACCTTGGAAAACTTGGATTTTGATAGAGCACACAAGATGACATTCATGGATTTTGCATTATTTTCACTAGACTTCTTCCCAGCCACACTTGTTGGTGTATTTTTTTGGGTTGTATAACCAGTCACGACTAATTCCCAAATATAAAACCCAAGGGACATTAGATATGTTTGCATCCTTATGCTCCATAAGTCATAGTTTGTTCCATAAAAAAATGGAGCCATGTTTGTGGAAAAACCTTCTCGACCAACCATGTGTTCTCCTAAGATCTACCTTCCAGTGATTATATTGTTTATGAAGGAACCGACTCTGATACCAATTTTTGAACTTATGCTTATACTTTTTAGTTTAAATGGGAATTCATCAATAATTCATTAACTTTAAAACAATAAATCCATGTAAACTCAAATCACGGTACACATAGTTTAATTTGGAAACCCTTGTGGGAGAAAACCACAAAACTTATCTTTATAAATGTATATAGGCACCAAACTATTGTTACAAAGGCTGTAGGAACCAACCTACCAGAGACACCAATCTCTTCAGCTAAGCACTGAATCAACAAGATATTGTGTAGGACCAACCTACTGGAGACACCAATCTCCTTAGATGAGTACCAACTTAGTAAAACCTATATAGGCAGCAATATAATATCTTCATACACATAGTACTTTTGACTTCACCTACATTCTTCATACCTCATTTCACAACATCATCATACCCTTAAATTTCATGCTTCAACGCTTATCCTTTCTTCATACCCCATACATAGCTTCAAACCCTAGTCAAATTTAGCCTTCATGCCATAGCGAACCTCATAACATAATTCCTAGAATATAATTCCATATTGTAGCATCAAAACCTCAAAACAATGCACTTTGCAATATCATAGACCTTAGTCCTTCATAGAGCACCTTTAAAACTCCAAGAAAACTCCTCGTGTGCACCATTAGACCCCAATAATATTCCCCACATCCTCTTGTGCACCTCAGATATCTTCAAATGTGCACATTTATAATTTTTTTGCATTCACTTGTGGGGACGACTTGTAAAATTGGTTGGGCCGACCTGACAAAATATTTCATATCTCCTCATTCCTATGGAGTTAGAGGGAGTGCCATATACCACTGGAAAGGTCTCAGAATAAAATTTTGAACCATATATCCTATGCTCACATTTGAGTTAGTTATTTATATTAAAAAGATCTTCAAATATAGAGTATCTAAACTGAGCATCAAAAATCCAAAAACAATATTTCCAACAATCTTTGTCTTGCAATCTTTATCTTGGACATTTTTAATCTCCCTCTGTCTTTGACGTCAATGCCAACAATATTTCCAACATAAAGTGGTATTAAAGAAAAATTTAAGAAAGGATGATATATTCCTAGGTTTTGGGGGAATTCTAAATGAAGCTTTTAGTATTGCTAAAGAAATCATTTTCCTTAAAGAAATGTTAAAGAGTAAAATCATGATGGATGAAATTTTCTATGAATATTATATTGCAAACTTCACTAAAAATATGAATTTTATGAGTCCCCACCTAAGAAAGAGAGATAGCCTACCTTCTTATAATGGAACCATCGAAATCAAGAGAGGTTGGGACAATAAAATGAAGACCATTGAGGAGTTGATAACAACCTATGCTGGACTTGAAGCTAAAGGGTATCAAATATGTTTTAGAGTGTTTAGAGTCATGTAGAAGTTAGAAGGTACAATCCTTAATAAATATGATAAGATGATCACAAAAGAGGATTTTCAAAATATCTTAGTTGAAAGTAAGGTTATGTTGGAAATTGAATTTGATAACATTACCATTTTTTTTTTTTTTTTTTCTGATGTGGAAGTAAAGAAATGGTTGAGAAAATTTGTGGTTGACAATGTGGATAGTATATTAGTATGAAAGGATCAATTCAATATCATATGAATCATCAAGGATGAATTGTTTTACTTCAATGCTAAAGAGGAAATTAATATGGCCCCACTTGGGACTATATCAAATCTCGGGTAACCCAAGTGATCATTGTTGCCACCAAAATTGCATCAAAGAAAATCAATGAAGGTAGTTAAGTCAAGAGGATATCCTATTTTTCAAGTGGGAGCATCATAAAAGGATGAGAAGAGTATGAGAAAAGGTTTCATAACGTGTCCCACTTTGGCCTTTAAAGTTTTGTAAGTAAGAGAAACTTATATTTCCCTTTTCCCTATTCTTTACCATTCCATTTGGTTTCTGTGTGTGGCATTACTACAAAATCTTGGCATTGAATATCCCTTTTTTTTTTTTCTTCAGGCATTTTCCTATATCAATGTCCATAGGATCCCCATCCCATCTCACAAGAGTGAACGCGTTCGATTTTTGTTTAAATTTTTTTATAGGATTTTTGTGGAGGCCTATGTGCCCTATTTCTAATGTCTTATACCTTTCAAATTTTGGATTTGTTGATTGAAAATTCTCATAGAGTACTATTTCTAGAGCCACGTGGTTTTTATGGTTCTATCTTGGTAATTTTGAAATTTTGAGTGGAATATTCAATATGTGACGTTTTTTCAAGCTTGTTTGATTTGTAATAAAATAATATTGAAATGTTCTCTTCCAGAGATCATTTCATTTCCAATTTATATTTCTCAAGTAAATATAGGTTGTTTCATTCACTTATATTACTTGTGAAGAGGTAAAGTATTAATGTTTTGAGATTTCATTTTCATTTTATTTTTATTTTTATATTTTTCTAGTAAATATAGGTTGTTTCATTCACTTATATTATTTGTGAAGAGGTAAAGTATTGATGTTGTGAGAAAATCCAATGTGTGACAATTTTTTTTAACCATTATGTAAACATTTGAATTTGCTTGGTCCCATTTTAGGAAACAATGTACTTAAAAAGTATTTGGTTGTTGAGAGAACTTCTCTTTGTTTTTTAGAAGTCAAGGATAAAGTGGGGGATTATTGTATAGCACTATCCCACTCTATTCAACAATCACATGCAATTAATTATTATTTGATAAAAATGAGTGCCATCTCTATAAAAATGAAAGGAGTTTCTCTTTTATTCTCCCAAGGAATCTTCTAGGTGTTAATCATTCCTCCTCAAGGAAAAAGTGATTAGCGTTTGGTGACTTTATTAGGGAAGTAAAAGAGAATTACATTTTAAACATTTTGTTTTAGAATGTGATGACCCATGCAATTTCAATATGACTAGATTTAATTGTGGGTCTCGAAGACCAACATATCATATTAAACCAAATATTTAATCTTTCCTTGAAAAATTCAAAGACGTTAAACAAGATTGAACCTTCTTGGGAAGTTAATGCATGAGAATAAAACTTCACAATAAAATATGCATGATGAGTCTGTTAAATTGAAAAGAAAAAATATTTTGAAATTCCCATAAAAACTCTACCCAAGAAAAACAAAATGAGATTCTTTCACAATTATTCTAAAACATAATTTCCATAAAATTATTCTAGGTGACTCCAAAAAAAAGTTTTGGAAAAAATTGACTTGCAATCCTAGAAACCATTAGGGGAGTCCTTAAAAGGAACTAGAGAAGGATTCTTGAGAAAACCAAACCCTCATTCTCTACAACAAACAATATAAGACTTATGACCCATTAGGGACACTCCTTTCTTATCTCCACCAACTTGTCCTCTTGAGAGTCTTGAGGAGAAACAAGAACCCAATATGAAATGAATAATGTAACTTAAAGATGAAAAATCAATAAACCCAATATGTAGACCAAAGATAAGCCTTCATTCTTGAAGGAGAATAAAAATTACTACCATCCTTTTCACCTAGAGGTCTTCCCATATTTAATGGTGATGATGTGAAAACCTTAACGTACACATGGACCAATTTTTGGTCATGTGTGATATTTATTTGACCACTCATGATGATGTTATGGTTTGAGTTTTTATTTAGAACATGGTTGACCCAACATATGATTATCTCTTCTTATTGCTTTCCTACTCCATAAATTGTTACAATGACCTTAAATATGTATTTTTAGTAGGTATTCTCAATATGTGGCTTACCATATTGTTATCCCTCAATTTATCTAGATATGATTGGAGAAGAATAAAATAAACATATATTTCAATATTAGGTTTTTTATAACATTGCATAAGATACCAGAGGATCAATGCCCCAATGCACCCACAATTTTTGGGTGTTATAAAATTCCATGCCTACAATTGCAAATTATTCACTAAAGGGGGATCATATAAATAGTATGAAAGGATCCATCATAAAGGTCCAAGAGATAGAGGAAGACATGCTTGAAAGTAATTTGAACCTTGATATTATATTGGAATGAGTACATAAACAAATATCAAAGCTAGTAGTGTTAGACTATGAATCTTCTACTTTAGCCAAACCCATGGATGATAGAGGTGTTGGAAAGATTATGTTCTAGGGACATTTGCTCCATGTGTGAAATATCCAAATGGTTGTTGATGTTCCCCCAAACCACCATGAAATTGAATTGAGCTAGTTGAATACGACCATGGGCTAACTCCAAAATGATTTGTCACAATTAAGAATAAAAGAATAGTTGGGATCGAGGAAATGACACTCTACGCAAGGGGTGGGAATAGTGAAACCCTAAGAAGGTCTTGAAAATGTCCACTAGAAAATATAGAATTCCCCTATGAACTAAATTGTTGTAGGATATCTAGCCCAACATGGTGGTGATGGAGTATTTTGTTGATGAGAACCTACCATAAAACAATGAGGAATTTCCTAATCAATGATTCCAAGTTAAGGTATTGACACTCGAATCCCTCAATTATATTGAATATAATGATTGAATGATGCCTATTTGTTAAAGAGGTTTTTTTTGAAGATGATGCATTTTTTGATACAAAGGTGGACTATCAAGAAAAAAATTGTGTAGAGTAAGTCCCATTCTAACAATTTCAAATCCAAAATTACTATGGTATCTCATATAGCTAAAAAAAAGGTAGTCCAAACCAATGCTAATGTATCCCTTGAATAGACATCAAATTCCCAAACTATATCTCAAAAATAACCTTAACTAACATTACAGAGTGCCATTAATTTGTGAATAATTCATAAAAATAACCTTAACTAACATTACAGAGTGCCATTAATTTGTGAATAATTCATAGTAACACATACATGTCACCATAAATGACATACAATAATGTGGTGACCTCAATAAAGTGTAAGTCACTACACCCTTCTTATAAGTAGTAAATATTTCTCAATATAGGAAAAATATTATTTGAGTGTGAATATTATTTGAATGTTGAATTATGGAGTACAAGGAAACCCATGGGTGCACGCTTCTAGCACCAATAAATACCATAAGTTTGGCCTTCCTTCTTGAAACATTTGCTGGAAATTTCCCCCATTTTTCTTTTCTCTAAACATTGATGACTCATCTTGCACAATTGCATGGTATATATTTGTTTCATGAATAACATCACGCAATTATCTATTATGGAATCCATGGGATTGGATTGCACCCGATGTTTTGAGGTGGAATCCATGGGATTGGATTGCACCCAATGTTTTGAGAAAGGTAAAGGAATATATGCTACTAAAATTTTTAGAAATGTTCTAGCCATTGGAAAGATTAATGATTTTTGTTTTTGATAAGAATTTTTCGATATTCACATGACATTCATCATAATTTTTATTGATTTGTTAGTAACATATGGATTGGTTTTTAGATAAGAGTATAGTTTTTTTTATGATTCAAATGCTTAAAATATTACAATAAATCAGATGTATACACTATGTACATCAATGTGAACATGGAGCACAACTCCAAGATAGATAAAAGAGATAAGTTACACAATAAATCCTTAAATAATAGGAGAATCTCCTCCAAATACCCAAATATATTCATACTTCACAATTCCCATGTCCTCCATAATGACTACATGATCTCTATATATACATATTCACACATTGCATATGTGACCCCTTTGTTATTAGGTTGACCCTATTACATATACATTTACACATCACATGCTCATTTAACCCCATATATACCCCCCTTGGGGTCATATCATAGTATCGTCATTCAAAAAACTTTGTCCTCAAAGCTTTGCAGTTAAAGAATTTACATGTGATGAAACCAAGTAATATGATTTTCTTATGTTTCTACTTAAATCCTCTTTCCATTGATGATGATCCATCCATCTAAAATCAATTCTTTTTTGTCTTAATTATTGATGGTTGGTTGTTGCATAATTTTATTTCCTTTTGTAATACCCTTCATTTAACTAATCATCTATGAGTAAGCATTTACAAAGAATGTAAACATTGAATTAGAAAAATCATAGAGTAACTCAAAATTTACACAACAAATTTCAACATTATAAAGTGTAAATAAAGTTATACATCACCTACGCAAAAATACAAATTCATTTAATCAAGAACTACTAAATGATCTAACACTAATTCTGAGTGATTCTATCTTGTGATGTAATATGGTGTACATGTATTCATCACATCTATCTTACTTAAGGTTGTGCAACTTACGCCTTATTTTATTTGGGCCAAAATGTGCGGGTCGTAAATTATATTTCAATAAAATCATTAATATAATTCATTAAATCTATTTCGTTTTTTAAATCATTAAATATACAAAAAAATCATTAAAATCATTAACCCATTTTGTTTTCTATTTCATTAATGTAATTATATTATGCATATATATAATATATATACATGATAATGATGATGATTAATGTTCACTAAGACCGAATTGGTCTATGGGACCTTAAGAGAATAAGTGATTCTTTAAAATTTTGTTTCTGTGCTCGAAAAACATTAAGAGAATCTTTCCAAGATCACCATATTTTTATTGAATTAAAAAATTAGAAAGATTGATAATGTGACAAATATTATACATTGAAATCGCAGATTCAAAATCCAAACGCATTATATTCCATCCTCTCTCCATGGGATGGCCACAAATTTCTAACCAGAGATCGATCAACCTACGAAACATACACCTAGTGAGCATTAATCTTTATGCAATACTCGTTTGGATTTTCTTTTCCGAGACTTTGTTTTGGAACACAAACATTTTCTTATTTTCGAACTAAAAAGAATCATTACTACAAGGAAAATGTGTAATACTTTTATCCAGATAAATTGAAATAGTTTAGTTTTATGGAATTAAATAGAGAAACGAACCAGAAGTGAAAATAAATGAAAAGAGTAAAAGCGGTAGAAACGTAATCATGAGCGAGAGGGTAATATGTATGAAATTACGAAGACACATACAGAAAATGCGTTGGTTGTTAACATGTAGAAAAACGTATTGGAAAAATTTACCAAATTTGTATCAATTCACTCAACGAATAATCTAGAATGTTATTCAACAGAGCAGGCGGGTAATTTATTTTTTTAAGCCAATTTTCCAATACGAGTCACATTGTTACTTGGAAATTTAAAATAATCTTGACTAACTGTCATAAAGGAAATAAAATAATTCATTTGCGAACAAGTTGATATAATCCATTCCATCAATAGTATATATATATAAAGAATGTTCCATGTTGTAATATGAGTATGATGCCACTATTCAAGAATATTCGGTCCATATACAGTAGATATACATACTCAAATATTTTTTATTAAAATAATAAATATAAAAAACAATTAAATACCGTAACCAGTAGGAGAATAATATATGATGTTGATCTTCAATCCCGAAACTTGTGCAATGTTTTTTTTTCTGTTTTTCAATCAAGACAACTTCATTGGTACCTCTTAGTCAACGCTAGGGGTACTATTCTTCTCCTTTATCCCCCCGAGCTGTAAAGGGGTCACACACATAAATTCAAATCTATAACTAGCTCAAGGTTTCCCTCACAATGAGAGGCTTCCACCTCTTATGCAAAGCTTGCAATCTAACTCACACAAGAAAACTAGTTACACAAATTGTTTTTGACATCATTTTAGTCATCCAACATTAACATTAGGGTCCCTTACTCCTTTTTCTCCCTTCTTTTTATAAGAATTTCTACCTTGACACTTGTCATTTCATGCATAATTAGATAATTTTTAATAATTAATTTAGAGATTATTCACCCCATACACATGTCACTCTTCCCTCAAGTTGCACATGTTTATTTCTTTTTAATTAAACCATTTTTTTTTAAATTTTTCCTCACCTCCAGAATTAGTTCCTAGATTTTTTCCTAGTTGTCTCTTAATTCCCCAATTTCTCCTTTATAGTGTCTCCTATCTAAATTACTATTAGAGTTTGATTAAGACTCTTCTCTTAGTTAGGATTAAGAGTCTAGTTTGACTTAGGATTCTAACTCCATGTTGACACCACATTTCCTCATGAAATAATTTGTTTTATTAATTTCATGCACACATTGTGCACATATCTTAATTTTTTATTCTCTCTTTACTAGTTTTTATTTAGTCTAAATTTCCCTTAGACCAATTACTATAAAATTTATTTAGGCCTAAACAATTAGACTTATATTTTATCATATTTTCGTTTTATAAATTAAGATAATTTATATTCTCTTTTCTAACAGTTCTAAGTATTCATTTTATTCTCTATGGTTTTTCTAGTTTTTTTTTTGTTTTTTTTAACTTCTTAATTTTATTCATGCCATGTGCCCTTCAAGACGCATCGATGTGCTCCAAGGTGTCACTCACCATTTTTTTTTTGTCCGCTTTTGACTCAGTTTGGAAGTTTTCTGACACTTGGAGTCAATACTCCACTTGTTGACCTTGTATGAGACTAAGGGCTTATTGGGGAATAAATAATCTACCTTATTGCACGCCCCTCATAAATCCTCGTGAGTGACTATCTCAATTTTCCCTCATGACATCGTGAACCTCTCAGGAAACACGGTAGTCATTAACCTTCAGTTCAGGTCATGACGGGAGTGTTATTGGGCTGTGACAGGGACGCCGCCACACCTCTCCCCATTATATATGGCATTTGTGTATAACCCCTTTACTCCATATGTGAGTCAAATTAGAAAGTGTTACCATGCCTGCATACACTGACACAAATAAAATTAATAACTCTTATACATGAAATCCATAACTGAAATCATCATCATAATACATGCGTAATAAATCAAGCACTCATAATCAAAGTAAATAGTTCACTTCCTGACTCAATCCATAGTCCAAGGTATTATGTCAATGCATTATCATCCTCATCGTGTTGTGTTTCCTGCACACTCAAGAAACCTCATCATAATACATATCAATGTTATACATCAATATTAATAACATATCAAAATTTCAATACTCAATTATAACATAAACTTTAACTCATAAATCAATGTTTAGCTGGATCACTTGCATGCAAGTGTCCTCAAAGAAGAAATTAGTTTTATGAAAAAGTTGTTCAATGAAATCTCGATGTTACACCTTTTATTTCATGTATTGTTGTTGTAATTTCTCTAATTTCTAGTAGTTGTTGGTCTCTGATAATAGTGTGTTGAAGAGTGGTTTTTTGATTCCATGTTCCATGAATATTGATGAGAATTTTATATTCTTCCTTGATAATGTTGATATTGATCTTATTTTTTTCCTTGAAATATTTCATGGTAATAAGGGCATCGATATGGTTTCACATTTGATGGTTTTCCTTCACTATGCACACCCATTTCATCTATATTATTTTCATAGACAATGAAATCACATATCTTGTTTGATGGTATTTTATTACTCTAGCCTTGGAGATAATAACACTTGTCAAGCTAGGTATTGGTATAACTCATAACTCCACACATGTATTATTGCATTACCTTGAAGATCAATAAATATACAAAAATTGACAGTTGGTCTTCCCTAACGGGTGACTCTTCCTATCACCTATGACTCTTCATATTTACAACTAATGTTACAAGTAATTCAATCCAAAGGATTATGTGTCAACATTCCCCCCCTTAATACATAGGGGCATTTGTGAGTCCAAGCATCATTATGAACTTTTCAAAAATTTCTCTTCCAAACGCTTTGGTGAATATTTCCGCAATTTTCTCATTTGTGGAACAATGTCTCAAGTGAATAGTTTTGGCCTCTACATGATATCGAATCAGGTGATACTTCATGTTTATGTTCTTATTTCTATCATAAAATATAGGATTTTTGGCCAACTTGATTACAAAAGTATTTTCAACAAGAACATGAATAGAATTCACTTGTTTCTCCTTAAAATATTCAAGTATTTTCCTAAGCCACACAATCTCTTTCATCATTTATGTAGCTACCACATATTCAGCCTCTATTGTGAATTTGATGGAACTAAATGTTTGTTTGATCTATAGGAGACAACTGTTGATCCAAGAGTCATGAGATAGCCTAAAGTTGACACTCCATTTTCTTTATCTCCAACAAAGTTTGAATCAAAATATCCGATCAGATTGAAGTCATCCACCTTAGAGTACCCGAGTCCAAAATCTTTTGTTCCCTTCAAGTATTTTAGAAGTATTTTTGCAGCAGATCAATTTCCTTCACAAAGATTTTGCATGAACTTGGAAAGAATACCAACAAATGAAATGTTTGGTCTGGCAGTAGTAAGATAGATAAGTCTTCCCACAAGATTTTTATACTTTGTTGCATCCTCAAATTCATTCCCTTATTTTGATGTGAGTTTCAAATTTTGTTCCATTAGAGTAGAAACAAGATTACACTCAACCATGCCAAACTTGTTCAATATTTCTAAAATGTACTTCTTATGGGAGATGAAAATGTACTTTGGATTTTGAATGACTTCAATGCAGAAATTGTAGTGAAGATGTCCCAAATCTATCATCTCAAATCCTTTCTTCAACTCTTTCTTTATGGATGCAATGTAGCTTTCATTGTTCCTTGGTATCAACGTATCATCTACATATACTACAAGACATACAATTTTTTTTTTCAATTTTCTTGACAAACAAAGATGCATCATCAAGATTGAAATGCTTAAAATTCAATTTCAGAAGATGTTGAGTTAAATTTTCATACCATGCTTGCAGTTCTTGTTTTGGGAAATATAAGGATTTGATGAGCTTGGATACCTTATGTTCTTATCCCTTCACAAATTTTTTTTATGGCTAAGACATGAAAACATTCTCTTTCAAGTCTCTATTCAAGAAAGCATTTTTCACATCCATTTTATAAATTTTCCATCCATTCCATGTTTCCAAGGAAAATAGAGTACGGATGGTATCCCATTTTGATGTGGGAGAAAAAGTCTCATCATAATCAACACCTTATTTCTGTCCAAATCCTTTTTCCAAAAGCCTTTATTTTTTCTTTACAAGTGAGCCATCTGATTTGTACTTGTTCTTGAATACCCACTTGCAATGAATTGGTTTGGTTCCAAATGGAGGATCCACCAACTTCCATGTCCCATTCTTGATGAGATAATCATATTCCTTCTGCATGGATTCTTTCCATTAATCATGAGAAGTGTCTTCTTCAGAGGAAGTCGGTTCAAGGTTAATAGATAAATTCAACTCACAATCATATGAAACATCCATGTTATCTACATCACCTAAGTTTTAATTACCTCCATCTTGTCTTGAGGAAATTATGGTTCCTGTCTTTCTGACCTCATCAAGATCAACACTTTTAAGTGCTTTTGTGAGCTATTTTGGTGGTAAGAATCAACTATTCAATCCTCTCGATCACATCATCCAAATGAACTTCAGGTTCTGATGAAGTGGATGGAACTTCTTCATGTGGGGAAGATGGTGCTTCAAAATAAAAAGGATATTCCATAGATTGACCTAAGATAGGGATCCCCCTTCAAGATGTGGAATCTCATCAACAAATTCATGATATGTATTTACATGAGTGAATCTGTCTAGATGATCGAGCTACCTCTCAATAGTTTTGTCATTCTTGGAGGATTCAAGAAATATTACATCTGTGGAAAGGATGAATTTATTATTTTTCTCATCGTAAAGACGATATCCCTTGGTGGTATTTGAATACCCTGCATCTCCACCAAATGTTGACACATAATCCTTGGGATTGCGTTATTTTTAACATTAATTGTAAATATGAAAAGTCATAGGTGATAAGAAGAGTCACCCGTTAGGGAGGACAAATAGTCATTTTTTGTATATTTATTGAGCTTCATGCAAATGCAATAATATATATGTGGAGTTATTAGTTTTTCCAATACCTATCCTAACAATGGTATCAAAGTTGTAGTCAAACTCCATGATTATCTTCCTTAGGTGTTTCATTTCCATAGAAGAAACATCTCTCAGTCTACCTTGAGCTCTGTATCTTAGTCTATCAATCTTCCCTACACTCTGTCTCTCTGATTATTCCCCACATCCTCATTTATGTTGTTCGGCTCTCAGAGACCCTAATTCATCTAATTATGTTCGTTGTTTAATCCCTAGACTATTTGGCGTTTCACTTGGAATGAAACCATAACTCATGTTGCAAATTAGTTTCACAACCTTCCTTTCGATGGATATGTTGACAATTGATAGACTATCAACAGAATAACCACAAAACTCTAATTCATGCACTCCTCTATTGTTAACCCTCTCACTCACGTCATCCAACTATTGTTCCACACTTGTTGGCATTGGAAACCAAGGGTGTCCGTGCAGTGAATAATTGAATACAAGCCGAGTCAAATATCTGCTATTTTTTTAATGGCCCCTCCATTACGACAAGAAATAAGTGAGTAGAGTAGAGGTATTTTTTTTTAAACAACATCAAGTTACACATTCAATCTCATTACATCACCACCCAACAAAAATATGAATACAACATCACTATTACTCAAGAACAACCATATCACATAATGATAACATAAGATAGCTACCCGCCCAACCTATCCTGCAAGGTTATGACCTCCAAGACACATAATCAACGCTCAAGTCTATGATTCATCCGATTTATTTTGACCATTTAAGATCTCAGGACTGGCGACTATTCTAAAGAACAAGGAAATATCTAGTTCCCTTCACCACAACAATACTCCAAAAATTCGTGACTAAATCAATAACAATACCCTTCATAATTTCTTCAAATACAAAGTATAATATACTACGATTTAACAATCATTAAGAAAAATTTCTTATGTACTAAGCAAGAACATTTTATAACACTTATCAAGAAGCATAACAATAATTTCCATTTAAAATCCACTCATAAGTTTTATAGACAGAAGGTAATATACTTTTCAAAATCTTATTGGAAATAATCAATTTCATTCAAGTTAAACTCACAATTTCATTTAATTCAATACCCTAACACTGAGAGTCACCAAAAATTCTTAATTAGTACAGGTTGAGTCGTGATTCTGAAATGACAATAAAATTCAGTGGTCCAAAAATAGTTTCAACACCCATAAATCTTACGACAAACAAGGGGGTTAATGAAATTTCAACTAACACATAGCAATTGTAATGGTTTTAACACAGATTAGAAAATTTTACAGTGGATAAATATTAAAAATTAAAAACAACACAATTTGCAGCGACCAAATTATACAGTGATTAATAATTTTAAACACAGTGGCTCCAATTAGATTTGGAAGCGAATCAATAATTTTCTCATTAGAGGAGTTGCAATTAGATTTGGCTGTGTTTCAAATAAAGTTCTAATGACAGGAGCTACAAATAGATTTGGCAACGATTCAATATTTTTTTATCACGGTAGCTGCAAATATATTTGGCAAAGAATCAAATAACATTCTAATGATAGGAGCTACAAATAGATTTGGCAGCGATTCAATATTTTTTAAATAACAAGAGTTGCAAATAGATTTGGCAGCGAATCAAATAATGTTCTAATGACAGGAGATAAAAATAGATTTGGCAGCGATTCAATATATTTTTTTAATTATAGAAGCTGCAAATAGATTTGGCAGCGAATCAAATAATGTTCTAATGACAGGAGCTACAAATAGATTTGGCAACAATTCAATATTTTTTTAAATTACAGAAGCTGCAAATAGATTTGGCAGAAAATCAAATAATGTTCTAATGACAGGAGCTACAAATATATTTGGCAGAAATAATTTCTAAATGACAAGAGCTACAAACAGATTTGACAACAGTTCAATATTTTTCAATTACAGGATTGGCGAAATCGTTTGCAACGAACCCATGAATGTAGTTTACAGCCACATACTAAAACGCAACAATTAGGCAAGTTCTAACATTTCTGGACTTGCCATTAAATTTAGCAAGGACCACAAGAGTTTATAAATTCGTAATTGCAGGTAAGTTTGACAAAAACCAAACCAATTTCCAAATTTCAGGATCTGTAAAGAAAAATTGGCATCGATTTAAAGAAATTCTATATATACGGATTTGAAAATAATTTACAATGACCCAACGAAGTTCAAATTCAAGAATATGTATCCAATTTAATCTACAACGACTCTAAAAAATTTAAATTTCGAAAGGCAAACTTCAGGACATCGACTGTACAAAACTCTAAACATTTTTTGAATTGCAATAACTTAAAGCAACCATACAATTCCTATATTTAGGAGATATAATTTAATTGGCAGCGATCAGGTGGCAATATCCAATTAGGTATGTATTAAATCAACAACATCAATAAATTTCTGAGTTCAGGAATTAAATTTTAATTGATAGAGAACAAAATTTTTCCGAATCTTGGGTTGACGATGAGTTTGGTAGCGAATAAGGAACTAAAAATTGTGGGTTGTAATTTAACTTGGAAGATACAAGACAGAGTTAACGTTGCTTCCATACATCACAATCAATAAATTAGGTTTGAAGCTATGGATTAGGAAGAACTATCACAGCGCTACACAACAGGGAAGTTTCGTTATATATAGGTTACAATGATCATAACAATAAAAAGTTTCGAAAAATGTAAAATGCTACAACAACCCAACAAACTTCTAAATCCATATCTACAACTTAAATTGGCAGCGTTCAACGAAATTATGCATTGGGTATGTATTTTAAAATAGCAACATTCATACGTTTGTTTTTAAAACTTAGGGTTTAAAAATTTTGTTGGCAGCGAACAATACCCTTAGAACTTCTGGACTGTAATTTAGATTGGCGATGTTCATATGAAATTTCTAAATCCGATTTTGCAAAAAGAATGACAAGGAATAAACAGAGAAAATTTTAAATTATTGGTTGTAAATTAAATGACGACGAACTACATAAATTCTGAATTCAGAGTCTGAAATTTAAATTCGCAGCGAAATTAAAAATTTAATTTCTAGATTTCATGATGACTCTTCAGCGAGCTTGAAATTTTTATTTCCCCAAATTACAAAATGGTTCTGCAAATTTTTTTACAAAAAGAATTCTGATTACAGTTACTCTTATTAAAATCACAAATTTAAAAAATTAAAAATACTGGAACCAAGAAGACGGAGAGTTGACGATGTCCTTCAAAGACTTGCACTCCTTTTGTTCTCCCCACTTTTTAATCACCGAAATTTAACCAGTACCTCCCAGCCAATGCTAGGGGTACTCTTATTTCCCCTTAGCCCCTGAGTTGCTAAGGAGCCACACACAAGAAACCGACAAACAATAGCTCCAAGGCTTGCCTCGCAATGTAGAGCTTCCACTCTTTCTACAAGCTTGGTATCCCAACTCTCACAAGTAAAACACAGTCAAAACCATTTTGGCAGCATAACTTTACCAAGAATAAGTGTGATCCATTTTCCTTCTAAACCATTTGTTTTATAGAAATATTCCAAATGACACATGTCCTCATGCATAATTAATTATCCTTTTAATTAATTTAATTAGTAATATTCACCCACACACTTGTCACACTCTCCCCAAGTTGTACAAGTAAAAACCATTTTTATTTTATTTAAAGAGCCATTTTTCCTCACATTCCCCAATGTGTTCCTATTTTCGCTCTTAGTTGTCCCTTTGTTCCCCAATTTCTCATTTAATGAGTGTCTCCTAACTAGATCTTAGTTAGAGTTGGATTAGGAGTCTTCTTCTAGTTAGACTAGTGGTAGCTAGACTCTAGATACCATTTTATGTCTACACCTATTATCTTATATTTTATTTCTTTCTATTTTAAAAATCTCTTTTAACATTTTCATGCACACATGTGTGTTTTATCCAATCTTTAGATTTTTCTCACTTTTTCTTTAAATTGATTTATCTCTATTCTTTTAATTTATTTAATATTTTAATTTAGTCCCCTAACTAAACTTAGACTTAGGCTTAGTCTTAGAATTAGGCTTAGACTTTTATTGAGATTTATAATTAATAAATTCACTGTTTAATTAATTATTTTAATCCAACAAGGTCTAATCAATTCAATGTTTTCTAGGCCACTTAGATTTATTGACTCAAGTTTTCAATTACACGACATGCCCTTCAAGACTCACCTCCATGCTCTAAGGGTTCCACTCGTCTTTGACTGGTTTTGGAAGTTTGTCCGACCCTTGGAGTCAATACTCCACTCGGTCGACCTTGTGAGAGACTAAGGGCTTCTAAGGAATAAGGACTCCTCCTTATTGCACGTTTCTTATAAATCTTCGTGAGTGACTGTCTCAGTCCGCCCTCATGACATCATGGACCTCTCTAACTAGGTAATCGTTAACCTATAGTTCATACCATGGTGGGAGTGCTAGTAGGATGTGACAGGGACACTACCACACTTCTCCCTCATTGTCTAATTTTTTTTTTGTGCATGGCCCCTCTACTCCTTATGAAATTCAGATTAACAAGCATCGTCAAGTTTGCATCCACCGACAAAAATAATGTCAATAATCTATATACATAATCATATCAAAAGAAATCATCTATCATATGTGAGTAAAATGAAATATTCAAACAAACACAATCCACTCCTTGACTCAATCTGGAGTCCAAGGAAGTCTATCGATGCTATCAACATCCATAACTTGTCACGTGCCCTGCACACTCAGGAAAACTAGTCAATGGCATCTGCCAATATATATACATCAATATAACAATAAGTCATAACACAACATCATCATCATATGTAACCCATAATTGAAATTAAATCATAATATATCGTAACCAGATCACTTGCACGCAAGTGTTCTCAAAGAATATGTCAATAAAAGTGTGCTCAATAGAGTGAGATGTTACAATTTTCTTCACGAATTGTTTCCAAGAACGAGCAAAAAAGAGCCCCACGTGATTCTCTTACCAGTCCATCTAAAAATGAGATGGAGCTACAACCATTTACGCATGCTTGAAGATGGGATCTCAACTATTTTTACATATGTCTTGCACATTTTTTGATACATGCATTTTCCTGTGTAGTTCTATGTGGACATGGTGGACAATGATATTCCTCATGCCCCTCGACTATTCCATGAAGCAATTGACTGCAATGATACTGCAGTATTGTGTTTCCCATATCCCTTGAATGAAATGATCAAGCATTTGAGAGTAATTAAAGATATGGGAAATGGGGGTGACCACCATTCAAGATAACCATCACCATTGGATGTGTATATAATAGGTGGCAAGTCGGATGAGAAAAAATGTGGCGTGCATTGCCCAAATAGGTTAGTATTACACATTGTTGGTATGTGGTATTTTTCTTGAATTTTGTTTAGTATAATCCTTGTCTTTCTTCATGAAATTGATAACATTACCTACAATGTTCAACTAAAATGAGGATTTGGACATACAATCCAAGGTGTGAAGATGCATTTGATACATCCAATCCTCCTTTTTAATCGAAACCATAAAACCTAATTGAAGCAAGTATCGAGAGTTTCCTGTAACAATCAAACTCAAGAAAATGTATTTCTTCCTTCTTTTCATCAGTCAAGTAAGAAATGAAAGGACACATAAATATCATAGGGAGGGGGGATCTGGCATCATCCCCATAAATCTAATATTCACTGTACCTGTTGTGGAATGAATGGGTCACATGAAGCTTCTGACTTTAGAGTTCCATGGGAGAAGATCAAAGAAGACCAACAATCATTTTTTGTATATTTTTTGAGCTTCAAGATAATGCAATAACATATGTGTGGAGTTACAAGTTCCACCAATACCTGGCCTAACACCATTATATTTAGCATGTACATCTTTGTTGGCACAGAGGCAGACCCAGGGTTCAACGCTACAACAACGCACCAACAAAACCCTAACTACCAGTCCTTTCGACAACACCTGCGAAGCAGATGAAGTCTCACCCAAGGTAGAGGCAGGGGTGGTTGTAGGACTCATATGTCTGCAACCTTAGCTGGGACACAGATCTGGGATTCTAACACTTAACAAAGCACTCAGTAGTTAACAATCATCAATCTTGGTTACAGCGTAGTTAAATCCTAATTATAGAGCATCACAGTATGCAACCAGATCTAGCATCTAACAACACTTAGCACGATGAAACAAATCAGATCTAGCATCTAACAACACTTAGCACGATGAAACAAATCAGATCTAGCAGATTCAAGCACTAAGCATATGTATATAAGTCAGATCCAACATCCATCTGTATTATTAAGCACTAAGGATTGACAGATCATTCATCTATATTAAAGCATTAAGCACATTAACATATAAACACATCAACACATCGCACAAAGCAGAGCAACACAACATGTACGTGGTTCACCCCCACCCTGGGGCTACGTCCACCAAATCTTTGTATTATTTATTAGCTTCTTCGATCGGTTACATGCACAGAGCCTAAAAATCCCTACTCCGCAGAGGACAGGGGATCTGCACAACTTGCTAGATCCTCCTTCCCCGAGTAGATCTAAGCACATAGCCTTCTACAGTCTCTTACAATGACTTGCACTCAGCTCTGCAAGTCTCACATAGTATGCACCAAAGCATTTACAACTCTTGATCACATAGATCCAACTCTAGCACTTAGACAACTTGCAACTGCCCCTTTCTTACATTGCCTAGCCTTCTATTTATACATACAAAATAGGCCTAATCATGGGTGAACCCATGGGCCAACATTCCCATACCCGTTACATAATCCCAAATCCAAAAAAGGGCCCTAAAAGGGGCTGAGATCCCACAATCTCCACTTTGTCTTGCGCTCCACCTTTGACAGCATGTCGAAGCCCCAAAAATAGGTCAAACATGACCAAGAATCCTAAAAACTTGGTCAAGGGCCAATAGGCCCCCAACACTCACTTGTGACTCATCCCGAGTCACTCTGATCTAACTAGTTCTACTTCAAAAGTCTCAAGCGTGGCTCGAGCTGCTTTGACTTGTTTTTGTGCCACAGACTCTTGTTCAATGAACTCTTGTATGACTGCTTCGTTGAAAGGTCCCTCTAGACGTTGTTCATCTGCAATGACAACTTTCTCCAGCTCCACTCCTCGGCCTTCGATCTTGATGAACAGTTGGTAAGCCTTATCCTGTATAGGTTGGAGCCTCTGATTCACTTCCATGACTTTGCTCTGGATAGTGTGGACTTGTTGATGGGAAGTGCGTTGCTCCTGGGATCGCTTCATTCTTTCCACAACTGACAAGGGATTCAACTATGCCTGTATCGTTTCTACTTGATATTTTTCCTCTTGGAGCTGTGACTCTAGTGCCTTCAGTTCTAGATTCTCAGTTAGTTGCTCGTAGGTGTGGGCAATGCGATTAGTGAGTTTCTTACATTCCATTGAAAGGGCCTTTATTCTCTCAACCGCGCTTCGAGCAGTTGCTTCTCTTTGATCCCTCACATCTTGCGGGGTGTTGGGCACTGTGCAGAGCTCTAAGTCTATAATTCGTTGTTGTAGTTGCTGGATGGATTCTGTGAGATTCTCTACTTGATGCGTGACTTAGTCTTCTGTTTTTGGCTCTAAGCCTACCACAGAGTGGAGTGCTCTATTGACTGCTTCTTTCACTTCGATTTTCTCTACGAGCAACTATTATTTTTCTTGTTGCATATGGGCTTTCTCTTCTTCAAAATTTTGCCCGGAGAGAAACATTCCCCTATTCCGCAACTCTGCGTTGTTCTACGATTACACCTTGCACTTGCTTCAAGGCCTGGGTGGCTTGTTCTATTGCTTCTTGAGCGTGACGAAGGCGATCTTCGACCGCATCAACTAGTCGGTGGAGTTGGGCTGGCTCATCTCCCAACTCTGGTTCTCCTAATAGAAGGGGTGCAGTGGAGACTGCGCGATGGGACTGAAGGGCTCGCTATACCCCTCGGATTTCGATATCAATTATATCATACATTTCCTCCTACTTAGCTTCATGTTTCTCCATGATTTCCAACGAAGTGTCGTTGAGAGCTGCGATGATGAAATCAAAATCATCGGCAGTAAGCACAGTCTTCATCTTGGTCATGGTGGATTTCGATTTCTTCTGGGAAGAAGGTTTCAAGGGAGAAACATTCCTCTTCTTCAGGGGATCGACCTCGTCTCTGGGTGGTGTTACTTCTCCTGGCTTTTGTTCAGTTCCTTCTCCATTTAGTTCTTCTACTTCGTCATCACCCCTTAGTCAGGTGATACTGAAGAAGTCTTTCATGAGGCACTGCTTAAATCTTGGACCTCTTCGGTCTTCTTTGTTCTGTTGGGTCCAGGTGTATCTTGTTCTTTATGCATGGTCTCTGGGTTGTCAGGGTCAGACATATCTGTAGGGTCTGCAGAAATAAGGAGGTTTGCGGACCAGTTCTTGGTGATCTCCTCAAGGTCTTCTTTCATGGGCTTGTAGTATGATTGAAGCTACTCCTTATGTTCATCAGCTCACGCTGTTATGTAGATGAAGTGTTTATCTACGTAGAACTTCATCAGGGGTCAGAACCTCTGTAGGGTGTTCAGAGTCATGTGCGGTTTAGCTTTGATGGTTCTTGACGCAAACGCGCCACCCAGGCACGTCCGCTCTCACGGGACCTTCTTCTTCTCGGCCTGAAGAACTCGAAGGTTCTTCTATTTCCCTATCGGGAAATCTGCACCCACAACAATCTTTCCCCCGAGGTCTCCCCTTTACCACCGGGAGATTAGCTAAGTCTCGCTATCTCGCGAGTTCGGGACTTAAACCCTCCAACTCTTCCTTTCAGATCTTGCGATACCTGATCCGGCGATACGGGTATAGCTCCTTCCACATGCAACCGTGGACTAGGCTTAATGTTAGCGCCTCTCACAACCTCGCAACCTCGCGACCTCGCAGGTTGAACCATCGAACTTTCAACCTCCTATCCCACGAGTTCCCGAGATGCAATAATTCAACGGAATGTTGACTCCTATCTCCAAGCGACGTGTGTCCACCCATCGGTCACGCGGTCCCACCTTATGCTCTGCCACGCGTCCACACGAACCTCGGCTCCTCAGCACTTCGCTACTCGCAAATCTGAACACCAATATTTTGGGACTTCTCGTGGCGAGATTTTGAGGGCTTCGTGCCACCTGTATTTCACTTGCCGACTCTGCTATGGCCCACACTATCCTCCAGCTGTCGGGATATCGCTTTCTCGCAACCTTGCGATCCCCGTGGCCAAATTCTCGAACCTTTTCTTGCGAGGTTCCGATACACGATCCCACGTGCGGATCCAATTGTCCTCCTGTGGTCCGGATCCAATGGCTATCCTTCTCTCGCTACTCGCGACCTCGCGACTTGGAGTACCCAATGTTTGGGCTCTCACTCTGTGAAATTTCGAGTTCGCGAGACCTCTCGATCTCTCGCCACCTGTCCTCCTCAGATGGACGGCTACAAATCCATCGCTACTTCGCCGCTTCGCGTCCTCGCGCCTCGCGACTCTGAATACCCAATACTTGGGCTTTTACCTTGCGAACTCCCGAGTTCGCGATATCTCTCGATCTCTCGCCACCTTTCCTCCTCAGATGGACGGTTACAAATCTCTCCCAACTTCGCTACTCATGAAGCTAAGGGACTTCCCTTTCGGTCCTCCAATGTCCGAGTCTGCGAGATGAGAGAATCTCCTTACACGCCTCCTCCACAACAAATGGCTCTGATCTTATCAGGATATCACGTCTCGCGATATCGTTGTTCTTTCTACACAACTTTGGGGCTTCAACTCCCGAGTCCCTGATACACGATACCACGTGTAGATCTGACGACTCCTATGACTCTGGATCGACGGCTCTGCCTCTCCTGAGCTTCAAACTCTTCGGACCCTCGCACCGTAACCTCCTTGCACTTCTGCAAGATCTGACGATCCTTGAAAATTCGCAAAATATCCTCAGAAGATTTCGACCGTTCGTTCTTCCTTGAGTATCTCTCCACGAGATTCCTCGCCTTTTCGCCAACCTGCGACGTTCTTCCTGACTTCAAGTCACACTTATCTACGCTGATCTTCAACGACTCAGAGGCCTATCCTTCCTGAGATTTTCCACTCTGCCTCTTCAGAGGAACTTGCGCGCACGCCTTGCGCTCGACATTCAACAACTTCCCAAGTGTTGAATCCTTCCGACTCTGTGCACTTCCTGCAACAGCAGTCTTAGATCTCATTTTCTCAAATTTACCACTGAGACTTCTTCTTCGCCTGCGCACTCCTTGCATGGCTTTAGCCACCCACTTTCACTTCTGAGAGCTTTGAGAACAAGAGTTTAACTCCCAAGCCTTCTGTCAACGCACTCCTTGCGGAGGACTTCAACTGCACTCCTTGCAGGAATCCTTTCACAAAAGAGAAAACAATTGTAACTCACCTCACTCCCTCTCAGATTTCAATCTCGACACATGAAATCATACACACAACATAATGACAAATACATAATAGGAAGTAATATTCATAAGTAGAGCATTCAACACACATACACAAAGAATAACACAACAACCATGAATCTGAATCAACTCCTATTAATTCAAGATCTATACATGGGTGTTATTCTACAGCTCTCTGCTATTATCCTATGCTCTAGAGTCTTCTAAATCCTGTTGCTAATGTTACAATGATACAAATGAGGGTGTCTATATTCGGTTTCCCTCCTTCCTTCTAGAACTGTCTAATCTAAGAATTCAATTCTATCTACCTGCAACTACTACTATAAATGCCTCTGTCTATCTCAGACAAGAGCGTATGGCTCGAGGTCTGATTACATTCTTACCAAGGTGCCTAAATTAAATGATCTCATTTATTTTCAGCGCATCAACTTCAAGAGAAAATTTGAAAACTCAAAAACTTGCACTGGACGTCTTCCAGTTGTCTTCTGCTTCCACGTTGGTTTTGCTTGTCGTGAGGGATGCTCCTGCATCATACTCCCTCGCTTGAAAATTTGCATGGGCTCTTGTCCATGAGCTCCTGCACGGTATGTCCATGCTTCAAAATTTTTGCTTCAGTCTCCCAGCTGGCATCTTCAACTGGGTGTCCCTTCCACTTAACCAAATATTCAAAATATTCTTTCCTCCTGGTTTTCTTATCCACTCATTTGTTCAGTATCTGCTCCATATGTGGCTTCTCTGCAACTAGCATCTTCTTCTGCCACTGGATCTCTGGTTGATCATCACCTTCTGCTCCTGCTTCATCAACTCTATATGGATATAAATCCGAAACATTAAATATCGAAGATATTGCGATCCCATCTGGTAACTTGATTTCATAAGCATTCTGTCACATTTTCTTCAAGACCTTGCATGGCCCAATTTTCTTCATCTTCAGCTTGTTGTATGTTCCTCTCGGGAACCTTTCCTTCCTCAAATGTGCTAGAACCAGATCACCAACTTCGACCTGAAGTTGTCTCCAATGCTGATCTGCTCTGCGCTTGTACTCCTGACTTGACTTCAATAGTTGCTCCTTCACCTGGCTGTGAAGTTCCTTCATCGCTTCTGCGAATTCTCCTGCACTAGCACTGCTAGTACTAATCTGTTCTAAATCCCTCAGTTCAGAAACTCCTCTTGGTTGCATTCCATATACAATCTGAAATGGACTTTTCCCTGTGCTCCGATTTACTAAGTCATTATAAGCAAACTCTGCTTGTGGTAATATGCTATCCCAGCTACTATGGTGCTCTGTCACCAAACTCCTCAACAAATCTCCTAGACTTCTGTTGACCACTTCTGTTTGTCCATCTGTCTGAGGATGATAAGAAGAACTAAACATCAAATTAGTTCCTAGATTCTTCCACAATGTTCTCCAGAAATGCCCTATGAATTTTGTGTCCCTGTCCGAGACTATGCTTTTCGGCAATCCATGGAGTTGAACAATCTCTTTGAAAAACAAATTTGCGATGTGGGTCGCATCGCTGGTCTTCTGGCATGGAATGAAGTGTGCCATCTTAGAAAACCTGTCAACTACCACAAAGATCGAATCATCACCCCTTTGTGTCCTCGACAATCCCAATATGAAATCCATGCTGATTTCATCCCACGACCTCTCAGGTATGGGCAATGGTTGATAAAAACTCGCATTATGTTTCCTTCCTTTTGAATGTTTGCAAATTCTACATCTGTCCACAAAATTTTTGACTTCTGACCGCATCCCTGGCCAAAAGTATGACTCGCTCAGCTTTGAAAATGTCTTATCATGGCCAAAATGTCCAGCCAATCCTCCACTGTGCTTCTTCTTCAATAAGTTCTCCCTCATGGAGAAATTTGGAATACACAGTTGATTGCCTTTGAACAACAATCCGTCCTGGATCACATACTCTATCCACTGACTTCGATCTCTGAGAACTGGATTCTTAGCTGCTTCATATGCCTCTGTAAAATCTACATCACCTGCATACATGTCCTTAAGATCATCAAAGCCTAACGTCTTGACTTTGAACTCCTGCAATAGAAAACACTTCCTGCTCAAAGCATCAACAACTTTGTTAGCTATACCAGAAATATGTTTTATCACAAAAGTGAAATTTTGCATGTATTCAACCCACTTAACATGCCTCTAATTCAACTTTTCATGTTGAGTCACAAATTGTAATGCATGGTTATCACTATATAAAACAAATTCTTTTGGAATCAAATAGTGCCTCCATTTCTTCAATGCCTGTATGATAGCATAAAATTCTTTATCATACGTGGAGTACTTCAATTTCGCCTCATCCAGCTTCTCGCTGAAATATGCAATCGGCCTATCTTCCTGACTCAAGACTGCTCCAATTGCAAACCCGCTTGCATCACATTTCACCTGAAATGTCTTTTGAAAATCTGGCAACACCAAAATTGGTTGCTCTGTAATCTTTCGTTTCAATAAATTGAAACTCTTCTCAACCTCTTCCATCCAGTGAAAAGATTTATGTCTTTTCTTCACTGTATCCATCATTGCTGCACTAATTCCACTGAAATTCCTAATGAATTTTCGGTAGAAACTAGCCAGTCCATGGAAACTCCTCACCTCGAAAATATTTCTCGGTGATGGCCAATTTTTTATTACCTCCATGTTTGCACCCAATTCGTCACTAGGTGAGCAAATTCAGAGTGCTTACATGCCCAGTTGGGCTCTGCTAGGCATGACAGCTGTGAGGTAAAAGGTTAGAGAAAGAAACAATGAAACAATAAGCAAAAACAAATCAAAACTAACTAAATTTATGAGCATATGGAATAATGAAAAACAAATGTAAATGGACCAATATCA
>JZKD02S0158793.1:227094-248799 GCA_000966675.3 Picea glauca
ATGGGTCCTTAGCAATCTCAGCAGCATAACAGTATGAAGAATTCCTTGAGAAAATGGTGGTCATTCATGGATTTTTATAGCCAAGCATTGGGTTATTATGTGACCTCTTTTGAATTTGAAAAGGGGCTCTTTAGGGTACAATTAGGTATTTGACCAGCCCACCATGAGGATTGAGCTCGGATTTGATGTCAAATCGACTTGGGAGCTGATCCATTAGTGGTTGGGAGGCCGACCATTTTCAATAAATGTGCCGTTTAGCAGGCGCGCGGGTTTTTCGCCCCAAAGCCGCGCCTTTTGCACATATGCGCGCCTTGTACGTTACTGTTGCGCGCGTATGCGCGCGCGCCCAGATGATGTAAAGCACCCTTCAAATTTTTGGTCATTTGTATAGTTTTTGACCCTTTTGCAATGCTGTGGAATTAATCCTGTGCCATGAATGACTCTTTTTGTTGTGACGATGCAGAGTTCTTGTCGCCCTGTGCGGACGAAATTTTAGTGATAACACTCCACCTTATCTGGATCCATCCTCAACTCATTTATAGATATAACAAAACCTAGATAAACAAGTTATGTCTTCATAAACGAGGATTTCTTCATGTTTATCAATAGCTTCTCCTGCTGTAATTTCTTCATCACAATAGCCAAATGCTTCAAATGTTCAGCCTTTGTCTTGTTGAAAACCAATATGTCATCTAAATACATGATGACAAATTTTCCGATGAACTCCTTCAGGACTTCATTCATCAACCTCATAAAGGTACTCGGTGCATTCGTCAAGCCAAACGACATGACAAGCCATTCATACAAACCTTCGTTTGTCTTGAATGTTGTTTTCCATTCGTCACCTTCTCTCATACGAATCTGATGATATCCACTCTTCAAATCTATCTTTGAAAAAAAAAATTCTCCACTTAATCAATCCATCAAATCATTCATCCTTGGAAATGTGAATCTATACCTAATAGTTATCTTGTTAATGGCTCTTGAATCAGTGCACATCCTCTAGCCTCCGTCTTTCTTCGGACTGAGTACTGTCAGAACAGCACACGGACTCAAGCTTTCCCTGACCAAGCCTTTGTCCAACAACTCCTGGACCTCTCTTTTAACCTCTTCATTCTCCTGCGGTGTCAATCTGTACGCAGCTTTTTTTGGAAAACTAGCTCCTGGTATGAGATCTATATGGTGACTCACGCTCCTCATCGGTGGCAATGAATGAGGTAGTTCGTCCACTACAATATCAGTGAACTCTCCCAACAGTTCCTGAATTTCTTCTGGCAAATCATCCACTCTTGTGCTGGTCAAAACGATTTTTGGTTTTCTGACCACAAAGAATTGTGGATCTTCCTTCTTCTTCACTTCTGTAAGAAGTTCCTTCCCACTCATGAGAAGTACTATGTTGTTTACCTCCGGCTTCACCTCTTTATATTCAATTGGACAAAACATATGAGTTCTCCCATTCTTTTCCAGGGTATATGCATTCTTCCTCCTGTCATGAATTACATTTCTATCATATTGCCATGGTCTACCCAGCAATAAATGATAGACATCCATAGGAATAACATCACATAAAATCTTATCATTATATCCTCCTATCTTAATGTCAACTAAGCATTGTTTAGTGACATTTACCTGATGTCCCTTCTGTAGCCATGAAACTTTGTATGGTTCCGGGTGATCATTTGTCTCCAGCTCCAACTTTTCTACCATCTCGGTTGAAACGAGATTATCGGTGCTTCCACTGTCCACAATGACCTTGCACGCCCAACCCTTGGTCTTGCAAGAAGTCCTAAAAAGATTGCTCCTCTATGATGGATTCTCCATCTCCTTCTCTGGCGTCAAAAGAACTTTTCACATCACCAGCGATCTTCCGCCTTCAGCGTACTCTGCCTCAACATCTCGCCTTTGTGCCTCGACGATGTGAGCTTCTCGAGTTTCTTTCTTTTTCTCTGGACATTCGAACGACCTGTGCCCATTCTTTCCACATGTGAAGCATGTGATTACTCCACCTCTTCCTCTTCCTCTACCTCTGGTACGAGGAAACCTATTATTATCAACATATCCTCCTCTCTGCTCAGTATGATGCTCTTTTTGTTCAACATATCGCCCTCTCTGTGAGGTTCCACCTTTTTCTGTCTGAGTCTGAGGTTTCTTCCATTCCTCCTTGGGCTTCTGGTATTTATCTTAGGCAACCTATTTTCCTTTGGGCTGACTCCTGCCCCTACTCCTCTGACTTTGTTTGCGGCTCAACTTATCCTCAGCTTTCAGAGCCAATTGGTAAGCATCCTCCATAGTTCGGATGGTCGCCAAATTTAGTTCATCCTGAATTTCATACCTCAGGCCATTCATATACCTGACCACCTTTTCGTCATTGCTTTCGCGATGACCTGCCCTAATATTCAATTTGTAAAATTCCTCTGTATACTCCTTCACTGTCATCAACTTCTGTCTCAGGTTTTGCATTCTCCTGAATAGAGAAATTTGATAGTCCCTGGGAATAAATTTTTCCTTCATCTTGGCTATCATCCTGTCCCGACTCTTTATCTTCTTCTTTCCTTGGCAGCACCTGTCAGCTTGCAGTTCATCCCACCACAAGGCTGCATGTCCTTTTAATCTTGTGCGGCATGTATGACCTTTTTATCATCTTCGATATCTTCATAATCGAAATAAGAATCAAGAGCTCTAATCGAGTCTAGCAGCTCTTCCGCATCCAGACTCCCTTCATAAGTTGAAATGTCCATCTTTGTTTTCGAACTCATCCAAGAGATAGCCTTAATTAAATGCTCATTGGCTGCATCTTCTACTGGGATTTCTTCTTCTTCACGTTCAACATCACCTTCATCTTCGGATTCACTGATATCTCCTGCATCAGCTTTGCGCCTCTGTGATGTCTCCATGTCCTCCATTCTGGCACGAAGATTACGCACTTCTCTCTCCATGTCTGGATTCTGTACTTGCCTACCTCTTTCTCTGGACATTTCTCTTTCTTCTTCTGGATCGGGTGATTGTTTGCCTCTTCTTCTTGGCGGCATGGTGAATTCTCCCTTTTCCTCTGCTACAGAAAGCAAAGAAACTTTTCTATGCTCTGATACCACTTGACGCAAACGCGCCACCCAGGCACGTTCGATCTCGTAGGACCTTATTCTTCTCAGCCCGAAGAACTCGAAGGTTCTTCTATTTCCCTATCGGGAAATCTTCACCCACAACAATCTTTCCCCCGAGGTCTCCCCTTTACCACCGGGAGATCAGCTAAGTCTCGTTGTCTTGCGAGTTCGGGACTTAAACTCTCCAACTCTTCCTTTCAGATCTTGCGATACCCGATCTGGCGATATGGGTATAGATCCTTCCACATGCAACCATGGACTAGGCTTAATGTTAGCGCCTCTTGCAACCTCGCAACCTCGCGACCTCGCAGGTTGAACCGTCGAACTTTCAACCTCCTATCCCGCGAGTTCCCGAGATGCGAGAATTCAACGGAATGTTGAATCCTATCTCCAAGCGACGTGTGTCCACCCGTTGGTCGCGCGGTCCCACCTTATGCTCTGCCACGCATCCACACGAACCTCGGCTCCTCATCACTTCGCTACTCGTGAATCCAAACACCAATATTTCGGGACTTCTTGCGGCGAGATTCTGAGGGCTTCGTGCCACCTGTATTTCACTCGCCGACTCTGCTATGGCCCACACTATCCTCCAGCTGTCGGGATATCGCTTTCTCGCAACCTCGCAATCCCCGTGGCCAAATTCTCGAACCTTTTCTTGCGAGGTTCCGATACACGATCTCACGTGCGGATCCAACGGTCCTCCTGTGGTCCGGATCCAACGGCTATCCTTCTCTCACTACTCGTGACCTCGTGACTTGGAGTACCCAATGTTTGGGCTCTCTCTCTGTGAACTTCCAAGTTCGCGAGACCTCTCGATCTCTCGCCACCTGTCCTCGTCAGATGGACGGCTACAAATCCCTCGCTACTTCACCGCTTCGCGTCCTCGTGCCTCGCGACTCTGAATACCCAATACTTGGGCTTTTACCCTGCGAACTCCCGAGTTCGCGAGATCTCTTGATCTCTCGCCACCTGTCCTCCTCAGATGGACGGTTACAAATATCTCGCCACTTCTCTACTCGCGAAGCTAAGGGACTTCCCTTTCGGTCCTCCAATGTCCGAGTCTGCGAGATGAGAGCATCTCCTTACACGTGTCCTCCACAACAAATGGCTCTGCTCTTGTCAGGATATCACGTCTCATGATATCGCTGTTCTTGCTACACAACTTTGGGACTTCAACTCCCGAGTCCCCGATACACGATACCACGTGTAGATCTGACGGCTCCTATGACTCTGGATTGACAGCTCTGCCTCTCCTGAGCTTCAAACTCTTCGGACCCTCGCGCCATAACCTCCTTTCACTTCTGAAAGATCTGACGATCCTTGGAACTTCGCGAAATATCCTCAGAAGATTTCGACCGTCTGTTCTTCCTTGTGTAATCCACGAAAATGAAAAAGAGTATCTCTCCACGAGATTCCTTCGCCTTTTCGCCAACCTACGACCTTCTTCCTGACTTCAAGTCACACTTATCTACGTCGATCTTCAATGACTAAGAGGCCTATTTTTCCTGAGCTTTTCCACTCTGCCTCTTCAGAGGAACTTGCGCGCACTCCTTGCGCTCGACATTTAACAACTTCCCAAGTGTTGAATCCTTCCGACTTTGCGCACTTCCTGCAGCAACAGTCTTAGATCTCCTTTGCTCATATTTACAACTGAGACTTCTTCTTCGCCTGCGCACTGCTTGCACGACTTTAGCAACCCACTTTCACTTCTGAGAGATTTGAGAACAAGAGTTTAACTCCCGAGCCTTCTGTCAACGCACTCCTTGCAGGAATCCTTGCTCAAAAGAGAAAACAATTGTAAGTCACCTCACTCCCTCTCAGATTTCAATCTCGACACATGAAATCATACACACAGCATAATGACAAATGTATAACAGGAAGTAATATTCATAAGTAGAGAATTCAACACACATACACAGAGAATAACACAACAACCATGAATCTGAATCAACTCCTTCTATTAATTCAAGATCTATACATGGGTGTTCTTCTACAACTCTCTGCTATTCTCCTATGCTCTAGAGTTTTCTAACTCCTGTTGCTAATGTTACAATGATACAAATGAGGGTGTCTATATCCGGTTTCCCTCCTTCCTTCTAGAACTGTCTAATCTAAGAATTCAATTCTATCTACCTGCATCTATTACTATAAATGCCTCTGTCTATCTCAGACGAGAGCATATGGCTCGAGGTCTGATTACATTCTTACCAAGGCGCCTAAATTAAATGATCTCATTTATTTTCAGCGCATCAACTTCAAGAGAAAATTTAAAAATTCAAAAACTTGCACTGGACGTCTTCCATCTGTCTTCTGCTTCCACGTTGGTTTTGCTTGTCGTGAGGGATGCTCCTGCATCAATTCTCTTCAGCTGAAGGTAATATGTATGAAAAACAGTGTTCGACTTCCACTGTTTGTTCATATTACTCGAGTACCAAAGTGTACCGAACTTCGCGGTAAGCGGCTTCAATGGTTCAATATCCGGGAAGGTAGCACCTTCCGGCATCTCCCAAGCAACAAAGGCGATGAGGATCATGAGCCAACTAAAGTGAAACTTGTAGCCCTGATCCTATGCTTCGTGGAAATCTAGTTCTAGTTGATTAACTAGGTACTTCGTCCAGTTCATCTAGAGGCCTTCCATGCACTTCCCTACGAGGTCAACAACAAATCCTATGGCCTGCGTAGGTATGTTCTTCCTTAATAAATTTTTGGCTATTAGTTGGCAGGCTAGGTGCACTGCGCGATTCTAGATGGAGGCTACCTTGTAGCCTCGCGTTCCCTTTTCAACATCGTCATATGTATCCTTGATCTTTTGTGCTAGCGCGCAATTTGTGGCTTTTCCTGGATAGAACTCCTGTGGGTCGGGTCCTTGCATACTTAATCCCATGATCCTATGGATCAACGTCAGATCGACTATAATCTGGTGGTCTAGCCATAAGTAACCACCATGTTAACATGAAAGTAATAGCTTGACATAGGCGTTCACTTCCTGGTGCCTTCCGAAGTGTGGGATCTTCATTACATTTAGCAAGGTGGACTGCGCAAGGTTCATCATCCATGGTTGGGGGATTATCTTTGAGTTCTTCCCCTTCATCCTGGTCAAGTATTTGTATGGGGCGAGCATACTGTAGTTCTTGCGATCTCCGAGGTTGAAGTCATTGAACTTCAACGCTATGATCTTGTCCTACTGCGCTTGAACTACGTGTATCCCGTTTGGGAGGTACACAGTAATCACAGAGTACTCAAAATCTCTTGGCATGCTATCTCGACTCACCGCATCGGCCAGAGGCAAGATGTAATTGGGCAATATGGGCAGTATCAGCTTCGCATTTGCTAGGTCATATCTGTGTTTGGTTCTCTTTTCCGCTGATGGTCAGGATGATCTGGCTCCATGAGCAGTCGACGAAGAGGCTTGTAGTCCTCTCGTCGATGACGCTTGAATACTTGTAGACATTTCTCTTTCAGACATTACTCTTTCATTCATTAGGTCAATGAGAACTTCCTCGACAATTTTCTTTGCAACGCTAAGCTCATTCGACATGCACGCTCATGGTTTAATATCTCAGGTTTGAAGAGTAACCGCTCAATGCAATGGGATGAATGGTAATAAAGCGATGATCACTATGTGAAATCAACTAGTCTATGGGCTCAGATTCATGAGTATAAAAAGTGTTCTCATTGTGTGGCGCGACGAGATAAATAGATAACTTGACAACGGATCTCTTGCAACAGGTGAGAAGCCTTCATTAACTTGGTGTTGTCTGTTATGGCGCAGTCCCAACGATCTGGTGGTGAACGTTCCGATCATAAATGACTTTCTACCCATTCGGGTCATCGGTCTAATAGTTATACTATCTCTAACGGCTATATTGCATCGCCATGGCGAAGTGCCATGTGACGCAATTCTGATATCCCGATGAAGTTCCAATTTTCCAAATTTTCCTTCTGCGAAGTTCCCTTTAGAACCTTCTGTAACTTTTCGATTTTAGATTTCTTCTTACTTAGTTTTCTAGACTTCTTTCCAGTGAGCTTCGTCTTAGAATTCCTTTTTCCATTATGATTCTTACCTTCTTCTGGTAGAGTAACTTCGTGTCGGTGAAGTTCTTTCCTAGAAATCAGGGGTAATACTATATTTGGAATAGGTACTTCAGTCTTCTATGAATCTTCTAGTGTTCTTCCTACTTCGACATCCAAGTCTTTGGTCTTAAATATCTTTTCTCAGTTCTCATATTCTTCAATCAAGTGTGTGATGCTCCTAGTCATGAAATATTTTAACTCTTGCTTCTTCTGCTTTATGATTTCTTCTTCTTTCCTTATGGCCCGATCTCCTTCAATCCAAGGTTTTCCTAGTAACATAGCAAATGGAGTGTTGTTTTCAATAAATTTGACAACTTCAAATTATTCCTCTGTCGAAGTTCCATTGGCATTCATAGATATCTGGGTAAGTCTTCCACATAGGTTTATCATCTTTCCTCTAAAGAACACTATTCCTCCCAATGAAGGAATCATAGCAGGCTTTCCTAGAATTTCCCAAGTTATTTCTGTCATGATATTCACCTGTGCTTCCTCATCCAGAAAATAGTCAATGCTGAAGTCTTCTATTCTTACTTCAATGCATTTTTTTTCTTTGAAGATCTCTGATAAGTTGACATGTCGGTGGTCATTCAGGGTTTCTTTTATATGTAGCAATACTTTTTCTGATTCTTTCTGGGGTTCTGTCATAATATTAGTTTCTTAACCTTTCTCATGGTATTCTTGTCTCATATTCATCCTTTCAACCTTAGAAATCATTCTAGAGAAATCCAAAACTTCATGGTCCATAGCTTTGCAACAGAGGAAACTAGGTCTTCTTCCAGGGCATTCCTTAGCCAGATGTCCTGGCTTTCTGCAAATGTAACAAAGGGTTAATCCTCTCTTTCTCTTAAATGATCCACGACCTTTCCTATACTGCGCACTACGATCATAGTAGCTAACCTACAAAAAGTTATTTCTAGGATCTTGCATCCATTTGTTAGTCCAAACATTCTTTCTATGCATAGGTATAACATATTTTTCACTATTCTTATCAGATCTACTCATACCAAATCTTCTTTCATCTATCAATGCCCTAGTTTTTAAGCTAGGACAAATCTTATTAAACATACCTAGATCCATACTTTAGAAACAAAAAATTCTACAAATCTTATCTTCAGTAGAGAACAAAGCTTCCAGATCTAAAAAATTTCACTATTCTTACCTTTATCATAGCACAAAGCTTACAGATCTTACCTCTTTTCTTCAGATTTGACCCTTCTTGGCACAGAGCTTCACATATCAAGTAGAATACGACGCACTAGGGTGACAGATCTATGCACAAAGCTTTCACAATTTCAGGTCGGATCTTCGCACAAAGCTTCTTTTTCCTTAGTTCCCAGCAATCACAGTTTTAGGTCCCAAAAAAGGAACCATTTGTTGGCACAAGGGAAGACCCAGGGTTCAATGCTACAACAACGCACCAACAAAACCATAACTACCAGCCCTTTCAGCAACACCTGTGAAGCAGATGAAGTCTCACCCAAGGTAGAGGCAGGGGTGGTTGCAGGACTCAGATGTCTGCAACCTTAGTTGGGACACAGATCTATGATTCTAACACTTAACAGAGCACTCAGTAGTTAACATTCATCAATCTTGGTTACAACGCAGTTAAACCCTAATTACAAAGCATCACAGTATGCAACCAGATCTAGCATCTAACAACACTTTGGATGAAAAAACAGATCAGACCTAGTAGATTCAAGCACTGAGCATATGTATATAAGTCATATCCAACATCCATCCATATTATTAAGCACTAAGCATCGAAAAATCATTCATCTATATTAAATCACTAAGCACATTAACATATAAACACATCAACACATTGCACAAGGTAGAGAAAAGCAACATGTACATTGTTCACCCCCACCCTAGGGCTACATCCACTAACTCTTTGTCTTCTTTATTAGCTTCTTCAATTAGTTACATGCAGAGAGCCTCAAAAACCCCACTCTATAGAGGATAGGGGATCTGCGCAACTCGCTAGATCCTCCTTCCCCGAGTAGATCTAAGCACACAATCTTCTACAGTCTCTTACAATGACTTTCACTTAGCTCTGCAAGTCTCACATAGTATGCACCAAAGAACTTACAACTCTTGATCACACAGATCCAACTCTATCACTTAGCCAACTTGAAACTGCCCCTTTCTTACATTGCCTAGCCTTCTATTTATACATACAAAATAGGCCTAATCATGGGTGAACCCATGGGCCGACATTCCCATATGCATTACATAATCCCAAATCCCAAAAAGGGCCCTAAAAGGGGCCAAGATCCCGTGATATCCACTTCATCTTGCACTCCACCTTCGACAACCTTTTGAAGTCCCAAAAATAGGTCAAACATGACTGAGAATCCCCAAAACTTGGTCAAGGGCCAAAAGGCCCCCAACACTTCAGTAGAGCACAAAGCTTCCAGATCTAAAAATTTTCACTATTCTTACCTTTATCAGAGCACATAGCTTATAGATCTTACCTCTTTTCTTCAGATCTGACCCTTCTTGGCATAGAGCTTCACAGATCAAGTAGAATACGACGCACTAGGGTGACATATCTATGCTCAGAGATTTCATAATTTCAGGTTGGATCTTCGCACAAAGCTTCTTTTTCCTCAGTTCCCAGCAATCACAGTTTCAAGTCCCCGCAACAGAACCATCTGTTGTCATAGGGGCAGAACAAGGGTTCAACGCTACAAAAATGCACCAACAAAACCCTAACTACCATCCCTTTCGGCAACACCTGTAAAGAAGATGAAGTCTCACCCAAGGTAGAGGTAGGGGTGGTTGCAGTACTTAGATGTCTGCAACCTTAGATGGGACACAGATCTATGATTCTAACACTTAACAGAGCACTCAGAAGTTAACATTCATCAATCTTGGTTACAACGCAGTTAAACCCTAATTATAGAGCATCGTAGTATGCAACCATATCTAGCATCTAACAACACTTAGCACGATGAAACATATTAGATCTAGTAGATTCAAGCACTGAGCATATGTATATAAGTCAGATCCAACATCCATCTGTATTATTAAGCACTAAGAATCGACAGATCATTCATCTATATTAAATCACTAAGCACATTAACATATAAACACATCAACACATCGCACAAAGCAGAGAAACACAACATGTACGTGGTTCACCCCCACCCTGGGGCTACGTCCACCAAATATTTGTCTTCTTTATTAGCTTCTTCGATCAGTTACATGCACAGTTCCTCAAAAACCCTACTTAGCATAGGATAGGGGATCTGTGCAACTCGCTATATCCTCCTTCCTCGAGTAGATCTAAGCACACAACCTTCTATAGTCTTTTACAATCACTTTCACTTAGCTTTGCAAGTATCACATACTATGCACCAAAGCACTTACAACTCTTGATCACACAGATCCAACTCTAGCACTTAGCCAACTTGCAACTGCCCCTTTCTTACATTGCCTAGCATTCTATTTATACATACAAAATAGGCCTAATCATGGGTGAACCCATGGGCCAACATTCCCATACCCGTTACATAATCCCAACTCCCCAAAAGGGGTCGAGATCCCGTGATCTCCGCTTCGTCTTGCGCTTCACCTTCGACAGCCTGTCGAAGTCCCAAAAATAGGTCAAACATGACAAAGAATCCTCGAAACTTGGTCAAGGGCCAACAATCCTCTATATGGAGTTCAACTTCTTCAAGTATCTTATGGTGACCTTCTTGAATCATGGCTTGTTTCTCCTTTTGATGCTACAATGTGACCACATCTATCAAATTCTGACATCCTTCAATTTTGGATTGCATTTATGATTTTACCTCATCAGTGTTTTGGGATTCCTCAACCTTCTTGTAAATTTATTATTCGATTCTTTTGGTAGTTTATTCATCCAAGATTCTTGTTTTTTCTTGATTTTGACCATGATTCTTTTATTATTTCAATATCCTGACATTATAGAGTAATTTTTTATTATGGTTTCTTAATCTACCTATTTCTTCATCTTTCTTTTTAAATTCTTCCTCTGACTCGTCCTTTTTGCATTTCCATTTTCTTCTGTTTCCATGCTTTAATTTTTGAACATCTTTAATGAGTGTTTAATTAAGGTATTTTATCTTAGATAAACCATCACTCTTCTTCTTAATCTCTTATTTTGATTGTTTTAACTCATCTTGAATTATATACATTTCCTCCACTTTTGCATTCCTAATCCATTTATTTGAGAAGAGTTCTTCATTTTTTTCCCATGTGGAGTGGACTCTAGTATCTACATCAAAGATATTCCACCACTTAGAAGCTTCACCCCAAAAATACAAAACATGCCGAAAAAGGATTCAAATCATTTTTCTTTATCACCCTCAACCATTCCTAGGGATTGATTTCATCTTTATCTTTATCTCCTATAAATGTAGGTATTTCCATTGATTCTTTTAAAACCATGAATTGGATTCTATCATTCTAATCGACCTTATTTCTAATGCATCTATAAAAAAATTATCCCTTGTGAATATGAAATTTTGGTTTGCATTACTATATTCTATCTTCTATGCAATATCCTAGGTCTAACCGAAAATTTGATGTGCCAAGTGAAAGTTATGGTAACTTTCCCAAAACTTGTTGATTCTTGGACCTTTCTAGATAACAAAATTTTATGGCATGCAACATATCCAATATTTCTAATATGATTATAAAATTTGTACCAAAAATACTATGGATTGTCCTCTTTCCAATTCAAATAGTTTCATTGAATTCAAATCCTTACTGAAGAAGATATGGCCATTTTACCCAGAACACCTATTTGAGACAAGTTTAGGGTTAGTCAACTAAACCTAATTTCCATAGCCTGTATTTCCGTAATTATATAATTAATAATCCCAAATTTCTACCACTGGTACTTATATATGTTTCCTCATAATCCTACAAATTTCATAGTCTTACACTTCATCTAACAAAAGTTCTAGTGAAATTCCTAAAATGACTCATTTGAGACTAATTTCAAGGCTAGTAAACAATGCTAACTTCCATGTGATGTATCTCCAAAATTAAAATGCTCCAAAACTTGAAATTTTTACCAAGCACACTTCATTATGTCTTCTTGGTATAGTGAAAATTTCATGGTATGTAATGTCACCAAAAAAACATTATAGTGAAATGCCCAAAATGACTCGTTTGAAATGGATTTCAGGGCTAGTATAAAACCCTAACCTCCACAAGTTATATCTCTGAAAGTAAAATGACACAAACTATAAAATTTTTACCAAGTGTAATTATATATGTCTTCTAAACTTCCTAAAAATTTCGTAGTCTGAAACATTTCAAAAAAAATTTATAGAAAAAATTCCAATATGACTCGCTTGAAGCAACAAAACCCTAGGATCGATGCTCTGAAACCAAATGTTATGATTCAAATTCTTGAAATATCACAATAAAAAAAAAGTACACACCATGTAAACCAATGTGAGCATGGAGCACAAATCCAAGTTAGGTAAGAGATATAAGATACACAATAAATCAAAGAGTAGGATAACCTCCTCCAAATACCCAAATACATTCATACTTCACAATTCCCATGTCCTCCATAATGACTACATGATCTCTATATATACCTATTCACACATTACATATGTGGCCCCTTTATTATTAGGCTGACCTTATTACATATACATTTACACATTACATGTACAATAAACCCCATATATTCCCCCCTTTGGGGTCATATCATATACATTTAACCCCATATATTCCCTCCTTTGGGTCATATCATGATATATCTCTCTCTTGGAGTCATTTAGGTTTCATGATATTCTTGGAGCATGTCAAATTCTAGGGTTAGGGTTTTGTATTGAAACCCTAGGGTGTATTTTCTGAAGAAGAGGATGAATTTCCTTAGAGGAATTATTTGAGTGGTTCATGAATGTTGGAGCTCCATGGTTGAGCTAGGGTTTTTCATTGTTTTCCCCAACTAGGGTTTTGGAGAGCTAGTGGATTGTACTAAACTTGTGATAAGGATATGATATGTACATGTAATGTTCCCCTCTTCTTGACAAGAACATTAGGAGACTTAGTAGTCTAGTCAACCCTCTAGACTATAGTCTCATGGGTAAAAGGGGGCTAGGAGGCACAAAAGGGTCACTAAGGAGATAAATGTATATTATTAAAGTGACGTTGGTAAAAGTAGAAAAAAAAATTATTTGACTTAGAGGAGAAAGTAAAGTAATAACATTAGGAATCAACAAAGTAAATAAAGTGAAAAATATAATATAGAGGTGTAAAAAAGAGAGGAGGATGCCTCACTCCTCATTCATGTCATTTTCTCTTATTGTTTCTTAAGCTAAATAGCTTACATTTTGAGGATTTTGAGTAAAAAAACCTAGAGATCAACAAGGAGGTGAAATATTCCTCCATTCTTGCTCCAAGCTTGGTCAAGGTGGTGAAATATTACACCCTCACCATTCTATTCAGCTACATACTAGTTTCTACAATGGATTTAAGAGGTAAGGCACATATCTTGATGTTTTCTGCAAGTAGGGTGCATGTTGGAGAAAGACTAGTTCGATTTGGTCAATGGAAGGGAGATCTGAGGTAAAAATCATTCTTAGAGGGTTTTCCAGCCTTAGAGCACCTTTTCTCATCTATTGTTGGAGGGTTTCTTCTGCATATTTATTTATTATGGCTCTTGAATGAATGTTTGAATAGGGGTGCATTGTCCCTTGGGTATTCAATGAGTTGGTGCGTTAGATATATGATTTTTGTTGAGGGATATCTTCATATGCACTCTAGATCTATAGATCTACAGTTTGGTAGTGTTTTACAATGGTTTGAGGGAGTTCTTGAAGGAAGCTAGATTTCCTAGGTTTCTATAGCTAGTTGGGGTGCATCTCAGCCAGATCTGGAGGTGCCAAGGCTTCAAGGGAAAGAAATTGATCTTGTATTGACTTGCATGTTGTTACTAAAGGACTAGGAGGACTCACATATTCATCTCCTTGTATCTTGGTGGTATTCAACCCAAACTTTTATATCTCTACTATATTATTCCATATCTGTAGATCTCATGTATGGAGGTCAAATTATTAACCAAATAAAGGTCAGATTTGAAGTTATTTGGGCATTCTCTTGTATTATTTTTCTTGTATCTTGTTATTTCCATATGTTGTGTTATATTCATCCATCATATACTATAAAAATTAACCAAACTCCTCCAACGCAACTTTGAGAAGAAAACCTACAAAAATATTCAAACAATCATACAAATAGATCGGAAATAAACCCTAAGTTCCTAGTGAATCTGCTTGGGAACATTACATTGGTATCAGAGTGAATTCCTTCACCAGATTGTGATTAAAACTAATTCCTAGGAGGAGAGTTCATGGGGGGAAACCTTTATCAGGTATTCCAGAGGAATAATAACCAGAAGTGAACATGGGGGAAACTCATGAAACAAAGAATGTAGTATCAAAAGAAGCAACAATTTTAGTTGAGAAGGTGATTCAAACAGTGAATGATACACTACAGAACAACCAGGTTATTATGCAATGCAAATTAGAAGAGATGCATAACCATTTATCTATGGGGCAGGTCGAAATTAAAATATCCTTTGCAAATTTTCAAAGAGGACAGGAAAGGATGATAGCCTTAATGGAGGAATAGAGAAAACATCAAGGTTTTCTTTCTAAGTACTTGATGGAGTAGAGAAATAGTAAGGATCCACCATTGTTTGGAGGAAACTAGGATTCCAATAGTTCTCATGGGGGAAATGGGAATCATGAGGATTCCATACATAAAGGCCATATAGAAGGGCATAGAACAAACAAGGGAATACATACTCATTCTCACATGGCTATCAGATCTACTCCTAGACTGTACATGCCCACCTTTTTGGGTGCACAACGAAGGGACACTAATTCCCTACACCGTGAGAATATATAGGGTGAATGGGAAGCCACAGAGATGGAGTACAATACCATGAGTGTGGGATTCAGAAGACATGTTTCCATGGGATAATATTTCCACATCGAGATGATAATAAAATGAAAATATCATTATAGAGGTGACAATGAGTTAGGGTGAAAAGCAGGTAGAATGGATATTCCCTCCTTTGATGGATCAAGTCAAATATCATCCAAAGTGTGGGTACAAAATTTGGATGCTTACCTTCAATTAAATACCATGAAGGAAGGAAATTCCATCAAGTTTGCAACCTTACACTTGATGGGAAAGGCACATGATTGGTGGTTTCATGGGATGACCACATTGGGACATGAGCATGTCACTTATTACCTTTATTTCACTCATATACTTAATGAAATATTTGACAGGGAGGACCCAGAGCTTCACTTTAGGGAGCTCACACAAATAAGGAAAACATGGTCAGTAGAAGCCTTCATTGAGGAGTTCCATATAGTGGAAATTATGGTACCTAATATTTCAAAATCCATATTATTGACGATGTATATATAAGGGTTGACTGGGCCTTTATGTGGATGGGTTAAGTATTTCAAGCATGTAACCTTACATGATGCCATTGAGTGCACTAGAGATCTAGTAGGAGCAACCTACAATAACAAGTTCACACCTATACCCCCAATCATTACAAGGGGGCGAGACACCAAACATGTTGGCAAGGAAAAAGGAAATATGGATGAGGCTCAAAGAAGATAGTTAAGGAGGAATTAACTATGCTTCACTTGCAAAGAACCATGGAAGCCATGTCATAGTTGTATGGGTAAAGGGAAGATTCACTATATAGAAGTGGTATATGATAGTGAGGATGAGACGAATAATGAGGAGAGTGGAGCCATCGATAACATACATATGAGGCAAAGGGAGGAAGAAAATTTCTTTCATGCGCAGGGAGATGAGGTGCCCCTACACCATGATGAAGGAATCAAGAAGGTTACCATTGCCTCTATTAGCGAAGTATATAATTTTAATACTTTTAGGATGAAGGGAGTTGTGAAGGGACAATGAGAAACAATGTTAGTCGATGGAGGAGATTCTCACATTTTCATTGGCATTCCCATGGTAGGAGGAGACACATTCCCATGGTAGAGAGGAGACACATTCCCACGGTGGAATTTGAGGGTTTCTTGGTTGAGGTGATAGGAGGATGCACTATGCCTTGTGGCAGATATATTCCACATATGAGCTTGAATTTGGGCAAATACACCCTTACACGTGATATCTATGTAGTGGATATACATGACACTAACATCATACTAGGTGTGTAGTGGCTTAGCACATTGGGACCAATCACCACCAACTACAAAAACATGTAAATGTATTTCAACATAGAAGAAGGAAATAGGGTCACAGTTAAGGGGATGACAGGAGAGGCACCTAGAGTTGTGACTGCCAAAATAATGCATGAAATATTTAGGTGAGAGGAGGTGGCCTATGCAGATGAGTGCTTTGTCATGGGAGTGAGTAGTGGATAGCACAAGAAATATCTTCCAGACATAGATATAATCCTTCACAAGCATAAACATGTACTTGAGCCAATTTCTCCAGTTCAACCACCGTATAGAGTGTTTGAACACATTATATAATTGAAAGAAGGGGCCAAATTGGTCATCACTACACCATACATGCACCCCAAAAAATATAAGGACGAGATTGAGAATGTTACCAAATAATAATTGGCCATGGGACATATTAGAACAAATTCAAGTCCATTTGCATCATCAATTGTATTGGTAAAGAAGAAATATGAAATTATGTGCATGTGCATTGATTACAGAGCCTTGAATAAGAAAACCATAAAAAATAGGTATCCCATTCCCAGGACAGATGAGTTGTTGGATGAGTCACATGGCACCATGTAATTCACTAAAATTGACCTGCGCTCTGGGTATCATCAAATAAAGATGAGGGAACAATACATACATAAGATAGCCTTCATATGGAACTATGGGAATTATGAGTTCCTTGCCATGCCTTTTGTCTTGACCAATGTGTCAGCCACCTTCCAATCATGCATGAACCATGTGTTTAACAAACAGGTGAGGAAGTTCCTACTTGTCTTCTTTGATGACTTTCTGATTTACATTACGACATGGGAGGATCACCTCAAACATGTGGATGAGGTCTTGAGCATCATACCGAGGAATCAAAATGTGAAATTGGGATGACTGAGGTTCTCTGCTTGGGGCACATTATTGGAGAAAAATGGGTATAGGTTCACCAAGAGAAGATCCAAGCGATCATTGATTGGCCCACACCGAAGACACTCACAGAGCTCAAGGGATTTCTTGGTATCTGTAGTTATTACAGGAGGTTTGTCAAGGGGTTCTCCCAATTATGTGCACCTCTAACTAATTTGACCAGGAAGGGTGCATTTAAATGGAGTAATGAGGCATAGTTAACATTTAACAAAATGAAGAAGGTGAATCGGTGATGAGAACTTGTCCAGTATTATCCTTGCCAAATTTTTCTCATCCATTCATCTTGCAGTGTGATGCATCAAGTGAGGGTGTTGGAGTTGTTCTCATGAAAAATAGGCATACCATTTCCTATGAGAGCCGCAAATTGAGGGGGGCTAAGTTGTTGTACACCATTTATGATTAGGAAATGATAGCCATAATGCATGCCTTGTCTAAATTCAGGAAATATTTGGTTGGAGAATTTTTTTTGGTTAGGACATATCATAATAGCCTCAAGTACTTTCTTAAGCAAAAGGACCTTAATGAGAGACAACAAAAATGGGTGAGTAAGATTCAAGCATATAACTTTGACATAGAATATGTCAAGGGAAAAAACAATGTTGTAGTGGATGCCTTGTCTAGAAGAACCTCAACCTCTTCCATGTCAGAGATATCAATTGATTGGAATATCATATATTGGTGGAGTACTCCAAAAATAAAATTGCATGTGAGTTGATGGATGGATAGTTATAGGATGACAAGTACATGATTATAGATGACGTCATCTATTACAAAGGAAGGATCTATATGGTTCCTGAATCCTTGTTCAAGAAAAGGGTTCTTCAATCATTTCATGAATCATCATTAGTAGAGCATCAATGATTTCTTAAAGCATACATACAGATAAGAGAAAGGTTTTCTTGGAAGGGTCTCAAGGGATATGTCATGCGCCACATCAAGGAATGTACCACTTTCCAACAAAACAAAGATGAGCACACTCACCCAGTAGGTCTATTACAACCTCTCCCCATTCCAGAACATAAGTGGGAGAGTGCATCTATGGATTTCATTATAGGAATCCCCAAGGCACATGGGAAGGATTGCATATTTGTGGTAGTATATCAATTGACCAAATTTGCTCACGTTTTCACCATCTCCATGGACTTTAGCGCATATCAAGTGGTAGATTTGTTTTTCGGGGATGTCTTCATATTGCATGGATTACCCAAAACAATTGTGAGTGATAGGGACAACATATTTATGAACATCTTTTGGCAAGAGTTGTTTCAGATAGTGGGTATAGAGTTAACCCCCAACACTAGCTATCATCCACAAACAGATGGACAGACTAAGATAGTAAACAAGTGGGTGGAAGGTTACCTTCAAAACTATGTGACAAGAAAACAAAAAGCATGGGGCAAGTGGATATACCTAGGTGAATATTGATACAACACCACTCACGACATGTCTATTGGTATGCCTCCTTTCAAATCCTTATATAGTTATGATCCCATCACTTTTGTTGAGATTGTGTTTGGAGATAGAAAATCCCCTATGGATAAGGAGTGGATACATGAAAGTCAAGACATTCTCAAATAACTCAAAGACCATTTTCAAAGGGCTCAAAACCAACATAATTTATATGCAGACAGGAACAAAGTGGCACACACTCTTGAGGTGGGGGACTTGGTATATTTGAGGCTACAACCATACAATCATGCATACATTAAGAAAAATGTCTTTAAGAAGTTCAAACCTCACTTCTATGGGCCTTGCAAGGTGAAAATGAAGGCTGGGGAAGTTGCATATGAATTAGAGCTACCACAGGGAAGAAAAATCCATAATGCCTTCCATGTATCATTCCTAAAGAGGGAATTGGGGCAACATGTTGTAGCTAATGAAGAGCTACCTCTAGTTGATGAAGAATGACACTTGATTTTGATTCCAGAGGATATTTTGGAGGTGAGTGAGAAACAACTAAGGAATAGGGACATGATCCATATGGATTTCGGTGGCGTCCCACTTATTCCAATTGGTTCATTTTGGAAGTTTTTTAGTTTGGCAGTTTTTTCCTAGTTTTCGGGTCCCTGACTTCTGGGGTTGTTTTGAGGCCCTAAACAACATGTTTAGGGCTCGCCACAATCATATTGTAAATGAATTCAGAGTCTGACGAAAACATGTGTAGTCCTCATATAGACCTTTCCAAAGGGATATCGTCCGCCTAAAATGAAGATCATGTGCAAAAGTTACGACCCCGAAAAGTTGATGTATTAGCTTACCCCAACGGGGCCCACATGACTTTTGGTGCTTCATCTCCTAGGGTTAGGGTTTTTGCATTCATGTTTATTTTAAAAATGACTTCAAATCCTCATTGTAATCATCTTCTTGCGAATGATCACAATCGTCACATCTCTTCTTAGAGATAAGCTGCCACCATTCCAACAAGCTTGTTTTCCACTGCATTTTACAGTTTCAACTTATTTCCTTATTAAATAGAAACCAATTTTACTGTATCTCTGTTATTTTGTGTTAAACATATATTAATAATTTGTATTCATTTCGTTATGCTCATAAAATCTGGATCAGTGGCATCAGAGCGATCTACTCCTTGTCATTCTTAATGCATGTCCCCAACAAGGTCAGGGTACAAAGAATTGGGTCTAGAGCTTGTTTCTCTTGATTAAAAAATCTCTCGCATGCCCAAGAGACCTCTCATGGTGGAAGAAAAGAAAGACAACAGTACAAAATATCCTTTCAAAATGTTTCTTGAGGAATCCCTCATGCAAAAGAGGAACACGATGATGGAGAGTTTTTCGCAAATCCTCTCGTGGCTACCAAAAGACGACACATCTTCCTCGAGAGGAGGCATCACCCCTTTAATGTACAAATCAAATTTGATATTCCTATATTTGAAGGTCAGATAGACACATATTTTGTAGAAAAATGGTTGAATATACTAGAAGGGTATTTTTTTTGTCCATAACTTTTCAAATAGAGAAAAGATTATTTTTGCACTCCTCAAAGCCATTCCCCATGTCAAATATTGGTGGGAAACTTTCTATGAGAAAAAGGAAACATAGGAAACCTCATTATTTACAGTCGCAACCACCTGGGAATCCTTCAGGGATGCTATTAAGGAACAATACTACCCTATCGGAAGTTATGACAACTTGTACACAAAATGGACCACACTGTGGCAAGAAAGAGACCAAGCAGTGTCAGAGTTCACAAATATCTTCCATACCTTGCACACCAATCTAGGTATTATGGATTAAGAGAGACATATGGTGCTCAAGTATCATGGTGCTTTGCATAGATACATCCAGACTGAAATGGAATTCATGTACATCTTATCCTTGGGAACGGCCTATTGATATGCCGTCAAAATCAAGCAGAAGATCAAATAAAAGACGTGACAATTTGGGCCTGGGAAGCCTTCACAACAAAAGCCAGGAAAGGGTGGGCCCAACCCATAGAACAAAGGATAGAGAAAAGATTGACAGTATCAGGACAACTAGTCCAAGCTGCAGGCAAAGAAGGATACAGAAAAGACAAAGAAATATACCGGGAAGTGGTGCAACTTCCATAAGATCCCTTGGCACAACACTATTGATTGTTGCTCAAAGAAGTTGTTGGTGGATAAAGTGAAAGCCTCAGAATCAGATGCAGGTTCTGACTCTGAGTCAGAACCAGAAAGGGGAATACAGATCATTGACGTGGAACTCAGTGCCACTGTTACTACCACCAAGCTCCATCCTAGTGAACCAAACGAGCCATAATAAGGGGAGCACCTTTTCCATTCACAGATGTGGGTAAAAGGCACCCTGATGCACTTCATTGTTGATAGAGGTAGCCAAAATAACCTCATATCAGCATAGATCGTCAAGTGGCTGGCCCTGCCAACAATTCCACACCTGTATCCCTACACCATCGGATGGCTTCGCTAAGGAAGCGATCTCTGCGTCATCCAACAATGTCGACTGTCATATGACATCAAGCCCTTCAAAGACGAGGTATTGTGTGATGTTGCTCCTCTCAAAGTTTGTAATGTTCTTTTGGGCCAACCTTATTTATGGAAACTTCATGTTGTATATGAGTCTAGGCCCCATAGTGTTATTATTACTTTGAACAGGAAATTGTATAGGATACCCGAGGTAGTCCCACCTAGTGCTATTTCCTTGATCTATGCCAAGCAGTGCAGGAAGGTCATCTCTCAAACCGATAAATTTGTCTTATTCGTGATTTTCTCTCATAGTGAGTGAAAGATCGCAGCCACATCCAGGGCCTCCAGGGCCGATCTCTCTTGTTACCCATGATTTTGGTCATCATGATGATGTATTGATGATGGTGTACTCAGGCTCTTCATTAGAACTTTCTCCTGAGAAAAGTTACCTTCATCTCTTTCCAGAAATCAC
>JZKD02S0158793.1:259484-279701 GCA_000966675.3 Picea glauca
AAGCGTCTGGTGAGCGATAATTTATCTCTTTTTCGGTCTCGTCCAGACTATTTTACAAAAAAGGAACTGAGAGAGTTATCTTTTAAGTGTTTTTCCAAACTCTATAATATTGAAAAACCTTCGAGTTTTCTATCTTTGGACTCCTTAAACAAACATTGACATACCCATGATGGGACCGAACCACTCCTTCTTAGGGTTCGTTAAACATACTCCGAGGGACTCATCCAAAGGATGAGCTTCACCTGGATAAATCCTTCCCTCTCACATTACTTTCCAGATTACAGTGCAGGTTTGTGGTCGGGATGTTCCTCAGACGCTGATAGATGAAGGTTCATCTGTTAGTATTTTGTCCTCTATTGCTTGGCAAGCCTTGGGTTATCCTCTGCTTGCGTCAGTTACACAAAATCTATTAGCTTTTAAGACATGGTTCATGGCCACCAAGCATACACTGTGGATACAACCTGAGCCTTGATGTCGCAAACTTCCTTTCTATGGCCCTTGGCTCCGACACACACACTTGCTCACTTGCATGAAGAAGATCAACTCCTTTGGATGAACTTGCTGGAGTTTCCAAGCTGTTGTAGCATCATTCCTTCACACAATTATTTTACCAATTCTCCAATGAATCTTGCTTAACCTTCTTGCTTGCAAGGTCGCCTTCCATTTCATCTTCTTCGTCGAGTGAAACTTCTGAAGCTAGTACCTCAGTGAATAAGAAGAAGAAGAAAAGGAAGAATAAGAAGAAGAAAATTAAGCAAGGGTCAAAACCTCCAACCACTGTCAAACATGTTGGAAAACAACCAGTTATTTTTACTCATGCTGGGAGTGTTGATGATGTCAAGATCACCCAAACAACTCATAAGCCCAAGTACCCTTGCAGGCTTTGTAAAGGTAGCCATCTTCTTAAGGATTTCCCTGCTCTACCCAAGGTTATAGAATTATGGTCTACACATCCTCACCAACCCATGTCATCAGCGTCTGAACTACATACTGATGACCTCCAGTCAATTAGTCATGATACGGTTGGGAAGAAGAAAAGTAGAGTCAAGTTCCCATGTATGTTATGCAAAGGGAGTCATCTAACTCATCTTTTCCCTCATATGGACAAAGCCTTGAAATTACTGGAAGACATGACTGTTTCACAACCTCAACTTCCAGCTGCTTATCGTAAGCTTTCTCTCAACCCTCCAATAGTTGATGGAATGATCACTCCGGTCCCTTCACCAGTCAATCTAGTTAATCATGTCGTCAATCTGGTCACGTCCTTAGTTGAACCAATTGACAAAGTGGTTGATCCGATACCTTCCTCGGTCAATCCCGCTCTCCCCTCATAGAGTGAAACTAAAGTGATCGATCTGATACCGTCCTTGGTCAACCCCACTCTCCTGTTAGAGAGTGACACCCAAGCGGTCGATCCGTTTCCACCTGTCAACCCCATTCGCCCCTTGGAGAATGAAACTCAAGTGGTCAATATGATCTCTCCATCAGTCGATCCTACTCTCCTGCTAGAGAGTAAACCCGATACTGCCCATGTTTTTCTTGTTGATACAGAATCTCCCGTGCCGAGGGATATTCCTCCTTCTCCCATGGAACCTCCTCCAAGTAATGAGGCCATCCGTTTTGATTGGGGTGTGCTAACTGGACCTCGTCTTCCCTCTCACATTCCTTTCCAGATTACAGTGCAAGTTTGTGGTCGGGATATTCCTCAGACGCTGATAGATGAAGTTTCATTTGTTAGTATTTTGTCCTCTTTTGCTTGGAAAGCCTTAGGTTATCCTCCGCTTGCACCAGTTACACAAAATATATTAGCTTTTAACAGAAGAACCAGTCAACCTTTAGGGACCCTTCTTCAGTTTCTTGTAACTTTGGAAGGGAAAACTGTCTTTATTGACGTCATGGTAGTCCAAGACCCCTTGTATTTCTCTTTACTCCTTGGGCGAGATTATGTCTATGCCATGAAATATATTGTGTCTACTCTTTTTCGTGTGATATCTTTCCCTCACGATGGACGGGTTGTGACTGTTGATCAACTTTCATTCATTGACCCCGCCTGGATTACCTCCCTGAATGGTTCTTGTATGCAGACAGTATCGCCCCTGCCACAGGGCAATTATGTGGCATTGTCGCCCATGGATTCAACTTCTGATGACTTGGATCCAGTAGTTGACATGGTGATCTCTTCGATAGGGTTGTTAGAGTCTGATCTCTTTACTCCTGTTGCGACCTTCGACATGGTGTCCTTCTAGAGTGTGTTTCTTCCTTCTAGTGAAGACCTCTTGGAAGCCATGATCGAGTTTTGTCCCTTGACATGGTGTCATTCTGGAGCATTGTCCTCTTGGAATCCATGATCAAGAAGACTTCCGAGGATAGTTTTTCCATCTCTGAGGCAACCTCGTTAAAAAATGAAATAGAGGTCTTTGAGCATAGTTTTTTTTTATTTCAATCTCGTTTAAAAAATGAAACCACTTACGAGGATAGATTTTTCATCTCTGTAGAAACCTCGTTAAAAAATGAAACAGAGGTTACGAGCATAGTTCTTGTTTCTATGTCAAGCTCGTTAAAAAATGAAATAGTTTTCCCCCTCTCTTTTTGAATCAAGTCATTCGTCTAGTATTTGAAGCTTCATTTCATTCTCCTTTGCAGTTCGATGAAACGAAGCTTGGGGGGCATTTGCCTCAGCCTCTAGACTTCATGCTAAAGTAGAGCCACTAGTTTCTTAAGCTGGGGGCTAAGTACCAACCATGCGTTGGGAAGTTGCAAGCATGCTTTCCTTTGGTTCAAGCTTGCATAAAAATGAAGCCAGGTCCAAGGATAGTTTTTTTTAGCTTTTAAGCTTGTGTAAAAATTAAAATCTATTCCAAGCATAGTTTTGTTTTGTTTTTAAAGCTTGCGTAAAAATGAAAACAATCCCGAGCTTATTCTTTGTTCTTTCACATGCTCGTAAATACATGAGAATAAGTTATCGAGCTTAGTCTTTGTTCTTTCTCGTGCTCGTAAATCAATGAGAATGTAACTGAGTATACTTTTATCACTTTTTCGGGCTCAACAAGGTTATACGAAAAAGGAACCCCCCTGGAGTCCTCTTTAAGCTCTTTTCAGACTCTCTAAACATGAAAATATCGTCGAGCGACCTTGCTATTTTCACGCTCGATAAAGTATTTGAAATAAGCGTCTGGTGAGCGATAATTTATCTCTTTTTCAGTCTCGTCTAGAATATTTTATGAAAAAGGAACTGAGAGAGTTCTCTTTTAAGTGTTTTTCCAAACTCTATAATCTTGAAAAACCTTCGAGTTTTCTATCTCTGGACTTGTTAAACAAACATTGACAGACCCATGATGGGACCGAACCACTCCTTCTTAGGGTTCATTAAACATACTCCGAGGGACTTGTCTGAAGGATGAGCTTACATTAACAAGCATATGTTATCCTCCTCAAGCTTGCGTAAAAATAAAGAGGTACTCGCCAGAAATGGTGGGGGGAAAATTTGGGAAAGGGATATGTTTCATCTTCGTATTGATTGGCAGTAAATTTCTCTCTTGAACATGACACCTTCTATTCATCATTTGAAGACGGTTTGGGAAATCCATTTGTCTCTTATTCGATTTGCTACAAGGTCATTCCCTGGGTCGTCTTTGAGTCAATGCTGCCAAATCATTGGTCGTGTCGTTCATATGTTCAAGAGAAGTCCATTTGAAACCTATATTGAGTCGGACATCTGTAGTTATCCATTATGTCCGTGTTGGCCTTCCCTGTGTCCAGTCCAATTCACGTCATACTCTGTTTCACCTTCAAAATATGTTACTCATTTCGTGTCATTGATGGGGGATACATCAAGGCCCTCCTGTGACAAGTTTTGTTCTATCGACTTCAGCTCATTATCCAGAATCAAGACTTAGAAATTATTTGGTACCTTGGAACTTGCATAGCTCAATGGCAGGTTTCCTCTCTTTCGACAGTGGGTTTACATCATTGACCCCTGATTGAAAGATTCGATCGGATGTTTGACATCAACTCATTTATTCACACTCGATGGATTGTACTATAGTACCTTGGGAGTCATTGACATCAATGGTGATTTCCCTCGCACTTGTTAATGGTTTCATCATTGACCGGTAATCAAGTGGTTTCTACCATGTTTGACTTCAACACATGTAATCACATGGTTAGATTCGTACTTTGGGCGACGAGATTGAAGACCCTGGATACTATCTTTGTGATCCAGGTTGCGATGGAGTATGTATCATTTGTGACACGTAGATCCAATGTGTATGATTCGTGGCTATGTCATATTGATTTGAAATTTCTCGCATAGATCCACAGTGTATTCCGGTGGCTATGCTATATTTTGACGGCATGGATCCACAATGTATGCTTGGTGGCCATGAACCATGTCTATAATGTCATCGATCTATGATTTGAGTATGGGAATGCCTACCTCAGAATTAGTGATATTCTGCAGATGCTTGGTTGTTCGCAGGTTTCCGATTAGATGTGCTCCTGGTTCTCGACACACACATGCAGCTTACAAAGTCTATCGGCTGTCACTGGTTCTAACCTCATACTTTGGGGGGCATTCTGTTACCCATGATTTTGGTCATCATGATGATGTATTGATGATGGTGTACTCAGGCTCTTCATTAGAAATTTCTCCTAAGAAAAGTTACCTTCATCTCTTTCCAGAAATCACATTTTTGAGGACTGTTCGCAGGCTGCTAGTATATTTTCCTGTGAGAATGCATGATTCTCACAGGTTGCCTTAAGCCAGGGTGCGAGAAGTTCGCACTGTGTTGAACTTCTAGGGTGCGAACTCTTTCTAAAGAAGGGAAAAAGATGAATTCTCAAAGCTTCTAGAAAGGAATCTTCTAGAAGGATGAGATGGCATTCGAATGGTTATCCTAGTACTAGATTCCTTGATATTTTGGGATCATTCTTATCCAAGTAACCAATTCATTCTCTCCTATATATTGAGTGAATTCTCATGGAAAAGGTTAAGCAAGAAGGTTAAGAAAGATTCATTGGAGAATTGGTGAAAGAATTGTGTGAAGGACTGATGCTACAACAGCTTGGAAACTCCAGCAAGTTCATCCAAAGGAGTTGATCTTCTTCATGCAAGTGAGCAAGTGTGTGTGTCAGAGCCAAGGGCCATCGAAAGGAATTTTGCGACATCAAGGCTCAGGTTGTAATCTTTACTTTCCATAAATATGATATAGTAATATTTCTCTTTCCCATAAAGCTAATTCCACTTTATTGTATAACTCCTTGATCATATGCATAGATTCACTGTTGAATAGATTGTGCTTTCTTCACTTCAGTTGGTTTGTATTGTTTTGGTCTTGACTGTACGAGAGCACCAGAGCGAAGCAGGAGCAACAAAGACCAAAGGAAGAGATAATAAGGTATGTTCTTTATTCTTGCCTCCTATTTAATTCGATGGTTAGAATCTAGGGAAAGAGTCATGTTCTGTTTTTCTTTGTTCTAGATCCAGGTGGATCTAGGGAGATCGGTTTGTGTCCGCACTTACAGATTTATCCAATAACATCTCCACACAACAGAAGCAAGTGGATAAGGTCATGGAAGAGTACTCATATATCTTCTCCTCACCTACCAGGGTACCTCTGCACTGCCAGGTCAAGCATCCCATCGATCTGACCCTTGGCACACCGCTATCCAATGGGTCATTCTACCACCACTCTCTATTAGAAAAAAAGGAGATCAAGAGGCAGATCGATGAACTTCTCTACAAGGGGCACATCCATCCCAACTCATCGCCTTGTGGGATCCCAATCGTTCTGGTACAGAAGAAAGACGGGACCTGGAGACTCTGCATTGATTACCGAGCCCTGAATAAAATCACAGTCTGGAACCGGTACCTGATTCCCCGAATCAACGACCTCCTTGATCATCTCATGAGGGCCAAATACTTTAGTAAGATCGATCTGAAATCTGGATACCACTAGGTCCCAATAGAAAATACATATGTATGGAAGACCGCCTTCAAGTCAAAAGAAGGTCTTTTTGAAGGGTTGGTCATGCCCTTTGGCTTGACAAATGCCCCAACAACTTTCATGAGGATGATGGACGATATCCTGCACCATTTCACCAATAATTTTGTAGTGGTGTACCTGGATGACATCCTCATCTACAACAAGACTTGAACGGAACAATTGCATCATATTCAACATGTTCTGCACACCCTGCGACAACACCAACTATATGTAAACTTCGAAAAATGATTCTTCGGGATGGACAGGTTCCATTACTTAGGATACATTGTTGATCAACATGGTGTGCATGTGGATCTAGCCAAGATCTAGGTCATCTGTGACTGGCCAGCACCAACCACACTCACTGATATTCAGAGCTTCTTGGGCCTCGCCAATTTCTATCGAAGGTTCATGTTGGGATTCTCTCATATTGCATCGGCCCTCATCCAAGTAACCAAGGGTGGTGGTAAGGAAAACTTTGTGTGGGGAATTTCCCAACAAAAATTCTTTGATGATTTGAAGTAGGGCTTGTGCTCATCCCAGTACTTTCATTACCATACCTGCAACATCCATTTGAGATCGATATGGATGCTTCAAACTATGTTGTAGACGTCGTTCTCACTCAACACAGCCACCCCATGTCATATCATAGTGAGACACTCTCATATGTTGTCCGCAAGGACCCTACTTACGACAAATAAATGTACTCCATTGTACAAGCCTGCCACTAGTGGAGATATTACATTCTTGGGAAGGAGACAGTCATCCACATTGATCATAAGTTGCTACAATTCATGCAGACCCAAGGAAAATTGTAGAATGACTGCCATCAGAAGTGGTCCACATACTTGCAGCAGTTCCACCTCAACATCAATTATAAAACAGGAAGTACCAACCGAGTTGTTGATTGCCTCAACCAACCTCCAGTCGTGACACTCACCATGGTGTTAGACTCTTGTGGCCATGAGACCTTTAGATGGCCCCGCCTCTATGAAATAGACCTTGACTTCTCCACCACTTACCAAATATTGGGCACAAACTCAGTGGTCGCTAATTTCCATATTCAGGACGGGTTGTTGTGTCGTCTGAGCCATATTTGTGTTCCATCAAGTGAGCACACAAATCTGATTTGGGAAGCTCACTACAGTCGAGTGGCAGGACACTTTGGCGTCGAAAAGACAGTGGTCATGCTTTAGGAACATTTATACTAGTCGAAACTTCGATAGGATGTCAACAAGTATATCAGGTCCTGCATCGCCTGCACTATTTCCAAAGTGACCACTAAGAAACATGGCTTGTACACCCCTCTTCATAATCCTTACAAGCCGCGGGAATCCATCTCAATGGACTACATGTCAAACCTTCTGTCCACCAAGAGGGGAAATGACTGTGTTTTTGTGGTTGTTGATCACTTTTCCAAGATGGTGATTATGACCACCTGCAAGAAGAGCATCACAGCAGAGGCCACTGCCAAACTCTTCTTTGAATGAGTATGGGTACATTTTTTGATCCCACAAACCATTGTCTCAGATTAGGATAGTCGGTTCCTCAATACATTTTGGTCAAGCCTCTGGTCACTATTGGACACCAAGATCACCAAATCCACTGTTTTCCACCTTGAAACAAATGGCCAAACGGAGGTCGTCAATCGGATGATCGTGCATATCCTGTGCATGTAAAATTCCAAGCACCCTCACACATGGGATGAGAGTATTCCCTATGTCCAACACAGCTACAACCAAGCCCTGCATAACTCTACTAGCCACAACCTCTTTGATGTGGGGTTGGGATTCCAACCATTGGGCCCCATGGATGTTACACTACCCCTCGCGACCACCTCGGCCGACTCGTCCCCTGCTCCACCTAAAGCTGAAAATTCCACCCGGTTGATTGAGAGGATCCAACACATCCGCCAACAAGTTCATAATATTTTACATAAGTCCAATGCCAAGTACAAGCAGTGCCATGATCAACACCAGGTGCCACATAAGTTTCAAGTGGGTGACAAAGTTTGGTTGCACTTGCAGAAAGAATGCCTTACAAAGCCCCATCGAAAGCTTCATCCACTCCATTGTGGGTCGTATAACATCACCAAGGTTGTGGGTGACAATGATTTTGAGCTCAACATTCCTCCTTTCCTTGTCCTGCATCTAATATTCAACGTGGCTCTCCCTCGACCATATTTCCCACCATTATTGAACACCTCAGAGATTGCACAGAAGTTGACACCAACAGAGCTCAACCCTAATTGCATACAATAGAAATCCAATGATAATATTGTGGATACATAGGTCAAGTTCACTTGACAACAAAGAATCCAACTTTATCGAGTTGTCAAAGCAGGGCAGCTCCTGCACCAAGGCAAGTGGCTCACCCGGGGCCAAATTCAACAGAAATTTCCTCATCTGATGGGGGAACTCAACACAATGGAGACCATTGCTTCCTAAGGTGGTAGGATTGATCCATATGGATGTTGGTGGCCTCCCACCTACTCCAACTGGTTCATTTTGGCAGTTTTTTCCTAGTTTTTGGGTCCCTGACTTCTGGGGTCGTTTTGAGGTCCTAAACAACGTTTTAGGTCTCGCCACAATTAAATTGTAGATGAATTCAAATTCTGATGGAAACATGTGTATTCCTTGGATAAAAAATTCCAACGAGCTATCGTGCACCTAAAACGAAAATCATATCCAAAAGTTACAACCCCGAGAAGTTGATATACTAGCTTACCCCAACGGGGCCCACATGACTTTTGGCGCTTCATCTCCTAGGGTTAGGTTTTTGGATGTATAGAGTTTTGGAATTAATTTTTATTGTAAAAATTCCTTTAGATCTTTATTCTAATCATATTCTTTTGAATGAGCGCAATCGTCACATCTCTTCTTAGAGATAAGTCACCACCATTCCAACAAGCTTGTTTTTTGTTGCATTTTATAGTTTCAGCTTATTTCCTTATTGAATATAAACCAGTTTTACTGTGTATCTGTTATTCTATGTTAAACATATTTTAATAATCTATATTCATTTCATTCTTCTCATAAAATCTAGATCAGGACATCAAGGAATACTTAGTCAAATGGAAAACATTTCCTATAGAAGATGCCACTTGGGAGTGTGAACAAGTGCTTCAGCATATAGATCCAGGATTGTTTGTGGGAAATAAATTTCCAGTAGGGGAGACTGTAATGTTCCCCTCTTCTTGACAATAACATTAGGAGACTTAGTAGTCTATTCACCCCTCTAGACTATAGTCTCATGGGTAAAAGGGTGCTAGGAGGCACAAAAGGGTCACTAAGGAGATGAATGTTATATTATTAAAGTGATTTTGGTAAAAGAAGAAAAAGGGTTATTTGACTTAGAGGAGAAAGTAAAGTAATAAACTTAGGCATAAATAAAGTAACTCAAGTGAAAATTATAATGTGGAGGTACAAAAGAGAGAGGAGGGCGCCTCACTCGTCATTCATGTCATTTTCTCTTATTTCTTCTTGAGCTAAGCAACTTATGTTTTGAGGGTTTTGAGTAAACAAACCCTATAGATCTGCAAGGAGGTGAAATATTCCTTCATTCCTGATCTAAGCTTGCTCAAGATGGTGAAATATTCCACCCTCATCATTCTATTAAGCTACATACCAGTTTCTATAGTGGATTGAAGAGGCAGGGTGCAGATCTGGAGATTTTCTGCAAGTAGGGCACACTGTTGGAGAAAGACTAGTTTGATTTGGTAAGTGGAAGGGAGATTTGAGGCAAAACTCATTCCTGGAGGGTTTTTCAGCTTTAGAATACCTTTTCTCATCTATTGTTGGAGGGTTTCTTCTACAAATTTATTTATTGTGGATCTTGGGTGAATTTCTAAAGAGAGGTGCATTGTCCCTTGGGTATTCAGTGAGTTGGTGGGTTAGATCTATGATTTTGGTTGAGGGATCTCTTCATATGCACTCTACATATAAAAATATACAGTTTGGAAGTATTTTACAGGGGTTTGAGGGATTTCTTGAAGGAATCCAAATTTCCTAGGTTGCTACAGCCAGTTGGGGCGCATCTCAGCCAGATCTGGAGGTGCCAAGGATTTAAGGGAAATAAATTGATCTTGTATTGACTTGCATGTTGTAACTGAAGAACTAGGAGGACTCACATATTCATCTCTTTGTATCTTGGTGGCATGTTCATCCCAAAATTATATATCTCTACTATCTTATTCCATATCTGTAGTTCTCATGTATGGAGGTCATCTTATTAACTAAATAAAGGTCAGATATGAAGTTATTTGGGCATTATCTTGTATTATCTTTCTTGTATCTTGTTATTTCCATCTGTTTTTGCATTATATTCATCCATCATATGCTATAAAACTCAACCAAACACCTTCAACACATCTTTGAGAAGAAAACCTATAAAAATATTCAAACAATCATACAAACGGATCTCGAAAATAAACCCCTAAGTTCTGAGAAAATCTTCTTGGGAACATTGCAATACAACAACTTCATCTTATACATATTAATGAAATTTTTAGATGTCCAATAATTGTGTAAATTGCAGGTTTTATTTTTGTCCATCTATGTTTTTCATCAATTGTTATTTACAACTATATATGTTTTTTTGATTTGATATAAGTAAAGGATAGTTTTGTTGATTGATTTGACATCATAATTAAAGAAGTTAAGGATGGTTTTACTTATGTTATTACTATTGTAAAAATGAGTTTTCAGAATTAGTTTATGAATGATAATATTTCCCTATAGGGTCGAAACTTATCAAGTCACCTTGGTATCTTTTCTCCTTGGATTGCCTAGAAGATTGGGTTGTTAAGGGTTGAAATATCGTTTACTTTGAACTATTGTTTTGTTCTATATTTTTTATAACAATTCTAAGGTTAAAAATTCATAGGGTTCAGATCTAGTAAACCTCTAGTCAAAGAGGTGAAATTTCTATTTTGCATTAATATCAATTTGTGCCAGAATTTTATACATGGTGTCAAATATTTTGTTGATGATATTACTCTAGGTGCAAAAGGGAGTTTGTATTTTAGCTGGAGAATAATTGAGAGAGGTGCTTGACCTTGATGAGGTTGTTGGGTGTGTCACACCTTAGGTTGCTTGAGATGAGCACTTGCACCTGTGAGAGGTCTTGAAGGGTTTCTCTCATGCTAAAAGGTGATGGATCTACTACATTGATCACAGTTATTAATGTATTTTCAATATGTGTGATTCTTAGGAGGACCTCTTATATATGACTAATTTGTTCTGGGGGGGGTGCCAATGATAGGTAGTATATCTAAGTGATTATTAATAGGTATAGTTTTAATTTCATGAGGTGAGATGCGTAGGAGTAATTGTAATAGGTGGATGATTTGTTTTGGTAGATGCTAATGTGTTTTTCACCTATTAGAGGTGGATTTTCTTCTTCATATTGTCGATTTTTTAGGATGAATATGGATTTATTCTCTTATTTGTACTCTAACACTATTTTTATTCTTGGATGGTATGTGGATAATGGAGCTTTGAGACATATGACATATGACAAGTTTTTAATTCAATGGATTTTAGGAGCAAGAGGCAGGCATGAGTATGGAACTTGGTGATGATGCTACTTATCTTGTGAGAGAAGTTGGATCTATTTATTTGTAGATACCTTTAGGTGATTTTATTGAGTTGAGTGATATTCTATTTTTTCATGGGTTGGAGAAGAATATTATTTCGATGTCTTTACATGCCAGATGTATAATGGATAGTTGTTTTTGAGGGGCAATATTGCACTATCAATGATTGTAGTTTAGCTAGTTTGAGCACTTTGGATAGAGGGGTGAGATAGGGCAGCCTTATATGTTACTTTTTTAACATAGTTACCGACTTGATGACAAATATGACCTCAAAATGATAACTCTAGCTCTAAAATCCCATATTTTTTGGTCAAAACACCAAAATTAACGTATGAATTGAAAATTTTCAGGGGTAAAATTAGCACCTTTTGCAACCATGGCCTTAATAACCTTGTAATGTTGCAAAAAAAAACCTTAAAATCAACCCTTGAATCAAAAAGTGACACCAACAACACCCTTTTTTTATTTTATTTTGAGACCAAAATTACAACTTCTTTGAAATGATAGCCTTAATAACTAGTACCATTGCAAATAAAAAAATTAAAATAAACCCCATAATTGATAAGTGGTGGTCCCAGTGACATCCACCCTATTTTTGAAAATCAAAATTGCAACTTATTTGAGATCCATGGCCTTGACAACCAATGCCCTTATGACCAAAATCTTAAAATCAATCCCTGGATCAGAAAGGGATGTTATAAAAGTTAGAGATAAAAGAGATAAAACAAAAAGGGAAAAAACTAATAAAAATAGTAAAAAAAAGAGAGAAAAGCATGTTCTTTTCTAAAAAAATGAGAACTCTGGAGAGTCCTTGTCAAGTTGGTAATGTTGTTGTGTATTTAGTAGCACTTGTACATTCTAGTGAGAGGCTGGATGAGTTTTATAATTTTAATGAGTATCGAGCTTATAGTAGCACCCAAATATTTAGTGAGGGCGAGTATACCTCCTAGGAGATATGTGAGCCACATTGCATTAGTTTCTTCCATCCATGAAAAATTGAGTTGTCTTGATGAGGAGAATTGTGATAAATTGATGGATTATGAGGCTAAGAATGGTTTCGGGTTTGCAGTTGATGGGAGTATTGTAGAGTACATGGATAGGGTTGATGGATTCTCTCAAATAGAGGGATTTTCCTCTAGATTCTCTTAGATACAGGGATTTGATTTTGATGTTACTCTTTCTTTAGGGTTCTTTTAGGATGAGGGAGTCGAACTAGTTCAAGTTGGTTTAGTTCCCTCGAGTTTTGAGGTGCATGAGAGAGACTCTCATGTCGACAGTTTTTTTATGGCTTTGCACAGGTTGTTACATGTGTCGTGTGATTGGTATTTAAGGATTAATGAGTTGATTTGTGTATATTTCCATCTTTGAGGATTTGATATATGTGATCCACATGTGTTGGTTTTGTTTGGAGATATTATTATGTTTATAAGATGGCCTAAAGTGCTCATGATGTGGTTTCCTTTGATTTTGGCTCATGATGTTGACTTGAGGAATGATGGAATTTGGTAGGTTTCTTTTGTTCCCAGGGTTATGTTCCTTCAGATTCACAGGTGGTCAATATTCTTTGAAGGATTGATATGTGATAACATAAGTGACATATTCTTTATAGGTGACAATTATTGATTTTGTGACTATAGCAGGTACAAATTCACAATTAGAAAATTTCATGGAGTTGCATACTTAGAGTCAATAGGTGTTGGTGTAAACAATTTCCTTGTAAAGAGGGAGTGTTAGATTTTGGGGTTACTTCTAAAGTGTTTACAAAATGTTTTGGGGTGCTTCATGAGATTTGGGGTTCATGATGTATGAACAACTCCTTGATGGTCCATGATGGATTTTCACATGGGAGATAGTTTGTTATGGATTTGCACATTAGAGATGGATTAATTAATGGTTGTTTGACCTCAGTTGGGTTATTTTTTGGCATTATTCCCTAGGGTATTAGTCCTTGGAGTTTTCTTGACATCTTAAGTGATGTCCTTCATGATAGCCACATGGAGATGTTTTCTTTCTTGGATAATGCCTTGCTTAGGAGGGAGAGGATTGTGCATCTTGAAGGAGGAAATTAGGATCTAAACAACATGGGGTAGCTTGGATTCTTGTATGGAGGCTTAGAGTTGGGTCTAATATGCCTAGGTTGCAACAATGTTCGTGTAGAGAGAATGTACCCAATGGAGTACATGGCTTAGGAGGCTTGATGAAGCCTTTTGAGGCTTATAGGAGGAACATTGGACATGCCTTTTGGAGCACCATCATTAGAGAAAATTTGAGCACCCTTAGATCTAGATCCTTTCTTGTTGACATCACCTTCAAGCTTGACATATGTACCCTTGGAGTGTATTGCTCCACATGTGTGAGCCTACGAGTGTTATTGTAGGTTTCTAGTAAGGGAGTTGACCCACATATTTATTCTTGGACCCCCTTACATTTCATATATATATGAAAGGAGAGAGTCCTTTCATTATCAACAACATTGTACTTTTTACTGTATACTTGTCTTCTCGGAATAATTCACTATGACTCATGAGAAAACCCTAGGATAACTTGTATATGGGAGGAGGATGCCTTTGTTGGAGATTTCTCTTGTGACTAGGGTTTTCTCTTGTAAAGAAGAATAAATTGGATATGATGATCCATATATCATTTTGTTCATTATTGTTTCATGTAGAGATGTGACCTAGAGGAGGAGTGCACTAGTCATATTCTCTCTCTTATCTTTTCATTTGTACTCTCTCTCTCCCTTGGATTTTTTAAGATTTCATGATCTTCTTGGAGCATGTTGAAGTATAGGGTTAGGGTTTCATCCCTTGGGGGTTTTTTATTAGGGTTTTATGATGAAACCCTTGAGTTCATTTGGCAAAGAAGATGAAGAAAAGAGGACATATTGCATTGGAGGACTTGTTTGAGTGATACATGCATGTTAGAGTTCATTGGTTGAATGAGGATTTCTCGTTGTTTTCCTTAGATAGGGTAGTTTGGAAAGCTAGTGGATTGTAGTAGCCTTGTGATAAGGTTATGGTATGTACAACAAATTCATATTATACATATTAATAAATTTTTTAGTTGTCCAATAATTGTGCAAATTGCATATTTGACTTTCAGTTATCTATGTTCTTCATCAATTGTTATTTACAACTATATATTTCATGTTGATTTGACAGAAGTAAAAGACAATTGTGTTGAGTGATTTGACATCATAATGTAAAAAGTTAAGCATTGTTTTATTGTTATTATTTTACAGTGGTAAAAGAAAGTCTTCATATCTAGTTTATGCATGATAAGATTCCCCTAGTGGGTTGAAAATTATCAAGTCATTTTGGTATATGTTCTCCTTGGATTTCCTAGAAGATTGGGTTTTTAGGGATTGAAATATTGTTCACTTTTTTCTAATGTTTTCTTCTATATTTCATAATATCCCAAAGGCTAAAAATTCACAGGGTTAAGACCTAGGAAACCTCTAGTCAAAGAGGTGAAAATTTTGTTTTTCATTAAAGTCAAATTGTGATTGAAATTTCTACAATTTTCTACCAAGCGTTGTTTGGAACTGGCACTAATTGGTTAGAGAGATTTATTCCTATTTTTCCAAATTGTATAAATTATAGCCTTTAGGACAAATGTATTAGACTCTTGACTTACTTGACAATACCTAGCATGTTGCGTCAAGAGGCAATATACAACCCAATATGACATAGATGTTGTCATATATGTGGATAATTTTGACCATATATTAAAAAATAAAAATAATATTAACAAAAATAATATGTCAACTAGATATCAATATAATATTATATGTCACCTAGATATGAAAAAAAATATAATATAAATTTAGACATATATTGAATAAACTATATGGAATCTATTTCAAACATACAATATCCAACTACTGAGGAGAAACGAATTAAAGTGAATAATGAACAGAACAATGAATTTATTGAATTTATCCAGGTAAGTGAACTGAGGAGAAACAAATTATATGAGAGGAAAAAATCATTTTTCCTTGAATTTCCATGCATTGAGTTGTCCCATTATTATTAATCATAATAGTAATCACAACAAACTAATGTGAGAGGTATGATTCATGATTCTTTGAATTCCCATGCTTTGTTACAGATAATATGGAGAGGGAAATAGTTTGACATAAGTGAATTTATTTCTTATCAATTAGTTAGCAATAATGTTCAAACTATGATTAGCAACTGTGCACCCTAATGAATAAACAATTTGATGCAACTCAATCCAACATGAGGATCACTATCATGGATATTTACCTTTTTTCCAAAACAATAGGTAGAACAATTACACAAAATAATAGGTATCTCCCTTCTCTCCGGCAACTTAATCCAAACAATGTCTATACAAAGTATGTCCACACTATTGAGGAAAATATATGAATTTATCTTACTCAAGCATTTTCGAATCTTGCTTGGCTAAGGGAATATATCCGGGAATGTTACCCTATGTTTATAGCCTCAAAAAGTGTTTCCCAATCCACAAGTATTAATTACAAGGGCTTAGGCTGATTTTTTAAAGTAAAAGATTGTTGCAAAATATAATATTTTTATATAATTTTCTAAATATAACAGATTTCAAAAAGAAATTGTGGAGATCAAAAGAAAAAATACCAAGTCACATATTAACACAAATGAGACATAAAAGAAATTGTTGTATTTCATTCCAAGAAATCAACAGAATCATTCTCTTTACAAAATCCTTGTGAGGGCATGGACCAAGGTCAAACTTAGATATCCCCGATGAAAACCATACAAAAGGACTCTGACAATAAGTAAAAACTAAACTTTAATATATGGATCGACTTACCACAGACTGTTGCCCACTTGACTCTGCACAATATCCTTTATCAGTCATGAAATTTAATTCATAAACAGACAAGTCTACACAGACTATCAAAGACAGATCAACACCTCTGAAACAAGCATTTGAATCATATGGTTCAACTTTGAACCTTGTTGTATACAATAGGACCCTGTTGTCATAAAAGAGAATTAATCTTTTAATGAATTGAAGAATGAATGAAAACTGAACTATCTCAATAAAAATCAAGAGAAAACCTTAGTATGCTTTCTCCTTTTATTCTCCACTTGTTCTTCCTTCTCATTTGGATTTTATGCATTCCAAATTAGTTGAAGTAGTTCAACTGCCTCATTTAGTTAAGTTAACTAAAACTCAACTAAATTTTAGTTAAGGGGAAGAGTTAATAGTAATAATAAAATGTCTTTTATTAAATAATAACTAGTAGGTGGGACCCCTTGTGACTCCCTTTAATTTCTTAACAAAAATAAACATAATTAGACAATCAATCAAACACATCCCTCCTTATGGCTCCCATAATCATTTCCACAATTTGAAATTTAAATATCAGATACATTTCAAATTATATCAAAACATGCAAATATCCACAATATGCAAAAATAGTTTGTTGTCCAAAACTTTCAGCAGTCCATTGTCCTCAATAAATCAACAATAAAACATAATCAAAAACCGTATTTTCCACTTTGTGAGGAAAGTTTTCCTTTGTTGCTACTATCCCCTTTTGACTTCCTTGAATTAGCCTTAGGTTGAGTAGAACCTTGAGGCTTGATCTCACTGATGAAATGGGAAAAATCATCTCTCAAGTGCATACGTGATGATACTGACTTGGATGAATCACTTGAAGGAGAGGAGGGGGAAGCAACAAATTTTCCTTTGTCATGCATATGGTGGCCTCGGTTTTGAGTATTTTTCTTGCATGGGAGTACTGTACAGGTGAGTGTGCAGGGGAAATATGAAAAATTGGGTTAACATGTGGAGGAGGAGGAGGTAAAGAAAAATTTGGCCAACCACGATCATGGGAGACTGTTGGGTGAACAATCTCATGCCATTCGTCATTCTCGGGAACTTCAGGTTGTAAATATACATGAGGGGGCACAGGGATACCAGGTGTTGATATTATGGTAGTTGTGGGAGGTATTTACCTCCACGTGTAAACCTGATGAGAATAGAATATTCTAAGAATCAAGAAGAAACCCCAATTAGTTGGCTAATAACCCTAGAAGACAAGTCGGCTCAAGAGGATAACTTGTATTAGGTTATTAGCCTCCAAGAGAAGAATCCGGCTAAAGGAAATATTATATACTAAGTAAATAGGCACCGAGAATGAGAAGTTGGCCCAGGCAGTTTACCAAATTTAGTATAAATACAGGAGGCCATTCTTCATTATGGTGGGCATTCTCAAAACTGTAGAACAACACTTGTGCACACTGCAATTGGCCAGTTTGTGCGCAAGTTTGGAGGAGAGCTATCGTTGTAGCTATTGTAGCTAGCAGATTTCAGTTTTGTCTTGGAATATCTCTTAGTTATGGTTTGGACTCTCTGATCAACTCTTGCTTGGTGTGCTATCCTTGGAGAAAGGTGTGCCACCCTTTGTTTGGCTATCTAGCCTAGGGTTTTCTTCCAGAATGATTCTCTGTCAAGGTTAAGGTGCTTGGGGGTGGCTTCAGCCTATGGTTGGGTGACAATAGTGATATTGTCTATGGTTAAATGAGCACATCCATTATATTCTAACAGGTTATGGGCCCACACCTCCTTCATTCATTCTAACCACTGGAAGGGATCATATCCATAAGGATACTAAGCTCGTTGAAGAACTATCACTAGGGTTTCTAGCAGGAGCAATTACCAAAGCACTGTCGCTAGGGTTACTAGAAGGTGCAGTTGTAGAAACCCTAACCCTCTCGTTGAGGCACCTTAAGTGAATGGATTGACCTAATTTCTGGATAGACTAGTACATGCTAGCCTAGTGCATCTCCTGGTACTCTCAGCAAGCAAAAACCTCAAGTTTGAGTTTTTGGTCAAATCTAGGGTTGACCCAGTCAAGGCAACCATGACTTACTCTATGAAGTCAGAAAACAAGTTAGATGGGGCTTCTAACTTCAGAGCTTGGAATACAAGGATTGACCTCATCCTTGCTAAGAATAAAGTGCTAGATATCGTGAAAGGAAAGATCGTGGAACCAGAGTTTGAAGAAGGAAAAGAGAAGGAACCGCGGAACATTGCAATTATGGAGAAGTTCAAAGACAGTGACATCAATGCCATGATTATCATAGTGGACTCTATAAAATACCACTTGATACCCTACATCTCCCATCTTGACTCATCTAAGAAGATGTATGATGCCCTAACAAACCTCTTCTTAGTCAAAAACATTGGACAAGTAATGAGTCTGAAGAATGAGCTATGTGACATAAAGATGAATGATGATGACAACATAAATTCATACTTTGTGAGGATCTCTCAGTTAAGATATTAACTACAAGATATTGAAGAGACCATCTCAGAGAAGGAACTGGAAAATATAGTACTTAACGGTCTTCCCAAGACATGGGATGCATTTTCCACAAGTATGAACACAAGGAAGGAGTATCCTACATTCAAATAAATTTGGATTTGTTGTGCACAAGAAGAATCAAGGATTAGTGCAAAAGAGAAACCTCAAAATAAATATGATGATCAAGCCTTCACAACAAGATTCAGAATTTTAGGAACAAAAGGAAGTTTGGTTCAAGGAAGAAGTCAAATCAAGAGAAAGACATGTTAGAAATACAATGCTTCAACTGTTGAAAGTATGGTCACTAGAAGAATCATTGTTCCGATCTGAGGAAAAGGAAGGAGACATGTGAAGCATCAGTTGTCAAAGAAAAGGAACCTTCAAAGAAGATTAAGCAGGATGGAACAAACTTCTTCTTCTAAGACAAGGTAAACAACACTCTTCATAGTTCTTGTACATACCATGTTTTCTATACATATCTTGCATATCTATTTCTTCGAACAGAAACTATACTTATGGAAGAAAAATAAGATAAGGATTGCTACAAGTTAGAAAATACACATGAAAGGATGAAGTACATCAAAAACCCCTGGTAACAATTCATGTGGAAGTTATTATCAGAATCAATCTTGAAGAAACCTAAAAGAAGTAAAGATAGAAAGAAGTCAACAATCAAGAGGAAATTGGAAAAAGATTTGTGACACTTTGCAGAAGGAAATAAGGATGCGGACGAAAGTGTGGAATCTCCTAGATGGAGGGAGTCAATTATATTATTAAAAGAAGAACATGTTGATTAAGGTTGGTTGTCATTGATGTCAACCCTTGAAGAAAACCCTGCGGCACAAAGGTTTGGGTAATGGACCCAAGATTGTTTGATGTAAAGATGACTCATTATTGTCTTGTCATGGTTGATAAGAAGTAAATATGGATGAACTCCAAAGTGGTACCCTTATGGTGAAATCCCTCACGGGAAGATGCTTTGCGGAGTAAGAGAACCCATGCTTAATTGTGGAATAATGAGATGAGGGACAATGAATTTGTCAGGTAAACTATCCTAGATGGATATTTCTTGTCATTCCATTTCCAGTGGTATGTGGAATGTCACATAACTTCTCACGGTTAAGAGTTATGGCAATGAGAAGTTAGAGACCCCAGGTTTGGGTAATAGACCTAAGTTTGTTTTATGGATAACGGTATAAGTTATGATATATTTTCAGATAATACTATTCTATATGGATAGTACATGTCATTCCATTTCTGGTGGTATGTGGAACATCACATAACTCCTCACGGTTTGAGAGTTATGGCCTTAT
>JZKD02S0158793.1:283857-294460 GCA_000966675.3 Picea glauca
AGTGCTTCTTCAATTCTTTTATCTTCTTCTATTTGAACCTTCAATTTTGTGATCATTTGTTCTAGTTCTCGAGTGTCCTTTTTCTTGTCTAGTTTTGCTTGTAGTTTCTTGTTTTCCTTCTTTTCTCTTCTGATAACTTCTATCGCACACATAAATTCTTCTCGATAGTCAACTTCTGCCTCTTCAATTTCTTCTTCGACTTCTTCACATTCTTCTTCGGGTTCTTCATATTCTTCTTCGGAGTCTTCTTTGTTAGATTCTTTTACTGCCATGAATAGAACTCTTTCTGTCTCATTGTCACTGACTTCATCTTCATCTGATGATGAGATGTATTCTTTGGTGTATAAGATTTTCTTCAAAAATTTCTTTGTAGTTCTTTTGCCTTTATATGTGTGTTTTCCTTTTGAGTAACCTTCATCATTTCTCTTTTTCTTATGAGGACATTTGTTAGCAAAATGACCAATACCATCACAATTAAAACAAATTAAAGGGATCTTACCTCTATACCTACCATTGGTTCCCTTGTTCAGTCTTTTGATGAAGTTGGCCACTTATTCATCATCTTCCGAAGCATCATTGTTGCTGCTATATTCTTCTTGTTCCTTTTTCTTTTTCTTTGATCTTTTGGATGCCTTGAAGGTTGCTTCTTTTACATCTAGATTTTCCTGCTCAGTTCTCATTTCATATGCTGTGAAGATTCCATGTAGTTCGTCCATGCTTATTGATTCCAGATACAATATTTCTTCTAGTGTTGATATCTTAGGGTTGAATCTCATAGGAAGAGATCTTAGTATCTTTTGAACAATTACAAATTCTTCAATTTTTTCTCCCAATCCTATGATTGCATTCATTGTTTCATCGACTCGTAATAAGTAGGCTGCGATATCTTCATCTTCCTTCATTTTTAGTTGTTCGAATTGACCTCTGTAAGTCTAAAGATTTATTGCTTTGACTTTTGTATCTTCTTCATAAATATTTTGAATCTTGTCCCAAATATCTTTAGTGGATTTACAGTGTGCAACTTTGGTGAATACCGTATCACTGAGACCATTCAAAAGTTCATTTGTGGCTTTGGAATTATTCTCACCGAATTTTACTGCTTTGTCATTTGTTGGTGGAACTGTTGGTGTTGTGTATCCATCTACAATTGATTGCCAAACTTGAAATCCATGTGCCTGTATATATGTCCTCATCTGTATGCTCCAAAAAGAATACTTATGTCTATAAAACTGTGGTATTCCATTTTTATATGAGTTGGTACTCTCCATGATCTACCTTTCAGTGGTTAAAATGATGTCTGAAGGAACCTGCTCTGATACCAATTGTTGGATTACTGAGAGGGGGGGTGAATCAGTAATCCAACAGAACATGCATTCATGCATGAAGCAAGGATTAGGAGGGAGATAATCCTAAATTATATGATCCATTGAAGATGATGATGTATCTATCCATGGTAGCAACCATGAAAAGAAACACGTGTTCAGTGTGACTTTAAAAGAAGTCTTATTAAAAAATAAGCCTTAAAGTAATCCCCAGTTGTCCATCCACATCCATGATCCTATGATGAAAGAAAGAAGTTGGAATATTCATAGCATGGAATCTATAGAAAAATCCATGAAATCAAGAGCTAAAGAGAAACATGAGGAAGAACATGAAGATTCCAAGAGAGAAAGAAAATACAAAACAACCAATCAGTATATCAAGAATCACAAGACTACCAATTGATATGAACTCACTAAAAGAAATCAAGCAGAGGAACTGAAGGTTGTGATGAAGAACATTGTATGGAAGACTTGTGAATGAAAGCATTGCAAGATCCAAAACTAGAGGTTCTCCCAGATGGAGGGAGAAGACTATGATGATTTCTTGTAAACCAGACATACCTCTACATGAGCCAGTATATCGTCTGCAATATCCATAGGTTGGAGTTTACATGTAGAGAAACCTCAAAGGCTTTGAGGTATACCAGAAAAAGACCCTTGTATGCAGATGGAAGAAGATCTTGTATGCATTCAAACAACTTGGTGCAGAGCCTTCAATACATAGTAGACGCATGGTGAAAAGATTTCTATAACAGAGATATTGTATCAGACTGGTTACTTAGAAATCCAAGATGATGAATTGCTAATCCATGACAAACTCTCATATATATGTTCCAGTTTGAGCCCTGCTACGATGTTATGAGTTAGCACAAAACAAAAGATGAATCCAACAAAGATATACTACATTGATTAGAGCTATATGAAGCCTTCAAAGAAAACCAGTGTTCTAGAAAGACAAAAGTACATTGAGATCAAGCATTACACTCTCCGTGATGAAGTCCAGAAAAGAGAAAGTGGTTCTCCAATATATATCTCCATAGATGAGAAGATAAGAAAACATTTTGGTGAAGCCTCTACCCAATATGAAAAAGTTTGTGTACTCAATCTGGAGCTCGTGGAAACGATTTCCTTATTGAAAAAGGAAGAGATGACTCCCAGGTTGGGAGGGAGCACTGATGTGTTATTGATTTATGGACAGTCATTATTCAAGTTCGAAAAATGGTTCAGGATGAGCAGTTCCTTTCCAGTTCAGAAAGTGGTTTGAGATTTCTGATGGACAAGCATTTTCCAGTTCGGAAAATGGTCCATATCGAACGGTCATTTTCATAATGAAAATGGTTCGATGGATTGATGATGTACCATGGAAATCTATTCCCCTTGTGGTTAACATAGGGAATGGTCTAGTACAATCTCTCTTCTTGATGGTCACTCTTATAGTGGTCAAGAAGACTGGTTCGCCTCGTCGGAAAGTCATTCTTTCGAAGCTCACATTTGTGAGAAGTTTCGAAGAATGGTCCATTTTGGAGGTTGGTGCAGGATAATCATTTCCTTTGGAAATGGTCTAGATAGTCATTCCCTAGGTAAGATTCATTCTCTCTAGGATACACTTTGTTTAGTGTCGAAGGAATGGCCCAGGTTCAACAATCAGGGACAAGCATTCCCTAGGGAAGATTCATTCTCTTCAAGTTGCACTTTGTTTAGTGCCAGAGGAATGGCTCGGATAGGGAACGGTCCAGGCTCAGAAATTGGGATATTTATTCTTCCTTGCTTGAGAATAATAGTCCAGATAGCTCATCATTGATGTTTTACCTTCTAAGGGTAGATGCTCTTCCATATCTCACAGATGTGAGTGGAAGATTGGCCTAGATGACTTAGTTTATATCATAACAATGTTTTATGTGCAGGTTGATATCAGATGATATGATTTTTATGGAGACTGTATGTCTCTGGACAGTAGATGTATACTACTGTGGTGGATATGTTCCACTGATTGTGACTATATGTCAGTGATCAAGTATCCGTGTGCTACTTTGTGTGGTAGTGTACCACTGGATAGTAGTTGTGTACTACTATGGATAGACACAATTGTGTTCTATTGAATGACATTGTTCCGATTTCCTTGAAGACTATCAGTAGTGTTGGAAAATGTTTAATCAGCTAGATGGATGATCAATAGACAGAGATTTCCCAGACAAAAAATGGTCTAGGACATTTATTCTTCTAGGACATATGTCCAAATTAGAAGAATGGTTCTTGTGTCACTCTGTGGAGTGAGTGACTTATCCAGCATCATGTCTGATTACTTAGATGGAGTATGGTTTCAAGAGATGATGTAGATGATGACACTGATAGTGGTGATGGTGCTCATGATCTAGTCATGAGATAGTCTATATGACTATGTTGATGCTATCGGGTGAATGGTATGTTTGTGCTCAAGACCATTACCTTTAATACCTCCCTATCTAGGAGGGAGTGTTGATATTATGGTAGCTGTGGGAGGTATTTACCTCCACATATAAACCTAATGAGAATAGAATATTCTGAGAAGCAAGAAGAAACCCTAATTAGTTAGCTAATAACCCTAGAAGACAAGTCGGCTCAAGAGGATAACTTGTATTAGGTTATTAGCCTCCAAGAGAAGAATTCGGCTAAAGGAAATATTATATACTAAGTAAATAGGCACCCAGAATGAGAAGTCGGCCCAGGCAATTTGCCAGATTTAGTATAAATACAAGAGGTTAGTCTTCATTCTGGCAGGCATTCTCAGAACTGTAGAAGTAGTAATTGTGCGCACTGTAGTTGGCCAGTTTGTGCGCAAATTTGGAGGAGATCTGCCATTGCAGCTACTGCAGCTGGAAGATTTTGGTTTTGGCTTGGACTATCTCTTGGTTATGGTTTGGACTCTCTGATCAGCTCTTTCTTGGTGCGCTATCCTTGGAGAAAGGTGTGTCACCCTTTGTTTGGCTATCTAGCCTAGGTTTTTCTTACGGAATGATTCTCTGTCAAGGTTAAGGTGCTCGGGGATGACTTCGGGCTATGGTTGGATGACAATAGTGATATTGTCTATGGTTAAATGAGCACATCCATTATATTCTAACACCAGGAACATGTTGGGGCTGGAAGGGAGGCCTCTCTAGGTTAGTATGGACTATTCCTTATCCAATCCAATTGAAAAATCCATCTTGAAAGAGTTGGTTTAATTCTTGAGGATCGACATCGAAATATATTGAGAATTTGGGCCTTCTAGGCCCTCTGCTCTAGTTTCTTGTTCCCCTATTATTTCAGCCATGACTTCCTCTACTGAAAAAGCTCATCCTGTATGCAACAATTATTAGAAACTAGATCTTAAATATACCATACATGACATTCTCTTAATATGAAACAAATTTTGGCCCAACAATCACATCAAATCCATGAAATCAAATCCATAAAATTTATTTAATAATTGTCAAATGAGCAGGGGGTGAAATAGGGTTCAGGGATATCTGAGGGCATTATATTGAGTGAAAAAGTGATATCATGACCGGGAGTAAGAACACGATTACTGCTCGACAATTCATTAAACAACTGATTGTGCAACAATACCAAAACATATCAGCTTCCATCTATATCTGTTTTATTTTTTATCATTTTCATACAGAGTTTTAATTTAATTTTAGTGAACAGGGCATGTAAAATGAATTTGGGATTGTGAGGGGATTTATAATGAGCAAAAAAGTGAAAAAATGAGAGGGAATTAGATGGATACTCTTCATAAAATAAAATAAATCAATCAACTATCATTACTCTGTTTCAAATTTAATCCAAAAAGCATCCACTTCCAAGACTAAAACATTCATTGTTCCTCAATTTCATACAAACGGCTTGTTGTCTCAATAAACAATTTAATTTCCCAGAAATCCTTAATTTATAACAGTCTATGCATTAATATAGTGACTATGCAATATTTCCAATTCCACAGTACTGTATGTGTTAATGTTGATCTCTTTCCCTTTTTAAAACAATCATTCTATGCGTAGTCGTTCCATTATCTATATCCAAAATTCATCCTTGGCAACTTAACAATAATACACCCAAGATAAACAATCAATAGTCATCATCCTTTAAAAAAATTGGGCCTAATTAAGATATACACAGGTTCCTTTTAAATCATGGACAAACTTAAGAGCATGCATGAGGAACCAATCATATACACATTTCTCTATCATATAAATGACACAATCCTGAATCAACAACACCAGACAACCCCAAAAATATAATCCCGAGCTTGATCTCTATGTGAATTAATATGTATGGACTTATTTTTAAAACAAATGATAGCCTAAATTAACACACAAGAATCTCTGTTAAACCTTGACAGAACCATGATCGGAATCGGTGAAACAATCATTCACACAAGCCCATTCTTGTCTTTAAATGCAATCACGATCATGCTAGGATTAAACACAGTAAAAGAGACCATAATCGAATAGAAGGGAAGCTCTCAGACGTGTTGAGGAAAATATATGAAATTATCTTACTCAAGCATTTTTGGATCTTTCTTGGCTAATACAAAATAGTGGGGAATGTTACCCTGTGTTTATAGCCTCAAAAAGTGTTTACAAATCCACAAGTATTAATTACAAGGGGTTAGGATGATTTTTTGAATAAAAGATTGTTGCAAAAATATAACATTTTTTTACCATTTTCTGAATAATACAGATGCAAAACTTAAAAGTGGAGACAAAAGAAAAAATACCAAGTCACATATCAACACAGATGAGACAGAATAAAAATCGCTTATTTCATTCCAGGAAATCAAAAGAGTCATTCTCCTTACAAAAATCCCTGAGGGAGTTTGGACCAAATTCAAACTTAGATATCCCCAATGAAAACTATACAAAAGGACTTTGACAGGATGTAAAAACTTAACTTTGAAATTTGGATCAACTTTCCACAGATTGTTGCCCACTCAACTCTGCACAATATCCTTTATCAGTCATGGAATTTAATTCATAAACATAAAAGTCTACACAGACTATCAAAGATAGATCAACACCTCTAAAAACAAGTGTCTGAATGATGTAATTCAACTTTGAATCTGGTTGTCTACAATAGGACCCTACTTTCATAAAAGACAATTAGGCTTTTAATGAATTGAAGAATGAATGAAAATTGAACTATCTCAATAAAACTCAAGAGAAAACCTTAGTATGATTTATCCTTCTATTCTCCTCTTTTTCTTCCTTCTCATTTGGCTTTTATACATTCCAAATTAGTTGAAGTAGTTCAACTACTTTATTTAGTTAAGTTAACAAAAACTCAACTATCTTTTAGTTTAGGGGAAGACTTAAAAATAATAATAATAATAAGGGTCTTTTAAAAAATAACAACTAGTAGGTGGGACCCCTTGTAACTCCCTTTAATTTCTTTAACAAAAATAAACATAACTAGACAATAAATCAGACACATCCCTCCTTGTGGCTCCCATAATCATTTCCATAATTTGAAAATTAAATATCAATGATATTTCAAATCATATCCAAACATATAATATCCAAAATATCCAAAAATAGTATGTTGTCCAAAACCTTCAACAGTCCATTGTCCTCAATAAAAAAATAATAAAGTAAAATAAAAAAACCATATTTTCCACTTTGAGAGGCAATTTTTCCTTTGTTGTTGCTATCCCCTTTTGACTTCTCTGAATTAGCCTTAGGTTGTGTAGAGCCTTGAGGCTTGATCTCACTGATGACATGAGAACAATCATTTCTCAAGTGCATGCGGGATGAAACAGATTTGGATGAACCACTTGATGGAGAGGAGGGGGCAGCGTCAACTTTTCCTTTATCATGCATATGGTGGGCTTTGGTTTTGAGTCTTTTTCTTGCGTGGGAGGACTGTATAGGTGAGTGTACAAGGGAAATCTGGAAATTTGGGTTAGCAGGTGGAGGAGAAGGTAGAGACAAATTTGGCCAGCCACGATGTTGGGAGACTGTTGGGTGAACAATCTCCTGCCATCTGTTATTCTCGGGGACTTCAAGTTGCAATGAAACATGAGGGGGCACCAAGATACCAGGGACATGCTAGGGTTGGAAGGGAGGCCTCTCTGGTCTAGGTTGGACTACCCCTTGTCCAATCCAATTGAAAAATCCATCTTGGAAGAAATGGTTTAACTCTTGAGGATCTGCATCAAAATGTATTGAGAATCTTGGCCTTCTAGGCCCTCTGTTCCAATTCACTTTGCCCCTATTATTTCAGCCATGACTTCCTATGCTGAAGAAGCTCATCTTGTATGCAGTGATTATTAGCAACTAGCTTATTAAACAAACCATACATGACAATCTATTATTATGAAACAAATTTTGGCTCAACATTCACATCAGACCCATGCAATCCAATCCATAAAATTCATTAAATAATTGTCAATGAGCAGGGGGTGAATTAGGGTTCTGGGATATCTGAGGGGATTGTATTGAGAGAAAAGTGAGAAAAATGGAATGGAGTAAGAACACGACTACTGCTCAACAATTCATTAAATAATCGACTGTGCAACAATAACCAAAACATATCAGTTGTGATCCATCTCTATGTTATTTCTGAATCGATGTAATACAAAGCTTTAATTTAGTTTTAAAGAATAGGGTGTGCAAAATGAATCTGGGATATTGAGGGGATTTGTATTGAGCGAAAAAGTGAGAAAATGACAGGGAATTAGATGGATATTGTTCATAAAATAAATTAAATAAATCAACAATCATAACTATGTTCAAAATTAATCCAAAAAGCATCCACTTCCAAGACCAACATTCATTGTTCCTCAATTGTATGCAAACTGCTTGTTGTCTCAATAGCAATTAAATTTTCCCAGAAATCCTTAATTTATAACAGTCTGTGCATTTATAACCTATAAAAACTTTTTTCCATTCAACAACAATCTTTATTATAATGTTGATCCCTTGTTCTTTTTTTAAAAATAATCAAAACATGCACAACAATATGCTCAACATCTATCCCCGATAATCAATAATGCACCACAATAAGAAATCAACAATGTTGGATTACTAAGAGGGGGGGTGAATCAGTAATAATGTAATTATAATTGATTTGAAAATAGAAGGCTGACTTGTTATGCTATGCAAGCACCCCCTACTTCAATAAAATAAACCTTACAGGACCTTGCTTCATGTGTTAAAATATGCAATATGGTTTATGTGTTATGTTCATGCTTCTTCTTGTCAATGTTCATGTGTGAGGAAATGTTCTTTTAAAAGATTAAATATGTGCTATAAACCAATACACAACAACATAATGTGCAGAAAATAACACAGCAAACTCACAACAATAACAAGATGATAAAGGAGTTCACCCCTCTTTGGGCTACATCTCCTTGAGCCTCCTTCAATGGACTTGGCTCTTTGGGATTAGTTTGTCAAATGTTCTTTTACAAGCTGCTGCTCAACTCCAATGGATTTACAGACTCTACCATTGGGTTCAAAATACATAAAAACCCCAAAAATGACTATTAGAACTCTAAAAATGGACCTTATCTCATCCAGTCATGACCTCTTCTACATGTGGCCTCCAAGCTTCCCTGAACTTGTCTGTGGCAAAAACACCTGTAAAAGTCCTCCAATGGATCTAAAACCTATCCCAATGTGTTCATAGCATAACAATTAGTCAAAAATGACTATTCAGTCACAGAAAATAGACTAGTACTCATCTGAGCAATGCCTCAAACAATGAGGGCTTCAAGCTCCCTGGAGCTTCCTCAAACTTCAATGGTGAAAAAACTGCAACAGAAGTCTTCAAATGCCTGTGAAAAAACAGTGCCAATGGACTGAGAACGTCCAAAAACCCCTAGCTGGGCTTTTTCGGCACCTCATTTGGCCAAAAACTCAAGAAATTAGGCCTCCTGCCATTTTTTTCCCTCAAGCTCCCTATCTCTGGTTCGCCATTTCGCACCTATGTGTGAGTGATCCCGGCTTCTGGGTGTTTTCCATGCCTAAACCCAACACACATGCGCCTTCCGAAATTGGTGCCAAAATGTCGCACCGTTAGTGAAACTAAAGCCCCCCTAGACAGAGGTGTTGGGCGCATGGGGGCCATGTGGCCACGTCCCAGCGCTAAAATAGGCCTTCGTTTAAAAGATTTACTGTGGGCTTGACAAGTGTCCAACCGTATGTAGGCGCATGGCTATGGTCTTTTGAAATTCCCGCGTGTTCTTTGTAATGGTGGTCATATGTATTAGAACCACGCGACCACGGGTTACCACCACCCTCGTGCGCCGTTTAACACCGGCATGGTCACATTTTCAATGCATAAACCGTGGGTTACACATTTAAAACCCCGCGCCATTTAACAACAGTTATGGACATATGGTAATGCAATTGTGACCGGGGGCTGTAATTGAATTACACTCCCACGCGCGTACCATATGTGGGCATATGCTAACCCAATGGAACCGTGGTTTATCACAACACAAATCCCGCGCGCGAACCTTTCAACGGAAGGTAGAGTCATATGAAACGAGAGTGTGACCGGGGGCTGGGGCTTAGCCCCAGCCCTAACCCCGCGCCAAAAATTAAGCCATTCAACATATATAGGTATTTCAACGTATGGTTATTAAAACCAATAGCGTGGTGCGTTGGCGGGCTGACCTTTGTTAAAGCTTTGTGTAGTGTGGAGAGGTCCGGGGGTCGAACCCCATGGACCCAATTTTTTTTTAATAAACACATCAATCGACTTTAGCCAATAAACGGGTGCCATGTGGCAGCCCATGATTGGGCCATGTGGCACCTTTTCATTGCACAAAATCATGCCACGTGTCGCAATATAACTCGCCCAATTGTCAACCAATGAATGCCTGCCATGTCACCAACTGCCAAGTCACCGTATGGTCGTCACGTCATCATGTACGGATCGCCCAATCATCCTGTACGGACTGTACGGACAGGTACAGTCAGCATAAAAAATTTTGCCTGTTTTCCTTGGCGAACAGATCGCGATAACTTCTCCATACGGACTCCGTTTGAGAAAGTAAATATACCGTCGGAATCAGGAAGACGAGACGGACGCAATGGCACCATTTTCGTCACATTCTGAACACTTTAAAATTTGAGCAAAATTTTGACCCCTGGTCCAGATTTTGATCAATAATCCTTTTTCTTCAAATGTTATATCAATATAGAATTATTATCCAATAATGAGCAGTAATAAATAAAAAATCACACACATGCACAGTACACCAGTGTTTTACGTGGAAACCCAAATCGGGAGAAAACCATGGAATGTTTTTTCTT
>JZKD02S0158793.1:300270-324091 GCA_000966675.3 Picea glauca
TCCACCATAAAGATCTGATACCATATCAATTCCATAGTGCACCACCTGAGATATATCATATCTATACATTAACATCTTGCCATAACTCTATACGATAATCACATATCAACATTACTATATGTGCCTCCATTCAACTCTTTAATAAAAATTGCATAATCCTTAACCCAAAACACATCGCATAATAGCTAGGTCAACCATTTCACAAAGGTTTGTTTTCATAGTTTTAGAACTTTTCCATAGTTTTAGAACCTTTCCATAGTTTTTTTTCCTTTGTTTTGATCAAGCTCCCATTTATTATCTTTTGCATAATCATATATGGTTAAGTAATCAAGGTTATAACATACATAACAAAGCACCTGTAACCAACATGATCCTCATACCAATGGAACTATTCTGTATCACAAGTAAATACCATAAACATTAAACAATAGTGCATCAACCACTCATTTATCACATCAAATGAAACCAAGACAACATCATCAACTGTATAGGACTGTGTAGGAAACATCATAACATCAACAACATATAAATGTAATATGTCGATCCTTGTGTCTCTAGTATACAAGGGGGTCCCACCTACTAGTATTATATTATTATCATAATTAAATAATAGTGTTTTAGCAATCCTTTCCTAGTGGAATTCATCGTTGTGATTTTAATCGTCAACAAACTCGTGAATCCACGGGGAAATTTGTTTCCAACAGATTAATAACTCAGAATGTCTAGTTTTGCAGACTAGTAACATCAAATCAAGAAGATATACATCAAAATGATTATGTAACAAGGGGAAGTGAGCGGATTTAAGGGAAAAATGACTGGGAATTTGGGAATAACTCATGGAAAGTGTTACGTATGAGGGGTTTTATCCTTGTAAGCATAATCATTCGATTAATCATAGTAAAGCTTTCTTGAATTCAAGGAGAAATTTTTTCTGATATGCTCTTTTGAATCTTGAAATGGATGGAAGAAAAGGAAAGCAGAAGAGGGATAAAACCAACTATCTTAAAAAACAACAGTTGAAGAAGATAACAATTTCAATGATGCTTTCAAGGGGAACATCATGACATTTGTGTAACCTGATTGTTATTGATTAACAATACTTTGCAAAATAGCGTTGTTGTGGAAAAACTAATCCAACATTTTATTTTGACAAGAAATGAAGTCAAATAAAAACAAAATAGCAAGAAAATGACATAGCAGAAATGAAACAACAGAATTGAAATAAGCAGAAATGAAATAACATAAATGTAAAATCGAAGCGAGTAAAACAAACTAGAATACAAAAAACATTTCATACAATGTTAAAAATTTTAAGTTGTTTCCACATAGTGTTTTAAGTGGGAATCGTTAGTGTTGTAGGAAAACGATCACTCTTGTAAGTCCTTTAGGATGTAATAATTTGCGCCCAGGACAAAAGCGATCTTAAAAGGACCCAACCACAATTTTTGAAACTTTGAATGCCTTCCTCTATCATCATGAGTTGAATCCCATAGTTACATTCTCATTAACCTTAAATTTGACAGCCTTGACACTTTTGTTGAATATTTTTTAACAGTCTTATGTCTTCTCTTTATATTATCCAAGGAAAATGTCCTTTGCTCCTCTAAATCCAAAAGTGCATTCATTCTTTGAGAAACATCAGAAGAATTTAATTCTTTGACCTGTAGCATTAACCTTAGGGAGGAAAGTTCCAGCTCGGTAGGTAGAATGGCTTCTTGACCATAAACAATCCAGAAAGGAGTGCAACTAGTGCTCACCTTGGTGGTAGTGTGATATTCCCAAAGGGCGTAAGTGAGGAGAGTGTTCCATTGACGAGGCTTATCTTCAATGAGCCACTTGATAATTCTTACCAGATTCTTGTTGGTAGACTTGGCCTACCCATTACCTTGGGGATAATAAGCTCATGAGGTAAAATTTTTAACCCCCAATTTAGCTAAAAATTGGGTCAGCTTAGTAGAGATAAAGGTGGGACCATTGTTAGTTATGCAGACCCCCTACCCTCAGGCCAAGATCCGCTCAGAATCTTCACTACAACCATGGCGAGGGTTAATCAACCCCTTTTATTCAAGCCACAAAGGATTTTGGGTTTTGCGATTTCACGATCCCTGTTGTCGAGGTTCTTTGTCTCTGACGTGGATTCCTGCCACCTGTCACCTTTCCCGCTTTTGGAACTTGAATCAGTCTTCGATTGTCGTTCCCCTGTCACTTCGAAACCCCGAATTCTGAAGCGATTCCTTCTATGGAATCAACGGCTGATGGCCTTCCTTGAGATCCAACGACTCACGTTATTTCGGGCTTCTAGGTACCGGGAGTTCGAAACTCTCGATCCAAAACACTTGTCACCACAATCCCCGAATTCTCGAACCCCGAAACACTGAAATGCCGAAACGCGCCTTCACAGATATTTCGCATTTCGTAAATTCAAGATTTCTGATGTGAAGTGCCCTGAATCCTTTTCAATGTGAATGCCGAAACCCCAGTCCCCGAAATGACGAAATGCCACTTCAAGGATTTTCCGGGTTTCGCAACTCCAGGTTTTTCAATACAAAGGCCCATGGCTCCTTGTCATCAGGACTTCCGGTATTCCAAATCCCGAATTATCGAAATCTCGAAATCCACATCGAGTTCTGTCGCAGCTCACGACTTCGGGTTTTCTATTGTACTATGCCCTGACTCTTTGTCATCAGGACCCCCGAAATGCCGAACTCCAAAATTTTGAAACACCGAAATTTCTGCTCCTCACCTTCACATACAATAATCCAATTCACGCTTCGAGAGTTCGAGCGCCCAAGGGTTTTGTCCACACTTCAGAATTACAACCCCCGAAATGACGAAATGATCTCGACGATCCAACAGTCGCGATCAACGGTCCATATTGGATCGTGCCTCTCGAAGGATGAATTTTTCTTGTCGCTTAACTTCCCCGCATCTCTCTTGGATACTACGATCCTCGCTATTTCAGGGATTCTCCTCAGAGAATTTTGACCATTCGATTCTTCCCTCAAGAATCTCTATGGAATGAGAAAATGTCCTTTCTCCAAAACTTAACCTTCAGCACAAAGATTTTTCTTCCTTCCTTCCTTTGAACACTTCAAAGGCGCTACCCCTTCTGATCTTTCTTTGGTAAATTCAAGCCTCGAAAAAAATGCCTCTACTCACACTCCTTGCGGCAGACCTTCAAATCCTTCTGCGTATTTGAACCCTCGACTATGTGCACCTTCTACAACAGCAGTCTTTCTCTCTTCCACCTTAGTTAACAACTTCTAAGGACTCAGCTAGCCTGCGCATGCCTTGGACGGCTCCTGTGCTTCTCTTGCACTTCAGCTGGAATGAGAACAACGGTATTCCTCCTGAGCTTTCAGAGATGAACTCTGAACCTTTGTCAACACACTCCTTGCGGACGTTTCACTGCACTCCTTGCAGGAACTTCTCTCTCAGGAAGAGAAACAATTGAAACTCATTCTCTTTCTTCTCTCAGACTTCAAACATTTAATATGAAATCATACATTCAACACATTATTAAATCAAATGTATAACAGAGAGAATAAAACAACTATCAGGATACCATTCAGCATGTATACACAGAAAACATCATAACACCATGAGTTTGATTCAAAGCTTCGTATATTAATTCAAAGCTTCTGTACATGGGTTCTTCTCTACAACTTTCTTCTACAACTTCCTTCTTCTTGCTCTATGCTAATGATACATAATGTTCTGATGATACAAAGATGAGGGTGTCTATATTTGATTTTCCCTCCTGCTCCTAAAACTGCCTAATATATCAGTCAAATCTACCTACTTTCATTAACTACACATAAATGCCTCTACATTCTACAGATGAGAGAAAATTGCTCATGATCTGTTTACAATATGCAAGTACGCTTCCCTTTAACCAATACATTAATTCTTAAAAAACATTTCAAAAACGTGCGCTGGTGGTCTTCCAGTTGTCTTCCGCCTTCATGCTCGCTTTGACTAGCTGCTTGCGATGCTCCTGCATCATTACTCCCTCGCTTGAAAATTTTCATGAACTCCTGTTCATGAGCTCTTGCATGGTCTGTCCATGCTTTTGAATTTCTGCTTCATCTTCCCAACTGGAATCTTCAACTGGATGTCCCTTCCATTTGACCAAGTATTCAAAATACTCCTTCCTCCTGGTCTTTTTGCTAACCCTCTTATCAATTATTCTTTCCATCTGCAGATTTTCAGCTACATGCATTTGTTTGGTCCACTGAATTTATTTATGTTGTTCCTTTGTTCCTATTTCTTCATCTCTGTAAGGGTACAAATCCGCAACATTGAATATTGGTGAAATTTCGATCCCATCGGGTAATTCAATCTCGTATGTGTTTGCCCCAAATTTCTTCACGACTCTGGATGGTCCAATCTTCTTCATTTTCAGCTTGTTATATGTCCCCCTTGGGAACCTCTCCTTCCTCAGATGTGCAAGAATCATATCACCAACTTCAAATTGAAGTTCTCGCCTATGTTGATCTGCTCTACGCTTGTACTCTTGACTCGAATTCTACAATCGTTCCTTAAATCGACTGTGAAGCTCCTTCATTGCTTCTGCAAAGTCCTCTGCACTAGCACTTTTGAATTCAGTTTGTTCCATATCTTTCAATTCAGAAAATCCCCTTGGTTGCATTCCATATACAACTTGGAATGGACTCTTCCCTGTGCTTCTATTGATTGAATCATTATAAGAAAATTCCACCTGTGGCAAAATGTGATCCCACTGACTGTGGTGTTCAGACACTAGGCTCCTCAGTAAATCTCCCAAGCTTCTGTTTACAACTTCTGTCTGCCCATCCATCTGAGGATGATAAGTTGAGTTAAAAGACAAACTTGTCCCCAACTTCTTCCATAAACTCCTCCAGAAATGTCCCACGAACTTGGTATCTCTATCCAAAACAATACTCCTTGGCAAGCCGTGAAGTCTGATGACTTCTTTGAAAAACAGATTCGCAATATGAGTTGCGTCACTGGTTTTCGGCATGGTATAAAATGTGCCATATTTGAAAATATGTCTACCACTACAAAGATTGAATCAAATCCTCTTTGTGTCCTTGACAGTCCCAATATAAAATCCATGCTTACTGCATCCCACAGTCTTTCTAGTATGGGTAATGGTTGGTATAACCCTATGTTCTGCCTTCTCCCTTTTGTGTGCTGAAAAATCCTACATCTGTCCACAAATTTCTTAACATATGTCCTCATCCCTAGCCAAAAATATGCGCCATTCAACTTTGAGAACGTTTTGTCATGACCGAAATGTCTGGCCAATCCTCCACTGTGTTTTTCCTTTAGCAGATTCTCCCTCATGGAGCATTTTGGAATACATAATTGATTGCCCCTAAATAATAATCCATCTTGGATCATGTATTCGGTCCACTGGCTTTTTTCCTTGAGAATTGGATTCTCATACGCTTCATACGCTTCTTTAAAATCTGGTTCATCCTTGTACATTTCTTTGAGGTTATCAAAACCCAAATTTTTGACTCTGAATTCTTGCATCAACAAACATTTCCTGCTCAAAGCATCAACAACTTTGTTAGCAGTTCCATAAATATGTTTAATTACAAAAGTAAAATTCTGCATGTATTCAACCCATTTAGCATGCTTTTGGTTCAACTTTTCCTATTGAGTCATGAATTGCAAAGCGTAATTATCGTTGTACAAAACAAGCTCCTTAGGAACCAAATAATGTCTCCATTTCTTCAACGCTTGTATGAAAGCATAGAATTCTTTGTCATATGTTGAGTATTTAATCTTCGCTTCATTCAATTTCTCGCTGAAGTATGTGACTGGCTTGTCATCCTGGCTCAAGACCGCTCGAATTGCAAACCCACTTGCATCACACCTGACCTGAAATGTTTTGCTAAAGTCTGGGAAAAACAGAATCGATTGTTCAGTGATCTTCTTCTTCAGCAGATTGAAACTCTTCTCTGCTTATTCTGTCCAGTGAAAAGACTTGTGTATTTTCTTCACCGTGTCCATCATCAGTGCGCTAATCCCACTAAAATTTCAGATGAATTTCCTATAAAAACTAGCTAAACCATGGAAGCTTCGAACTTCAAACACACTTTTCGGTGATGGCCAATTCTTATTCGCTTCTACCTTTTCCGGATCCATTTTCAACTCATTTGCAGAGATAACAAAACCCAAATAAATGAGTTCTTTCCTCATAAATGTTGATTTCCTCATGTTTATCAGCAGCTTCTCTTGCTATAATCTCCTCATCACTGCAGCTAAATGCTTTAAGTGCTCTACTTCTGTCTTGCTGAAAATTAATATATCATCAAGATATACAATGACAAATTTCCCTATGAACTCCTTCAGGACTTCATTCATCAATCTCATGAAAGTACTAGGTGCATTCATTAAACCAAATGGCATGACAAGCCATTCATACATCCCTTCATTGGTCTTGAATGATGTCTTCCATTCATCACCTTCTCTCATACGAATTTGATGATATCCGCTTTCCAAATCAATCTTTGAAAAAAAAAATCTCCACTCAAGCAATCCATCAAATCGTCCATCCTTGGCAATGGAAATCTATATCTGATGGTAATCTTATTGATTTCCCTTGAGTCTGTACACATCCTCTAGCCTCCATCTTTCTTTGGGTTGAGTACTATTGGAACGACACATGGACTCAAGCTCTCTCTAACCAATCCTTTGTCCATTAAATATTGGACCTATCTCTTGACTTCTTCATTCTCCTGCGGCGTCAACCTGTACGTTGCTTTGTTTGGTAAACTAGATCCAGGGATAAGATCAATGTGATGACTTATACTTCTGATTAGTGGCAACGAACAAGGTAGTTCATCCACTACTATATCAACGAATTCTTCCAGCAACTTCTGGATGTCTTTTGGAAAATCATCCACTCTTGTACTAGTCAAAACAATTTTAGGCTTCCTGACCACGATAAATTGTGTGTCTTCCTTCCTTTTAACCTCCTTAAGAAGTTCCTTCCCACTCATGAGAAGTACAGTGTTGCTCACCTCTGGTTTCACTTCTTTATCCTTAATCGTCAGCAACATGTGTGTTCTCCCATTCTTCTCCAAGGTGTATGTGTTCTTTCTCCCATCATGAATAACATTTCTATAATATTGCCATGGTCTACCCAGCAATAGATGACAAACATCCATGGGAATGACATCACATAGTATTTCATCCTTATATCCTCCTATTTTAAATTCAACTAAACATCGTTTAGTGACATTTACCTGATGTCCTTTTTGTACCCATGAAACTCTGTATGGGATTGGATGTACAATAGTCTCCAGCTCCAGATTTTCTACCATCTCTGTAGAAATGAGATTATTTGTGCTACCACTGTCCACGATGACTTTGCATACCCTGTCTTTGGTCTTGCAAGCAGTCCAAAAAAATCTGTTCCTTTGGGATGGGTTCTCTGCCTCCTTCTCTAGCGTTAAGAGAACTTTCCTCATCATTAAAGATCTTCCGCCCTTAGCATCTTTTGCCTCAACATTCCATCCTTGTGCTTCGGAAATGTGAGTTTCACCACCTTCTTTCTTCCTATCTGGACACTCATAAGATTTATGTCTGTTTTTCCCACAAACAAAACATTTCACTTCACCTCCTCGGCCTCTTCCTCTTCCTCTGGTACAAGGAAAAGTATTTCTATCAGCATATTGTCCTCTCTGTGAGCTTCCTCCTCTCTCAGTCTAGGTTAGAGGTTTCTTCCCCTCTTCTTTAGATTTCTAATTTCTATCTTGGGCAATTGTTTTGCCTCTGCCTTGACTTCTGCCTCAGCCTCTTTGACCTTGCTTTCAACTCAACTTCTCTTCATCTTTCAGAGCCATCTGATAAGCATCTTCTACATTCTGAAGGGTTATCATGCTCATATCGTCCTGAATGTCATATTGCAGACCATTCATGTACTTGGAAACCTTTTCCTCATCGCTTTCTCGATGACCTGCTCTGATGTTTATCTTGTAGAACTCTTCATTGTATTCTTTCACTGACATCAGCTTCTGTCTCAAATTCTGCATTCTCTGAAACAGAGTAATTTGATAATCCTTGGGTATGAATTTGGATTTCATCTTCACAACCATTCTATCCCAGCTCTTGATTTTCTGCTTGCCTTTGCAGTGTCTGTCAGCCTGCAGTTCATCCCACCATAGTGTTGCATGCCCTTTAAGTCTTGTGATAGCGTGTTTGACTTTTTTGTCTTCCTCGACATCCTCATAGTCAAAATATTTATCCAGATCTCTAATCCAGTCTAGAAGCTCTTCAACATCCAGGTTCCCCTCATACATGGGAATCTCCATTTTTTCTCTGGCACCTATCCTTGCAACAACCTTGAATAGGCGTTCATCTGCAGCATCTTCGACTGCCACTTCTTCTCCTTCATGTCCATCTTCATTTTCACTTTCAGCCTCGTTGATATCTCCAACGTCAACTGTGTGCCTCTGTGTTGTCTCCATGGCATCAATTTTGGCACGTAATTCATGCATTTCCCTTTCCACTGTTGGATCAGGCATTGGCATAGGCCTATCTCTTCTTCTCGGCGGCATGGCTGAGAAATGATCCTCTTTTCTCTGCTACAGAAAACAAAGAAATTGTTTTGTGCTCTGATACCACAATTGACACAGACCCCCTACCCTCAGGCTGAGATCCGCTCAGGATCTTCACTACAACCACACCGAGGGTTAATCAACCCCTTTTATTCAAGCCACAAAGGATTTCGGGTTTCATGATTTTGCGATCCCTGTTGTCGAGGATCTCAGTCTCTGACATGGGTTCCTGCCACCTGTCACCTTTCTTGCTTTCGGAACTTGAATCAGTCTTCGACTGTCGTTCCCCTGTCACTTCAAAACCATGAATTCTGAAGCGATGCCTTCTATGGAATCAATGACTGATGGCCTTCCTTCAGATCCAACGACTCACTTTATTTCAAGCTTCCAGGTACCGGGAGTTCGAAACTCTCGATCCAAAACACTTATCACCACAATCCCTGAATTCTCGAACCCTGAAACACCGAAATGCCGAAACGTGCCTTCACAGATATTTCGCATTTCGTAAAATCGAGATTTCTGATGTGAAGTGCCCCGAATACTTGTCAACGTGAATGCCGAAACCCCGATACCTGAAATGCCACTTCAAGGATTTTTCAGGTTTCGCAACTCCGGGTTTTTCAATACAAAGGCCCCTGGCTCCTTGTCATCAGGACTTCTGGTATTCTGAATCTTGAATTACCAAAATCTCTAAATCCACATCGAGTTTTGTCGCAGCTCACGACTTTGGGTTTTCTTCTCTACTATGCCCCAACTCTTTTTCATCAGGACCCTCGAAATGCCGAACTCCGAAATTTCGAAACGTCGAAATTTCAGCTCCTCGCCTTCACACACGATAATCCAGTTCTCACTTCAGGATTTCGAGTGCCCAAGGGTTTCGTCCACACTTCGGAATTACAACCCCCAAAATGCCGAAATGATCTCGACGATCCAACAGTCGCGATCAACGGTCCATATTGGATCCTGCCTCTCGAAGGATGAATTTGTCCTGTCGCTTAACTTCCCTGCAGCTCTCCTGGATCCTATGGTCCTTGCTATTTCAGGGATTCTCCTCAGAGAATTTCGACCGTTCGATTCTTCCCTCAAGAATCTCTATGGAACGAGCCAATGTCCTTTCTTCGAAACTTAACCTTCAGCACGAAGATTCTTCTTCCTACCTTCCTTTGAACACTTCAAAGGCGCTACCCCTTCTGAGCTTTCTTTGGTAAATTCATGCCTCGAAAAAAAGGCCTCTGCTCGCACTACTTGCGGCAAACCTTCAAATGCTTCTGCGTATTTGAACCCTCGACTATGTGCACCTTCTGCAACAACAGTATTTCTCTCTTCCACCTTAGTTAACAACTTCTAAGGACTTAGCTAGCCTGCGCACGCCTTGCATGGCTCCTGTGCTTCTATTGCACTTCAGCTGGAATGAGAACAACGGTATCCCTCCTGAGCTTTCAGAGATGAACTATGAACCTTTGTCAACGCACTCCTTGCGGACGTTTCATTGTACTCCTTGTAGGAACTTCTCTCTCAGGAAGAGAAACAATTAAAACTCATTCTCTTTCTTCTCTCAGACTTCAAACATTTAATATGAAATCATACATTCAACACAATATTAAATCAAATGTATAACAGAGAGAATAAAACAACTATCAGCATACCATTCATCATGTATACACAGAAAAAATCATAGCACCATGAGTCTGATTCAAAGCTTCATATATTAATTCAAAGCTTCTCTACATGGGTTCTTCTCTACAACTTTCTGCTACAGCTTCCTTCTTCTTTCTCTATGCTAATGATACATAATGTTCTGATGATACAAAGATGAGGGTGTCTATATTCGGTTTTCCCTCCTGCTCCTAAAACTGTCTAATCTATCATTCAAATCTACCTACTTTCATTAACTACGCATAAATTCCTCCACATTCTACAGATGAGAGTGAATCGCTCATGATTTGTTTACAATATGCAAGTACGCTTCCCTTTAACCATTACATTAATTCTTCAAAAACATTTTAAAAATGTGCGTTGGTCGTCTTCCAACTGTCTTCCACCTTCATGCTCGCTTTGGCTGGTTGCTTGTGATGCTCCTGCATCAGTTAGTAATAATGTCCAATGGAAGACCAAATCTGGAAAAAATATTAGTTTCAAGAAAAGAAATCACCTACTCATCCTGTGAAGGCTTAAGCAGGACAACTTCAGTCCATTTCGTAAAATGGTTTGTAGCTGTCAAGATAAAAACTTTCTTTGTTGAAGATGGAGGATTACTAGGACCAATAAAGTCCAAACCCCATTTTGAAAAAGGAAAGTCAGGGAGGACAGGTTGTAAATGCATGGCTGAAAGACATTCTTTTCCTGCAAACTTCTGGCACTTGTCAAAGGATCTTGAAAAAATATAAGAATCATGAAATATTGAAGGCCAATAGTACCCTTTCTTGATAATCTTAAAAGTAGTGGTTTTAGCAGAGAAGTGACCTCCTACATGAATTACATAATTTGAATATCCATGAGTCTCTTGCAACCATTTTTGTGCTTCCTCATTGTTCACACAGCGAAGTAACATACCATCGACAAATCTTCTAAACAAGAAGTCTTCTATAATGACGTATCTAGAAAATTCAAGGCGAAGTATTATTCTTTGATGAGTATCTAAGTCATCTGGGAATCTTTGATTTTGCAAGTAATACACCATATCTTTATACCAAGAATGTTCAAACACAAGAAGGATTTGATTGTCAATGTAAAACAGTGTTGATAGAGAGATATCTTGTTCATCAATTTCTTCATTCATTTAAGCATGTTGAGCTAAGTGAATGGATAAGTCACGTCCCTTGATAGTTTTAGAAGTCATGATGGTTAGATCATGCTCCTGAATCTTGGAAAGCCAACGTGAAAGCTTTCCTAAAAGATAAGTTTGTGAGAGTAAAAATTTGATAGCAGGTAAAGGGACTTTTACCAGCGTATGCTTACCTAAGATAAAGTGGCAAAATTTTTCAACAACTTTAACAAGAACGAAAGCATGTTTTTCAATAAAAGAATATTTAAACTCGTCATATGACAAGATTTGACTCATGTAAGCCACTGGTTTTTCATTACCTTGGTCATCACATTGCGGGAGGATAGCAAAAATGTTTCCTCTGTGGCATTAGTATATATCATAAATTCTTTCTCCAAATTTGGCTTCGCCAAACCCAATGTGGAATTGATTGCCTTCTTGATCCCTACGAAAGCATTTTCGACATCATATGTCCAAGAAAAGGAATGATCTTTCTTAAGAATATTGTGAATTTGCTTGACCATTACAACAAAATCAAGAACAAACCTACGGACAAAGTGAATAACACCCATAAAGGTTTGAACCTCCTTCTTGGAAGTAAGAGCAAGAAGATTTAGGATAGCAACAATCCTTTCAGGATCTATGCTTATTCCTGAATCAGAGATAATGTGTCCAAGGAGCTTTCCCTTGGTAACGTTGAAAATAGACTTAGAAGGATTTAAAGAAATGCCAAATTTCCTACATCGCATGAGAAAATTTCTAAGATGACCAAAATGATCTGATCGGTTTTTAGAATACACAGTTAAGTCATCAAGATAAAACTGAATCATTTTTCCGATCAAATTGTTAAAAGCTATTTTCATAGCTCTTTGAAAAGTGGCACCTACATTAGATAATCCAAAAGGAATACGTTCATAAGTGAAAGTTCCCCAACGAGTAATAAAAATGGTTTTATATTTATCTGTCATTTTCACCTTGATTTGATTGTAACCAGAAAAACCATCAAGTAAGGACATCACCTATGACCCTGCAACTTGCTGCAAAATCATTTCCATATTAGGGAGAGGAAAATGGTCTTTAACACTGGCCCTATTCAATGCACGAAAATCAACGCATAATCTAATCTAAATTGTTTATTTTTGTACAGGAACCAAATTAGAAACCCACTCAGAATACTTAACAGGGAAAATTATCCTAGCCTTCAAGATTTTTTCCAACTCCTTCTGAATATTTGCTTCCAGTGCAAGGTTAATAGGGCTCTATTTTTGCCTAACCTGTTCTATGCCTTCCTTGATAGGAATGTAATGTTGTATAATAGTAGGATCAAAACCACGAAGCTCCTCATAAGACCAAGAAAAAACATCTTGGAATTCACCAAGTAACTTAGTGAACTTCAATTTTTCTTCGTCAGAACATTGGGCACCTATTTTAACATTCTTTGGACACTCGGGTGTTTCAATGTTCAAGTAAATGGTTTCACCCACGTTCCTTTTTTACTCCTATTCTTTATGTTTTTTGTTGTTGCTTACATCACTCGATGAAGATTAACTTCATAGAGGAGTCAAGCCCTTAGGAATTTTTTTATCTTCCATGGATATAATTTCCTTAGGATTATTTTCATTTTGGATGAAATCACATATGCTCTCATCACTAGGGAAGACCTTCCATGACTCTATTTTGTCAGGGATATGCAGACGATACAAATATTGAAAGGTGCAATCAGTTCTTTGTGGAAAAAGTTGTCGAGTAGGAGAGGATGCAAAAACAACTAACTTGTGAGCCATTGAATTCAATTCTCTTTTAACATGAGTGATGTTGAAATATAGCAAGTTCGAGATAAGTGCCCAAACATTTTGGGTGTAATGTTTCATTAACTTGTTGCTAGGATAATATATATTACGTACAAGGTTTACAACAATTTTGGAATCCTCAAAAATTGTAAGGTGACCACAACCTAGATTATAGGCATTTTCAATGCCTAGAAGTAATGCTTCAAATTCGGTGACACTGTTTGTGCAAGAAAACTCTAACCTATAGGAAAAGTTATGAATTTTACCCACAGGAGAGTACAATATAATACCAACTTTGTTTCATTCATTGGAGCATGAACCATCAAAGTGCATATGCCACATCCCATCCTATATGTCGATTTGTTCCAAGGAAGTGTTTTCCTCATCTATGAAGATGGAATACACTCGGTCCTCCTCGATATAATTCATATTAGGCTGTGGGATGCTTTCTATGTAAGGTGAAATTCTCCCCTCCATTAGGACTATGATGTATTTACCATTCTGAGGAACGGATAAGTGTGTCTCATCGAGTGAGGTATCCACCCATCAAAGATTGCCAATCTCTTCCTAAAATGATCGATTAATTACTCATTGGCATATCAATTACCTGAATATTAAGGGTTGTCCTTATTTCAGGATGTGCGCACAAAACCAAAGTCACGTCCTTGATTTCACCTATGGTCATTTTTTGCAAACTATTATAAGAGAGCATGCTTCTGGCATTTTTTATTTTTACAAGACATGCCTAACTCTTCCATAATAATCTTCGACATTACACTTGGGCCTGAACCGCCTTAAATGAGACAACAATGGGAATTTTTGTCCATAATATTTACAGAAATAAAAAACAGGGGGTTCTTTACAGGGTGCCTAAATTTATGTACACCTACTTTATTTACAGTTGAATCCTATTCATCTACCTCTTCAGAGAGGTTGGCTATAGTGGAAGCTATTCCTTACATAAATTTCTTAAGATGATTTTCTTGCTCGGGGACGACAACCATGTCTAGGAGGGTAGCATCAGCTTTAATATTAGCCAATTGATTGAGAATGTTGTATTTGGAAGAGGGAAGAGGAGAGGTAGTTCCTTGACAGTCAGGATCTTTAGAAACATGAACAATAGTAGTTGGTGAAAATGAGCTTGGGCTTGAAGAAGTGCGAGGAAGATCATATTTACCTTTTGGAGCATAGGATTTATTCCTAATATTTATGATCATAACATCCTCTGGCTCTACAAAGCTTGGGACAATAATAGTAGTTTCAAGTCTTTTACCAAATATTTTATCTCTGACACTCTCCTTTACTTCACATGTACTTTTCTCATGGTGTTCCTCGCAAAAGTTACACCAACTACGAGGCATGATAGATTTAGGTTGAAATTTATTTTCATTAAGATTCTTAAAGGGTGGTGAACAAGAAGATGAGGCCCCATGGGTAAGAGAGGGGACATTTCCTTTCCGCTCATACGCTATCATTTGATTATTCATGTCTTATACAAGCTATAAGAGGGCAGACATATCCGTCTGTTTCACTGAGTCTCCCTTAGGAAGACCTGTTCTTTCGAGTTGTTCTTCATACTCTAAATAAGTATGCAGAGCAGATCCAAGGTTATCAATGGCCTTTTCCTCAATCCTATGATGGTAGGGGGAAGTTAAATCATTATAGTAATGCATGAAAGCGGCTTGGTTCTGAGGCCGAATGAGTTCAGGGATTTGGTTATATAATTTGGTGAAACGCAAGTTGAAAGACTTGATAGTTTCACCATCCTTATAAGTGATGCTATTGTACTCCCATAACTGCTTGGCTGGGATTTTGGACTTCCCATAGGTAGACTTGAACCAACATACTAACTCCTCGCAAGTAGAAATAATCTTAGGAGGAAGGTAAAAGAAATCGGTTGTAGCCTTCCCTTCAAGGGAAATAACAAATAAGCACATGCAAATTGTCATTGTCATCATTTTCATTGGCTCCTATGTTATGAAAGGCATTAGAAAATGGAACCAAGTGTTCATTCGCAGTGGTCGTGTTATTCCCTGAAAACCTAGGGAGATGCTCTTTAAATTTAGGAATTGGGAGAGTAGCAGGTGTTAGGTTAAGAGGGGAGGAAACATGCCACTGAGTAGTTGTAGCATCTTCTTCAAACTGAAAAATCCCATACTTTTTAATGACTTTGGTGGGTTTTGTGGTAGATTGGACAGGGACTTGATGACTATACAAGATACCAATCACTGACGAGGCTGAAGGTTGAGATGAAGAAGCACCTCCAGTGCCACTAGAGCCACTACTAGATGCCATCTTGTGAACGATAGGTAAGGGAGAGAAAGACAAACTGGTTGAATCAGACAAAGTTATCCTTAGAGTAATTTGTTGGACTGACAATACAACGTTTCTTCTTCCTATTTCAACAATAGAATCGATCTTAGGTGATAGACCTCTTCTTCTCCTAGAGATACGAGGGTTTAAGGACATGAAAAGAAAATCAAAAAGTAGGAAAAAGAAATCTATAGTTGATTCCTAGGTTGTCTTTGCCTAGCGTCCCAACATTCTTGGACACTTATGTCTTGTTCAATTGTTGCCCATGAGCGTTCAAGCTCAACTTGGGTATTAGCGGTCTCTAAGATGGTATTAAACAAGGTTAAAGCAATGTTGGTATGATCTTTAAGATCGGGCTCAATATTGGGACGCCTTGCAACAGGCACAATCATAAAGAAAAGAAACAGTCAAAGAAATAATATCAGAAATATAAATATATTCAATGAAAATCAATCTTAAAATCAACCAGAGAGATATTGAAGATCTCCCCAGTATGGTCGCCAAATAAATGTTAAGGAAAAGATATGAATTTATCTTACTCAAGAATTTTTGAATCTTGTTTGTCTAAGGAAAGATAGTCGGGAATGTTACTCTATGTTTATAGCCTCAAAAAGTGTTTCCCAATCCACAAGTATTAATTACAAGGGCTTAGGTTGATTTTTTTAAGTAAAAGATTGTTGCAAAATATAACATTTTTATATTATTTTCTAAATATAACATATTGCAAAAAGAAATTATGCAAATCAAAAGCAAAAATACCAAGTCACATATTAACACAGATGAGATAGAAAAGAAATCGCTTTATTTCATTCTAAGAAATCAAAAGAATCATTCTCTTTACAAAATCCCTGTGAGGGAATGGGCCAAGGTCAAACTTAGATATCCCCGATGAAAACCATACAAAAGGACTCTGACAAGAAGTAAAAACTGAACTTTAAAATCTGGATCAACTTGCCACAGACTGTTTCCCACTTGACTCTGCACAATATCCTTTATCTGTCATGAAATTTAATTCATAAACAGAAAAGTCTACATAGACTATCAAAGAGATAGCAACACCTCTGAAAAAAGAATCTGAATAATATGGTTCAAATTTGAACCTTGTTGTCTACAATAGGACCCTGTTGTCATAAAAGAGAACTTTTAATGAATTGAAGAATGAATGAAAATTGAACTATCTAAATAAAACTCAAGAGAAAACCTTAGTATGCTTTCTCCTTCTATTATCCACTTGTTCTTCCTTTTCATTTGGCTTTTATGCATTCCAAATTAGTTGAAGTAATTCAACTACCTCATTTAGTTAAGTTAACTAAAACTCAACTAACTTTTAGTTAAGGGGAAGAATTAATAATAATAATAATAATAAAGGGTCTTTTATTAAATAATAACTAGTAGGTGGCACCCCTTGTGACTCCATTTAATTTCTTAACAAAACTAAACATAATTAGACAATCAATCAAACACATAATAATTTCCACAATTTGAAATTTAAATATCAGAGATATTTCAAATTATATCAAAACATGTAAATATCCACAATATCCAAAAATAGCCTTTTTTCAAAAACTTTCAACAGTCCATTGTCCTCAATAAATCAACAATAAAACACAATCAAAAACCATATTTTCCACTTTGAGAGGCAACTTTTCCTTTGTTGTTTCTATCCCCTTTTGACTTCCCTGAATTAGCCTTAGGTTGGGTAGAACCTTGAGGTTTGATATCACTGGTGACATGGGAACAATCATCTCTCAAGTGCATACAGGATGATACTGACTTGGTTGAATCACTTGAAGGAGAGGAGGGGGAAGCAACAACTTTTCCTTTATCATGCATATGGTGACCTCGGTTTTGAGTCTTTTTCTTGCATGGGAGGACTGTACAGGTGAGTGTGTAGGGGAAATCTGAACATTTGGGTCAACAAGTGGAGGAAGAGGAGGTAAAGACAAATTTGGCCAACCACGATGGTGGGAGACTGTTGGGTGAACAATCTCATGCCATCCGTCATTCTCGGAAACTTCAGGTTGCAAAGATACATGAGGGGGCACAGGGATACCAGGAACATGTTGGGGCTGGAAGGGAGGCCTCTCTGGCCTAGGCTGGACTATCCCTTGTCCAATCCAATTGAAAAATCTAGCTTGAAAGATTTGGTTTAATTCAAGAGGATAGACATCAAAATGTATTAAGAATCTGGGCCTTCTAGGCCCTCTGTTCCAGTTTCCTCTACCCCTATTCTTTCGGACATGACTTCCTCTACTGAAAAAGCTCATCTTGTATGCAACAATTATTAGCAGCTAGATCTTAAATAGACCATACTTGAAATTATCTTGTTATGAGACAAAGTTTGGCTCAACAATCACATCAAACCCATGCAATCCAATCCATAAAATTTATTTAATAATTATCAAATGAGCAGGGGGTGAAATAGGGTTCAGGGATATCTGAGGGGATTATATTCAGCGAAAAATTGATATCATGACCGGGAGTAAGAACACGATTACTGATCGACAATTCATTAAACAACTGACTATGCAACAATACCAAAACATATCAACTACCATCTATCTCTATGTTATTTTTTATCGCTATCATACATAGTTTTAATTTAATTTTAGTGAACAGGGCATGTAAAATGAACTTGGGATCGTGAGGGGATTTATAATGAGTGAAAAAGTGAGAAAATGAGAGGGAATTAGATGGATATTGTTCATAAAATAAATTAAATCAAACAACTATCATAAATTTGTTTCAAAAATTTAATCCAAAAAAGCATCCACTTCCAAGACCAAAACATTCACTGTTCCTCAATTTCATACAAACTGCTTGTTGTCTCAACAAACAATTTAATTTCCCAGAAATCCTTAATTTATAACAATCTGTGCATTTATATAGTGACTATGAAATATCTATTCCACAGTATTGTATGTATTAACGCTGATCTCTTTCCCTTTTTAAAACAATCATACTATGCACAGTAGTTCCATTATCTATATCCAACATTCATCCTTGGCAATGAAACAATAATACACCTAAGATAAAAATCAACAATCATTGTCCTTTAACAAAATCAGGCCCGATTAATATATACACATGTTCCTTTTAAATCATGGACAAACTTAAGAGCATGTGCGAGGAACCAATCATATACACAGGTCTCTATCATATAATTGACACAATCATAAATCAACAATAGCAAACAACCCAAAAAATATAACCCCAAGCTTGATCTCTGTCTGAATTAATATGTATAGACTTATTTTTAAAACAAATGATAGTTTGCACGATGATTCCCATAAAATGTATGAAGAGAACATAACTAAATTGACACACATGAATCTCTGTTAAACTTTGACAGAACCATGATCAGAATTGGTGAAACAATCATTCACGCAGGCACCTTATTGTCTTTAAATGAAATCACATTCATGTTGGGATTAAACACAGTTAAAGAGACCATAATCGAATAGAAGGGAAGATCTCAGGCAGTAGGAACCATATATTTTCTTTCTTCTTTGTTCAAATGAATTCATCACAGAAAGAACACACAGAGATTCGACCAAGAGGATGGGTTTTGAAATGAGGGAGCCTGTGTTTTTAAACTTCCACAATCATTAAATTGATAATCCAAAACTTGACAAAGCCCAGAAGGTGCCCGAGGAAGGTAGAAGGAAGTCAGAGTTCAAGTCAGACTCTTTAAAAATTAAATGCAGAGAGGCAACAAAAGCCTGCTTGTCTTTAAAAAACATGGAGATCTCATGGTCCTTCATATCCTCATATCCATTTACCATCGATTAACAACCACATGCCACAATATAATCTTGAAAAGAAAAAGCAGAGATCCATGCTCTTTTATAACAAACACACTCCTTCAACTTATAACTCCAAGCCCTTGACAAAACCATAAGTGAATACCCGAGTGGAGAATAAAGAAATTCGAGCTAACCAATCCAGACACACACAAATGTCACTAACATTTTTTTGCAGAGAAGAGACGAGGGTTAACTTAAACAGTGATGGGTACTCGAAAACACAGAGAGATAATGCCTCTTTCCAACACCCAGGCAGTCAATAACTATTGAAAACAATCGACGGTGAGGCCACTCAATATAACAATCAAAATATAGCATGGTGAAAGGAGTGGTTGTGGAAACTCTTCGCAACTCATATCCATTCAATACATACACAGGCATGTATTAAACATTCAAGGCCAACCAAGATTGAACTTGTGGAAAGATTCTAGTGAAATGACAGTAAGGAATGAGCCATTATCAACAGCTCAGGGTTTAGACAAAAGAAACACACCAAATGTCGACAGTTTCTCTGCAACTGGATAAAGGTTACGAAAATGACCGAGAGGGAAAACAAGTTGACAACCATTGAAATACAAACTGGTGGTTAAAACCCTTCAACAATAAAACTCAGAACCCATTGCACCACTATTACCATTTTACATAGAGAATCATCATTAAAAAACCAAGCTATTCGAGTCAATAACTAATGCATCGAATCTACCATCAATAACACCCATACTTCGCTTACACATACCAACATTTCACAGTAATCACAGAGAACCCATAACAAAATATTTGCGCTCAGTCGAAAACTCAAGAAAACACAGAACCCATGCATTCTTGAGCCACCATTTGATTCATAATAAAAAGATTCCATCATGGATGGAAAGATAAGAACCATACCTGTGAGAAAATCGCTTCAATGATGAACTGATCAAGTTTTCCCCTTCCAATCTTGAAAATGCAGAGCTTCCACAACCAACAGAGAAACAATGCAACTATGCTAGGGTGAAGGGGTCAAGGGAGGTTTGGAGTGACGTGCAATAAATGCACGTCACTTCCTTACCTGGCCTTATTCAATTCCATGTACGAGACAACGCACTAACATATCATCCACCATTAAAATAAAACCATACCCAATGCATAATTCAATGCAATATCCATCGTAAAGATATGATACCATATAAATTGCATAGTGTGCCACTCGAGATATATCATATCTATACGTTAACCTCTTTCCATAACTCCATACAATAATCACATATCAACATTACTCTATGTGGCTCCATTCAACTCTTTAATAAAAATTGCATAATCCTTAACCCAAAACACATCGCATAATAGCTAGGTCAACCATTTCACAAAGGTTTATTTCCATAGTTTTATAACGTTTCAATAGTTTTTTTTCCTTTGTTTTGATCAAGCTCCTATATATTATCTTTTGCATAATCATATATGGATAAGTAATCAATGCATGAATTAGTAATCAAGGTTATAACATACATAACAAAGCACTTGTAACCAACACGATCCTCATACCCATGGAACCGTTATGTATCGCAAGTAAATACCAACAACATTTAACAATAATGCATCAACCACCCATTTATCACATCAAATGAAGCCAATACTGCATCATCAACTATATAGGACTGTGTAGGCAACATCATAACAACAACAACATATAAATGTAATATGTCTATCCTTGTGTCTCTAGTCTACAAGGGGGTCCCACCTACTAGTATTGTATTATTATCATAATTAAATAATAGAGCTTTAGCAATCCTTTGCGGGCGGAATTCATCGTTGTGATTTTAATTGTCAACACACACCTTGAACGCGAAGTTATCTATTCGAAAAAATATGTTTGGGATTTCATGGAGCTAGTATGGAAGTACATTGCAATATATTGAAAATACATCCATGCTATATTGAATTCATATCAAACTAACTATATCTAATATCCAACTCCTCTAAATAAACAATATGGATTATTGTTGATGATACATATAAATAATTTTCTTACACATAATTCCACTCATACTCAATTTATGGCTGGATTCTCAGACTTACATATAGTTCTTTGGAATTTATTAATTTCAGATATTGAATGAGATCAAGCCTCCCCTCAAAGTTAGATTATAATCACAAATTTATTTACAAAATAATTTAGATGGATACATAATGTATACNNNTTAAATGTAATTTTTCAGAGTTAAAAGACATAATGTAGAATATAATCATCATCATCATCATCATTATATATATATATAATCACTTATTGTAATAGATATAAATGATATGCTACATTTTGTTTTGTATCAATAAAAATGAATTGAATAATATAACTTTCTTATATATGTCATTCCTTAAATGTAATTTTTCAGAGTTAGAAGACATAATGTAGAATATATTTTTGGATAAACTCTGTGTACATGGTTTTCGAAACGTCCCAGTAAAAAAACTACACCCATCATCAACGACAACAAAAACATCATATGTAGGGAACAAGTGACGAGGTTTTGTATTTAAAGATTTGGATAGGAAGGTGGCCGTTGAGAAATATTTAGGTAAATAATTAAATAACAAATTCAAATTGACCGTTGAGATTAATTAAAGAATTAATTAACCAAGTCAACATGGCCTTTGAAATTAATTCAAGGTGAAAAATTAATTAGTGGAGAAAATAAATATACCAAGAGATCAAATTAGTCGTTAAGAATGAAAAGTATTAAGAAGGTTGGAGATGAATTAATAATAATATTAATAATATCAGAGATGATGAAGTAGTGTCGTGTTTGGATTAGATAATAAGGAAGGAAATGTTGTTGGTGTATATTGTCAATTAGTATTGAAAGACAATAATGATATGATAATAATAATATAATATAATAATGTAATATAATTTGATAATGACAATAATGAAGATAATGGTGATGACGTAGATTACTAATTAATAAAAGATGATAATATTGGTAAGATAATACCATACTATAATACATTAATACAATATAATATAATAATGAAATTGAAAATGATATAGAATGAATAAATTGAATAAACCTAGAGAAACTGAAGAGAAAAGAGAAGGCTTTCACGCAAAGAGTAAAATGAGATGGAAGAATCTAAGAGAATGTGAGGAAACAAAAGCAATGAAGAATAAAAGGGGCAGGGGGAAAATGGAGATAGTGCAGGAAATGAAACTCTACAAAGGAATCCTATTGACCAAGGTGGTGAATGGTGGTTTTGGATAAATTTGTATCCATCTTCATGATTAAAATTATTAGGATTTTTTTATTTTATTTCAAGAGCTTCCCGAATGATCTGATTGGAGTAGTAAGAGGTTGGGGCTAGAATTTTAGTTTGGTCAAAATAAATGAGGTGCTTGTATTTGAACGAGTGTTCGACGATATTTGATTTGGAGATTCGATTGTGGGTCGTATAAGCTATATGTTCTTTGAGATGGGTTTTGAAGGATCTACTAGTTTGACCTATGTAAGATTTTCCACAGCAACAAGGGATTTAGTAAACTCTTGGGCCCAACATCAGGTCAGATATGTATTTAGTAGTTCTAAAGAGTTTTTTAAGGGTTTTATATGGTTTGAACATAGTTTTGATCTTCTTTTTAGCTAAGAGTTTTGAGATCAGGTCAATAGTCCCTTGGATGTAGGACAGGGAGATGCGAGCATGATGAGGGGGGAGGGGGATGAGGGTAAATTTGGTTTAGGTTTGTTGGCAGAGTGAAAAGCTTGGTTTATTTGGGAGACAAAGTAACCATTGGACAAGAGGGCCTTAGTTAGGTGGGATTTTTCTTCAGCGACGAATTGGGGGGAAGAAATCTGAAGGGAACGAGTAATCAAGGTTTTAAGGAAAACATATTTTTGGGTTGGACGGTGGTGGGAACTAGCATTAAGGTATCTATCGGTGTGGGTCTTCTTTCTATAAACTCGTTGAGTAAGGGAGCCATCAGGAAGTCAAGAAATAATGACATCCAAAAAGGGGATGGAGTTGTCCTTTTGGGTTTTCATAGTGAATTGGATGTGAGGGGAAAGGCTGTTAAGGTGGTTAAAAAAGGAAATGAGGTTGGAGTGGCCATGAGGCAAAATAGCAAAAGTGTCATCTTCAAACCTAAACCAACATTTAGGTTTGAGATGGAAGTTGTTTAAGGCTAAAAATTCAAAATGTTCCATAAATATGTTGGTGACAAAAAGAAATAAAGATGACCCCATGGTTGTACCTTTGGTTTGTTCATAGCACACCCCTTTGAAGGTGAAAAATGTGGAGGATAGACGTTTCAAAAACAATGTACACAATGTTTATCTAGAAATATATTCTACATTATATTATCAAATTTATTTACTTTTTAAAAAAAAATGTAGAATGGTTTATCATTTGTGGTTGATTTCATTTGAGAATCATATTTATATTGATTTAATTGGGCAGTGGTAAAGGATGGAATAACACATATATCCATATACTACCCTACAATGCATTTAATAACACAGTTTGGTGCTTAATTAAGACCTAATTTAAAAATAAAAATAATGAAATCAATATTATGTGTAGCCAGCTATTAAATAAATTAAAATTATTACAATAAATAAATAAATA
>JZKD02S0158793.1:342134-358431 GCA_000966675.3 Picea glauca
CCTAGAGGGTTTCCCAGGATAAATGTTGTGTCTCTTGTGATTGTGTATTTCTCAGTAATCTTGGATTATGCTATTGTTATCTAATGAAATGCAAACAACTATAATAATGGCTTAAGCATTAACACTTCTCAACTCTCATAATGGAGGAGGTCATCTCTACATTCCAACTCTGTCTCAGATAGGAACCACACACCCTCTTCAGGGGCTTTCTCTCAGGTTTGTAAGCTGGAGAATATCTGACATGGCTGCAATAATCCACATCTCACAGGTTTGTAAGTTGGAGAATGTCTCACATAGCTGCAATCATCAACACTCCCTCTCAGCTAGGCAGGCATTCTTCATCATGCCAAGTCTCACACAGATGTACTTTGAATTTTGTCTTGGCTGGAGTCATCAATACTCCCTCTCAACTAGGGAGGCATTCTTCACCAAGTCAGTTTCATGAAGATGGCTGCAATCTGCTCATGTGTAGGAAGGTACTACATGTGTACGATTCTCCTCTACATCATGTCTCTGATATAAGGATATTTCATCTCATCGTGTTTCGATCCATCAGGAAACACTGGGTTCTCAAGGAGCTTTATACACGGCTCTTGGTTATCATCATAGGATCCATCTCATGGTCAAGTAAATCTGTCAAAATCTTATGAAGCCACATTTCTTCGTACATTCATTGTTATATACTTTGCCTCTGTGGTACTCAAGGCCACAGAGTTTTGTTTCCTGCTGCATCAGGAAACCATGGCAAACTTCACGATAGAACATCAACCGGATGTGCTCTTCCGGTCCATTGTACTTTTTGTTCAATCTAAATCGACATATCCTGCAAACTCAAGTTCACACTGGAGGCATATCTTAGGCCATATCCAACTATGCCTCGTATATATCTTAATACATATTTTGTTGTTGTCTAGTGAGTCTATCTCAGTTGACTCATGAAATGACTACGCACATTCACTACATGGCATGAATCAAGTCTGGTGTTAACCAGTTACATCAGTGATCCAATCAGCTGTGGATCAGTCTCGTCTGAATCATCATCAATCTTCTTCTTTTAAATCCATCACAGTGGATTTTGCATTCTGTCATACTTGAACTTCTTTAATATTTCCACTGTATATTTTCCTTAACTTAGGAAAATTTCATCGGTCCTTTGTCATACTTCTTGTCCCAAGAAGTAGTGCATCATACTTAGATTCTTCATCTCGAATTCAGAAGTCAAGGATTACTTGTATCCAACAACAAGGCTTTCTAAATAAGTCATCAAAATCAGGCTCTCGTCATCAACACTGTAATGATATAGGTTTGGATCAACAACACTCTTGCTGAAATCCAAACTCATCAAGAATTTATCTATATGATATAGTTTCCAACTCATGGATGGTAGTATGGATGGAAGTGTATCAGGTTTACTGGATCAAGTGTCTCATCATAGACAACTCCCTTTGTTTGTGAGAAACCTCTGGCTATAGATCTCATTTTGTATTTCTCGACACTTCCATCAGCTGCATGCTTGATCTTATAGATCCACTTGGAAGTTACCACAAACTTCTCTTCTGGTCCCTGAATAATATCTTATGCATCTTTCTTTAAGATATACCGGTATTCTTTTGTTATGGCATCTTTCCATACATGTTCTCCTGTTGCTTCTCTAAGACAAGGAGGCTCAGCATCAATGAAGTGGCTCATGACTGAAGCATAGCTCGACAATCTCTTTTTCTTTCTCGGGATGTGCCTTGAGAGGCTTGTATGTTTCTCTGCCTCTTGCAGAGTGAGTCTAGGTAGGCCTTTTATGCCCTACTGCAATATCTCTGAACATATCAACTGGAGCAACTAGATCAACTGGAATAATGTCTATCTACCTATGCGCTGCTGAAGGGAGAGAAGGTATTGTCTTACTGTTAATCTCCATCTGAGATTCTCTAGATCTTTGAAAGACTATCTCTTCTTTAAGGACATCTTCTCTGCTTGTCTCAATCTGTCTCTGACCAGGGATGTCGATCTGGAATGTCTTTGAAGATTCACTGTATCATTTCTTTCTAACGGATCTAGCTTGGACTTCTTCTCTTTGGGTACATGAAAATACATTGGGCACCCAAATAACCTGAAGTGTTCAATCTCAGGCTTCATTCCAATGAAGACCTCTTCGGGAGTTATGTTTTTCAAAGTCTGGTGAAGACTCTTGTTCTGAAAATACACTGTTTCATGCATGCTTATGCCCATAGAATCATAGAAAGATTTTGACCATGTGTTATTGCTTTGGTTGCCCCAATGATGGTTCTATTCTTCCTCTTTCTCAAATACATTCAACTCCCTCTGAGTCAAGTGGCTCCCTCTAAAGGATAAACATCTTCATTTGATCTTAACCTGTCTGGAACAAGAAAACAAGAGGAACCAAAACAAGAATATTTCATAAAGGAGAATAATGAGTGCAACTCTAGAATTAAAACAATTTAAGGATTGTTGTCATAGCTACAACACCTACTTGTAATGTAGCAAACTTTAGAAATATAGGTTAGAGGAATGACAATTACAACAATCAAACCTGGAGTCTTCACTTTGAGTTTGTTGTTCCTTTGAATTCACTGAGATCCCTCTAGGTCCATGACTTCAGCAAAAGGTTCCTTCCTCCTGCAATTTCCCTCATGACAACGATACAAATAATATATATACAAGTGCATACCTTAGGGTGTTGATATGATTTCTCCAATGGCTCCTAGCTGATCTTTGTCCTCTTGCCATCTTCATGAAGGAGGTATGTCACAGTGACACCTTTTTGTATCACCCACAATAAGTCTTCCTTTGAAGTCTTGTCTTCCAGAAACTTGAAGTTGCTTGATCCATCAAGCTTAACTTCCATCATAGTTTTGTTCATCATAATTTTAGAAAACCTAACGGCTAGGCTAGGCTAGCACTTTTAGATTTTATTGGCTTATGACTGTCAACAACTGGTGAGCTGAAGAGCTTCTTCAATGAGTTGCAGAAACCCTAATACTGAAATTTCTGCAAAAATTAGCGAAACACTAGAAACCCTAGGGCCAAAAAGTCAAAATGCTAGGAAATGCAATCTGAAGCTTGTTGGAGGTGCGTTGAAGGAGGTTGTACACTCCTATGCCAAAATTAGCCCCAACATCCAAGTATTAAGGGCTGAAACTGAGGAAGAAGGAGGGTCGTACGAAATTTCTGGAAATCCTAGGAGGGTCGTACGATTATGCAAAAAGAGGGCGATTTGCCTTGAAAGTTTTGTGCAATGGGTTCTTCAAGAGCTATGCTCTGATACCATGTTGATTTTTCCATAAGCAAGGTTAAGCATGAAGTTCATTCCATTTTTAGCATTTAACCATAACCATTAATGTTGCAGCAACCAAGATCACAAGAAGAAGCACCATGCACAAGAACACAAGAAGTATCCTGGGAAACCCTTCTCAACAAGGGAATAAAACCCAGCCAAATCCTTTGCTATATTCTTCAAGAGAAAGACCTTCGCCACCAAGAAACCTAACACACAAGAGGGTGCTCAAACCCTAGAAGACTAGCGCCCAAGAGAGGTGTGCACTTTTCCCAAGAAGGTGTACTTGCTTAAATTTCCAAACTCACATGAAAGATCTGATTCCACAATGGGGAATCTACCTTTACTTATACCAAACTGAACTTGTCAACAGAAGTGTCTATTCGCACAACATGACCGACCTCACTAGCTTAATTAATATCAACCAAATTAATTATCTTTTACATTAATTATTAATCATATTAAGGTGGGGCCAACCTGTACCCTTTACATTACAATTAGGGTTACAGGCAGGTCTGGCTCTTGAACAATATAGCAAGGGATCTTATACACCCATTAGTGCTCATCCACTAGGGGCACATCCATAGGGATGTCCATATCTCTGGTTCACTACATTACACAAAAGAACCACTTCTTCACACATTCACCAGTGCTCGTCCACAGGCACATCCACTCAACAGATCTTCTTTCCCACTGCATTACACAGGAGAGTCATCTGGAGTTTCTCGTCAACTCTTCTGCTCAGAGGAGGCTAATACATCATCTTCATTCTTGTTCTCATGACGATGCACCCAACACTTTGGGATTTCACACGTTCACCTTGTGCTCTGCCATAGGCACGTCCAACTCTGCAGATTGCCTTTCTCACCGGAGAATCATCTAGTGTTCTTCTCAACTCTCATAATGGAGGAGGTCATCTCCACGTTCCAGCTCTGTCTTAGATAGGAACCACACACCCTCTTCAGGGGCTTTCTCTCAGGTTTGTAAGCTGGAGAATGTGTTACATAGCTGCAATAATCCACATCTCACAGGTTAGTAAGCTGAAGAATGTCTCACATAGCTGCAATCATCAACACAAAAATGTAACCAAATGCCCCCATACATGGTGAAAACTGAAAAACAATTTAATTTTGATGGGTCGATGAAGCTTGAAATGTCGCTACTGTGAACATAATGAGGTTGACTATTTGGCTTTCAAAATAAAGTGTATTAACAATATAGCAACCAATGTTAAATAAGTGTATATAAACAAACACTACACAGATTAGAACAATAAAGCTATATAGACTGATTCTCTGACAAGCAAACAGAGCCTTGGATCTATTTTAGGGCTTGAATGATATGTCATGAATTAGAGAAATAATTCTAAAGAAGGTAATAGAACATATTTAAAAAACATCACAATAAAATTGAAATCATCGTGCGGAAGTAAAAATAGAAATACATGAAAATAGTTGCTAATGTCACAAAAAGGATGGCAGAATTATACGTTAACGTGGAAATTTTGATATATTGGGTGTGTTGTTGGAGCTTTCAATCCATAGATATGCTTGGGATTAATTGTTGTCACAGGATCATTGTGATGGCCATACATATCCAAGAAAGTCTGTCCACTCATCTTCTCTGGAAGTATCTTTGTATAAATTGCCTCGTATCTGCAACTTTGCATCAAAATATAAGAATCCCAACAGATAAAAAATAGGATTTATGAACTTAACTCTTTTATATACATAGGAGAAAAGAACTAATAACAATCCATATATTCAATTAAGATACAGCATCTTGTGCTACTTCTGATTCCTTTTCTCTTAAAAGCATGAAGAGCATTTTGAACAAGCTTCCTAAAACACAGATTAGATAAAGGTTTCTGAAGCTGAAAATGACATGGATGCATACCTGTGAGGTTGGAGGTTACACAAGTAATCCAGTGTTGCTTCTTTTTCAAGCAAAGCAGGATCATGTTCATCAAGTTCATCACAGATGACCCCATTGCTGTCTTCCTCTGAAGTTTCCACTGCCTGAGGCAAGAGAGTTGATGCGGTCGATTTTATAATTTGGCGGCCCATGAACGTTCCAACCCTTACAGAACCATAGTCCGCACCACCAACACTGTAATAGAATTGCATATATATAAGAATTAATCATAACAAGCATCCAGCAATCATGCATCCATCAACTGATATAGACCTAGTTTATAATATATAGTATAACTGCACTGATACTATTCATAGGCTCAACTTGCATACTTCTTCCTTCTAATTTGAGTAGATTTTAAATTATTGAGCAAAGAAATTTTACTTTATATATTTCCTTCCAGGCTTTTTCAGGACTGCCTCTGCAACTTCAGACCTTTAAACATATTTCCCTCTGTTTCGTCTTGCACTAAGTTGGATCAGAACTAGTCTTTGTACAATCAAGCAACAGTGAACAGATCTCAAACATACTCAGAAATCAACATTGGACATCTGCATAATAAGAGAACAAAATTGTCCCAAAGCTACCTAGACRCAGTGATGGTGTTCTATTCTCTAGTCAATTAACTTATAGTCAGGTGTTTTTGACTTCTTTATGGATGCTATAACTAAATTACAAWTGGCCAGATYAACACAATTCAATCAATAAAACTGTTATAGAAAGTCCAATCCACTCTAAAACATTGCAGAGTCAATCTTACGTTGAAATCACCCTCTAAATGCAAAATGATAATCCTTCCACAATKTTAKCTTTCGGGTTACTCCAAAAATGTTTACACCATGTTTGAGGGTGCTTCATGAGATGTGGGGTACATGGTGTATGTTCAGCCCAGAGTTGCTGAGAGCACCMTCCCAGGGGCCTCTACCCCTTTGGAACTGTACTCCGAGCAAGAGCATCCAGGGAGCATGCTCCAAGGCCTCTCGAGACRCTCCCTGCCACTGGGGAGCATGGTGCTCCCTAGGATGCTCCCTGGATCCTCCCCAGGTGCTCCCTGGGCACATTGAACCATGACTGTGATTTTTKAGTAGRTTTGACCAAAAATGCTAGCAATTAACGGTAATGTTAAATTCTTAAAGTAAAAGTTAGCATTTCTTTTATCTTTCCTTCTTATCCTTTTAGCTAAAATTTTAACAWTACCATTAATTGCTYCAGGATGTTTGAGAGTGGTTCCAACCTCATCAAACTTCATATGGAGAAAGTAGAATTTCATATCCCGTTCAAAATTCAGCAAACTTAACAGTTTTCAAGATTTCAGGATTGGTGGGATTGCAGGCTGTAGCATTTTCATTGGATTCTATCATGTATGAGGGTATGTGTTTGGCATTTAATCAAGAGCACCAAGCCCTTTATACACCCCAATGTTGGTGGTGTTGATTGTTGAACTCCTTTGTCACGGCCTTAGCAAAAATGTACCCTTCATTCAAACCAAAATCATTGATTAGGCATGTTAAGCTTTTTCTACCATATTTTAGGGCTTGGATTAGACAGTTTCATCAAAATTCGGTGTTGTTGACTGATGAGGTAGAGGAAAAGGCTAGACAAGAGGCAAAGAATGAAGGATGATACTAATGATGAGGATCCCAATATAAGCGATGGTGGAACATTGCTTGTCATTTAAATGTTCTTGCTTGTTTATTCATAATCCTTTCTTTTCAAGTTTCAATACAATCATTAAGGTAGTATGGATCAATGTTGCATTTATCGTTATCGGGAATTTATCGCCAGGGGTCCAAAATTGAAATTATCAGTAATATTGGGGAAAATATAGGAAATTATCGGGAAACTTTAAAAAATACAAAAATAATCATGTTTTTCATTTTTTAAACTTCTAAAGAAACATCAACATCAAACAAACACATTGTCACATAAATATGAAAATAAAACTGCAATATAAGATGTATAAGATGTCAAGAAGTCCAGCAAACATCGATACTGAAATATGATATCTATCGTGAGTCATAAGTCCTGATAGGATAACACAAAATTACATAAAAAAAATAAATAAATGTATCTCATGAGATGATCATCACTGTTGGCACTTTTCATCTAGAAGCAGTAGGTGGAAGTGTTGAGGTTGAGCATGAGGTGGAAGGTACAACTCTTGGGGATAAGGTGGAAGATGAACTAGGATGTCTTCCGCCTCTTTCCCTAGTTGGCAATCTTTGTGGAGGTCGTGGCAATGGCTGTGGCAAACTCTCAATGTCCTACTCCAAATTTGTCTCTCCTGGAAGTGGGACATCCTCTGATAACTCCTCCTCCAACTCATCAACATCATGCTCTGTGATATCCCATTCCCAAGAATAGGCCAGCAGGGAGTGACTTAGTAGTCTATTTGTTCTCGTAGACTATAGTAAGGCACAAACAGGGAACAAACAAAGAAATAAAGGTGAATAAATGGTTAAACGATGAATTAAGCCAAAAAGCATAGGAAAAGTCACTTAAGCCAAAGTCTACGGAGAAATAGAAGAAAAAGGTGTTGAGAGGGGACTTAATTAATTAATCATTCGACTTAGGAGGAAAAGCAGCTAGCTTAAGTGATGTCAACGGAGAATTAGATCGAGGAAGGTATACGAAGAGGAATTCGACCTAATTCATGATTATGTTATGATTTTGATTTGAGAATAGGTTCCAGAGGAGGAAGTCAACCTCTTTGATGTTTTGTGGATTTTTGGAGGAAACCACCACCCAAATCGATTTCGGTGTTGGAAGACACACCCTAGTCTATTGGAGATACCATCCAAGTATTTCACCCTGCTAGATCAGGAGTATACAGACCCAGTTCAGAGATTGCGCAGTGTAGCCAGTGAGGGCGCAAGGGTTAGAGAGAGTTTTGTGTAGCTGGATGAGATCAGGGCATATCTCGTCATTTCCTTCTGACCCAGTTGAGAGGAAGCCAGGGTGCTTCTTTTGAGCCATCAATCATCAGATTCTGACAGTGGACTCTACCAGGGCGCACTAGACAGCCAGGAAGTGTGCAACACTTGAAGGACATTTGGGTTTCCAGAGAGCTTTCCGGATCAGACCCGGGGAAACCCTTCCGACCCAGTACAGAGGAGACTGGGGCACACATTTTGAGACATACATCATCGGATTCCATCGATGGAATCATCAGGGCACATTGCCAGAGCCCGGGAGGTGCACAACCCCCCAGGGAATCTCATTCAAGGTTCATCCAGAGCTTCAGTGGGCCGATCTTCAGTCTGACAAATATCAGGAGGAGTCTAGAGGCCAAGACGCACAGTTTGAGACAATTTTCAGGCCGATCGGTTGAGCATAGCCACCAAGGCGAGTATATCATTCATTTGCAGCAGTTGTCGTGAGTTTCCGGAGCAGGAGGTTGTCGATCTATCCGTGCATGTGCAGATCTATTCACATCTTCTGATCACGAGTATTTTATATTAGTTGCATTGTATTCTAATGATGATCCATGAGATCTAACTGATGATTAGTTCTTTGTTTTCCGCATATCAGTTGTATTTCTTGCTTTTACCATATAATACATGCTATTGAGTTGAGTTGGTTCCTTATTTCGCATGCATCATATATACTTCTCAAATCCTTATTTATATGACACACACATGCAAAAATCACCAAGCATGTAAAACAAGTAACTAAAATGCATCCAGAAACTTTCAAAGTATCATATATGTGAGCTGAGACAATAGTTCCGTAGACTTTATCTAGATCCGTTGGATCAGGGATATTTCAATGGTATCAGAGCCTTCTTCTTTCCAGCCTGTGAAGAAGTGCTTCTCATGAACCCATGATTCCGGGAACAACTACAAAATACCCAGAGGGTCGAGGACATATTGGGGACGAGTACATTCAATACCGCAGAGGACATAGTAGAGACAGAAGAGACAAGAACAGAAGGGACTACACTCCTTTCCACACTTAGTTAGATACAAAGCCAGAGTTAGAGGATAGGGATCACATCATCTCTAACACAAAGGTAGACATAGAGAGGACTATGGGTGACAGACGTGAGACACCAGAGGGCAGGGGGAAAGGCCCCGTAACACATCTTGACAGTACACAGGCCATCTTGAATGACCTAGCTAGAGAACAGCGGGATGTGATGAATGCCATAGCACAGATGGCCATCAACACACAGATGATCCAGCACACTGTGAGCACTATGGGTGCCAACGCGGGAGGAGAAGCGAGTGGTTCAGGTGGACACCAGGGAGGTGGGGCCAATGGCTCCAAAGGATCTCAGGGCAGAGCGAGTGGACATCCTTCACCTATCCGTGCCTATACATCGTCTGGGAGGATTCCCCTACTTTTATATCCGCAGTTCCAGGGGGGGCATCCATTGGGACAGCCAGGGCAGGCAGGAGGACAACCAGGACAGGGGAAGGCAGTGCCACAGGACCCATTCAGGGAGTACATGAGAGATTATTTGGCATTGGGACCTGATTCCTAGGAAGACATGAGTTTGCTAGATTATTGTTCGATCAGGTATCAGAATAGACCCCGAGAGGCACAGAGGGGCAATGCACAAACTCAAAACATGGATTTAATTAAGAAAGTGGGAAAGTTGAATATTCCTACTTTCAACGGGTCATCACGATGCTCAACGCAGGCATGGCTACAGAAGCTTGACACATATTTCAAGCTCAACCCGATGAAAGAGTCAAAAGCTATTAGCTTCGCCACCTTCCACTTGGATGGGGAGGCCCACGAGTGGTGGTATCATGGGATAGTGACCTTGGGTCACAACCACATTACCTCATATTTGGAGTTCACCGAGAGATTGATGGAGAGGTTTGACAGGAGAGATCCAGAACTCCATTTCAAGGATCTCACACAGTTGAGACAGACAGGGTCAATTGAGGCCTTCATCACAGAGTTCCAGCGGAAGGCAGTGGTCGTATCAGATATTTCAGAGCACAAATTGGTCATCTTGTTCACCGAGGCGTTGAAGAAGCCATTGAGGGGCAGGGTTAAGGCTTTCAAGCCTCACACCCAACAGGATGTAAATTTTAGAGCAACTAATAAGTTTCTTTTCAATTTACTAGAGAATAATAGCATATGCAGGATCAGTGAGAGAAACACAATCACAAGATACACAACATTTATCCCGGGAAACCCTCATGGGGGAAAAAACCAGCAAAATATTCCTTAATATAGATAGCCAATACAATGCCAAGACAATAAACCAAAACACTAGAGAATATCCAACACTAAGCAATGTGCCTCTCTCTTCCTTCTTTCGACAACTGGAAACTGCAACTTCCTTCAAACTTGCACACTAGATGAGTGAGTTGAGTGAGTGAGCTAATGAGGCGCTAGCCTCTCTTATTTATACTGGCTGGCAAGCACTAGGGAGGTGTCTCTTCACTGGGCAGGGTCGACTTCTTCACTTAGTGGCTAAAAGCACTTTAATTAGGCCTGGGGGGCGACTTCTTAATTAGAATGATATAATTAGGGTTTGTTCATTCCACAAAAGGGGATGTGGTCATTTACAAAGCCCGACATGATCAATCCACAAAAGGGGATTGATCTGATTAATAGTAACTCAATAATAAATAGAATACTCTTTGCAGTTACAATATTTCAACACTCCCCCTTAACAAGAAGGGTATTCTACATCATCGGGAGAGAGAGAGAGGGTAGCAACATCAATAGCATCTAGAACACTGACTGGCATATCTACAAATCATCGAAAGTTTTTCTCATCATCAATATCATCATCCACAACAAGGAGTTGGAATGGCATCATCATCATCTGCATCAACAACAATTAGTATAACACTAATACATCATCATCATCAATAACAGCACGAGGCTGATACAACATCAACAACAACATCATCATTACAGCACAAAGGATGGAGAAACAACAACTTCACAGCACAAAGGTTGGAGCAACAACATCATCATCATCATGGGGCAACAGAATGAGGCAGGTGTTACAACATTTTGTGGTACTCTGACAGTCCCTAAGGAGCTGCCCAGGAATCATAAGATTCCCTAGGATATAAAATCCTAATGGAGCTACCACGTGGTACTCTGACAGACCGTCCTTACCGAACCTTCGGGATCTGCCCAGGAATCATAAAGTTACCTAGGATTATAAAAATCCTAACGGAGCTACCACTACTGACCACAGCTAGCATATACATGCACAGGTACTTTGACAGACCGTCCTTACCGAACCTTTGGGATCTGTCCATGGATGATCAGTCCCCTAGGATATAAAATCCTAACTGAGCTACCCGTTGTTGGTCAGGATACCATAGTATCATCAGCATCACTCCCCCTTTCAAGGGAGGTCCTTTCAGACTATACCAAGCTTGTCTCAAAAGTGCTCAAACTTTACACAACAGGGGCTTGGTCAACACATCTGCAACCTTCTCCTCTGTGCCAACATATTGGAGCTTTATGGCTCCTCTCTGCACCATATCACGAATGTAGTGATACCGGATTTCTATGTGCTTCGATTTGTCATGGAACACAGGGTTCTCTGTCATCTTTATGCAGCTCTAGTTATCACATAGAATCACAGTTACTTCTATCTCCAGATCAAATAGACATGTCAACAACTTCCATAGCCATATGGCTTCACAACTGGTGGAACATGCAACAATGTATTCCGCTTCTGTTGTGATGAGAGCAATACTAGTTTGCTTCCTACTCTGCCATGAAGTCATGGCTTACCCCAGATTTAAACAACATCTTGAAGGGCTCTTTCCGTCAAAAACACTTCCAGCCCAATCTGAATCGGTATAACCAATCAGTCTGAAGTCTTGATCTCCATTTTAACAGAGACCAAAGTCCAACGTACCCTTGAGGTATCTCATCACATGTTTTGCAGCAACAAGGTGAACATGTTTGGGCTCTACCAGATACTGACTCAAGGTGTTCACAACAAAACATATATCTGGCCTGGTGTTCGTCAGGTACATCAACGATCCAATGATTTGTCTGTACAGCGTAGCATCAACCAATTCTAACGAAGTATCAACCAGGAGCTTCAACTTTGTTTCCATGGGTGTATTCATGAATTTACACTCCAACATATCAAACCTCTTCGGTATTTCAACTGCATACTTCCCTTGGTTAAGGAAGATCTTCTCTGGGCTCTGCCAAACGTCAAGACCTAACAAATAGTGCATTAGGCCTAGGTCTTTCATCTCAAATTCTGCAGCGATCTTCTTCTTACAATCAGTGATGAGCTTTTCTTCTCTGGTCAAGAATAAGTCATCCACATACAATAGCAATATAACTAGCTCATCATTCATAACCTTTAAGTAAAGGTTAGAGTCAGCTTTACTCTTGGTAAAGCCCAAGCTCGTCAAGAAACTGTCAATTCTTCCATACTAAGCTCTAGGAGCTTGCTTCAATCCCTACAGAGCCTTCTTCAACCTGCAAACATGAGTTTTTTTGTCTTCAATTTCAAATCCTTGGGGTTGTTCTATATACACTTCTTTTTCAATGACATCGTTCAAGAAGGTTGTTTTCATATCCATCTGGTGTAACTTCCACTTCATCTTAGGTGCAAGGGCTATGATGGTTCTTATAGAAGTGTATCTGGCTATAGGAGAAAACATCTCTTCATATTCTTCAAGCGAAAGACCTCCCACACCATAAACCTAGCACACAAAAGGATGCTCACAAAACCTAGAAGGCTAGCGCCCAAGAGAGGTGCGCACTTCAGCCCTAGAAATTGTACTTGCTGAAATTTCCAAAATCACACTTGTGTTGTGTTTCCTCAATGGGGAAATCACCTTTAATTATATTAGACTGGACACATCAAAAGTGGTGTCTATTGGCACATCAGCTCAGAGAGGGCTCTCTCCTATCACTTGGTCTTTAATAGATGAGTTTTCTTTAACAAGTCACTAGCTAGGTTTTGTTGTTTTGAAGGGTTTTTTATAATTTTGATGGCAAGGAAGGGGAGGGACACTTAGGGCTATGGAGTCAAACTCCTGAAAACAAATGGAAGCATTGAATGGTCGGTAGAACTTTCCATAGGATAAAGGCTAAATGAGGCGATGAATCTGAGTTATAAACTGTAATTTGCAGTGTAAGAAAAAAGGAAAAACATATAACTGCATCAGAGCATTAAATAAAATGAATTTTGACTTACCTAGGAAGAACTAACACAGTTTAAATTGCTTAAGATGAGAGCATCACAAGATGAATTATGGGACTTTAACTATCCAATTTAAATAGAAGAAAGTGAAAATGGAATTTAAGCACACAGAAAATACATACTCAAAAAGAAGACGAAACTCAGACCACCACCATTAGAATCTTTTCATGGATAATTCAGGACATCTGCATGTGCATTCTATTCAGTTTCAAAAAATTACATTCAAGTTCCAAATAGCTAAAATCGTGCCCTTGCACTTCTGCCAGCAACTAATACATTTGGAACTCCTAATATTTATACAAGTTGAGTTCCTTCGGTTTGAAACCGATTACAATGATTAAAATGAAATGTTTCGGTTTTGAAACCGATTACAATGATTGCAAAGAAATGTTTCGGTTTTGAAACCGATTACAATGATTACAAGGAACAGTTTCAGTTTTGAAACAGATTACAATGATCAGCAAGAAAACGTTTCTTGATCCGGATTCTGGCTCCTCTGGTGCTTAAGTCCCCTTCTTTGCCACTTGTTCTGCTTTGGTCTTCCGCGTGATCTACTATTTTTAGTGACATCTGGACATCAATTACTTGGTCTTGGAAAGATTCATTTTGTCTTACCCAACCTAATTATTTCCTTCCATTGCAAGTCAGAAGGAATATCATAATCTGTCATTTCCTTTATCAAAATTTCCAAGTCAATGCAAGAAGCATATGACATGACTGGCAATCCAAGCTTGATTGCTTTAAACTGATTCAAAATTTCAAAGTCTGTAATCAAATGCTCAACTAATGTAGCTCCTTTCAGATTTTCCTCCAGGGTTTCGAACTTAGAATGATCCATTCTGCACTGAGTCAAACAAGCATTATATTCTTCCTGATCATACAACTTTCCCTTGCCATCCTAAAATGGTGGAAGTCCTTTGATAAACAATTCTTCAAACAAATCTTTGAACTCCTGTACACGTTGTTCCATCTGTGTTGCCTTAGTTTGGACTGATTTCAACAGGCTATGTTTAGCAATAACCCTCCTGGCCCAGATAATCAATGTAGTTCTGTCTTTAACCCCAATAGTCTGAAGGTCTGCAGTAGGAACAACAGTGAGTAGATTTATGGCGTTTTGGGCCCATTCTAATGGTTTCTTTGCTAAAGTTTCATTCACAACAGTGCACCTACTTCTGGCTATGATGGCTATACTGTCTTTATCATTAATGAAATTCAAACATGTTTTGAACTTGGTAGCTTCAGCAGTTATAGACTCCCAGATGATATGCTTGGCCCCCGCAACAGACCTTTGCCTCTTAACCTCATCTTCAATTTGTCTATTCTTTCTTGCAAGACTTCATTCTCTTTTTGAAATTGAGCTATCCTTTCATCCTTTGCTTGCAATTCCTACTTCAATTTCTCTATGCTTCCTTTCAGCCTTTGATTTCTCCTTCTTTCAAGCTAACTTGTTACATAGCCTAGACAAGTCCTTTAGTGTTTGACCCAGCTTCTGCAGCAAGAGCTGAAACTGCACCCTTGTTTAGCAATTCTATCTGCTCTTGTGACCATTTCACCTTTTCTTGTTCTAGCTGCAACACCCTATCCTTGTAGTCCCACGTCTCTTGACGAAGTGTTTCCTTTTGTTGTTCTAGAGCAACCAATTTTGTTGTTTGTGGATGCTCTATAGAAGACATTTTCAATTTCTTCTTCAAACTTTGAATTAATTCGTCTTTCTCATCCAATGAGGATTTCAACCCTTGGGGGCCTTCAGATTCCAACCTCTTGACCTGAGTCTACCAAGCTCTGCCAGATGCCTTTTCCTGCCTCAATTGTCCTTCCAATTTCATTGCATAAGATGATAGTTTTGAATTCTTCAAGCTTAAACTCAAGTAATCAGAATACAACATATCACTAGTATGCTTATGGAATTTGACCTTGTCTGGAGCACTTATGTTGTCATATCTTATCTTTATCTCAGAGACTTTGTCTTCGTCTGCAACTGCAATGTTGAAGGTCCTCTTTTCAACATTCTTTACCGTGAACAGAGAAGATTTATGCTAAGAAATATTTTCCACTTCAAGGACTAAATCCCTCATCTCACACAGAGCTATATTACCCTTCTTAGCAAACTGTTTTGCCAAATCTTCTCTAGATTGATAAACTGCCTCAGATGTTTTATCAAAGATGTCTTTCTTGCTGCTAAAGGTTCTTGAGCTACCTTCACTTTGGAGTTTACTTTCCTTTTCAACCTCTACAGTGTTGGTACCACTTTCCACCATATCTAGATTTACTTGTTCTCTGGGCTCTTCTTCATCTAAATCCACAATCTGTGCTAGTTGTGAAACTTTCATCTTCTTAGGAGTAGTCTGTTGATCACTAATGCCCATGGCTTCTGAACTGCTTCTCTTGCTATAAGCACTTATCTTAGGAACTTTGATTATTAGTTTCTGAGAAGCTTGTTGTGTTGGACTTTGTTGCAGGGTTGCCTCCACTTGTTATGTTTGCATTGGTTGCAAGATTGCTTCCATATCAACACAAACTTCTAGATTTGCCAGCTTATCAAAACCCTCAACCTATTCATGCTCATAAGGGGCCTGTTTGTTCATCAATCTTCTCTTGGATATGATTTGGTGTGGATCATACCTTCTTCCCTGTAGTTGTGAAAAACCAAACTCTTTGAGCTTTGCTTGAACCTGAGATAGGCATGATCTAGATTGGAAAATGAAGGGACCAATGACAAAAGGGAACTTGAGGTTGGAGGCTTTGTGCGATTTCAGGAAATGCTCTGTCTCGGATATAATTCTCTGCCTAATGAATTCAAAGGCAAAGATTCCAAGAATCAGAAAAATAGGCAATAGGTAAGGGGATTCATGACAACCATAAACCCAGATTACTGTTGAGTGCATGAATAGTACCCAATCCCCCACTTTGTTCTCTGGATTTGGTTGTAGATA
>JZKD02S0158805.1:0-10025 GCA_000966675.3 Picea glauca
TGAAGTTGGAAGGGCTAGATCCCAGCTTTAAAAGCGGTTGGATAAAGTTACCTTTGTAGATTCCTTCTTTGTCAACCTCTAGGAAATTTACAGAGTGCTAACACAAGGTACAAGTAAATTTTGATATTCCATTATCTGAAGGACTGATAGATGTAGATGTTGTAGATAAATGGTTGAATCTGCTCGAAGGTTATTTTTCGATCCACAATTTTTCCAATAGGGAAAGGATTACTTTTCAGTCTTCAAGGTCGTCCCCAATGTTAAGGACTAGTGGGATACTTACTCTAATCAAAAGGCCATAGAGGAATCTGTAATATTTGTGGTTTCCCCCACATGCGATTCTTTCATGGGTTCCATTAAAGAACAATACTACCCTTTTGGAAGCTATGAGGACCAATACATAAGATGCACCACCCTGCGTTAGGAAAGGGACCAAACAATACTAGATTTCACTAATATTTTCCATACCCTGTGCACCAAATTGGGTACCAAAGACTCTAAAAAACATCTGGTGCTCAAATACTATGGTTTTATGCATAGATACATTCAAACATAACTTTAGTTTCTGGACATCACATCATTGGGTATGGATTACATATATGTTTTCAATATCGAGCAAAAATTTATGCATAAGAGGCGAGAGTCTGGATCTGCAAACTCCTCACAGCCGAAACAGGGAAAAGGTGGCCCCAACCCACAAAAAAAGGGACAAATAAAATATGGCCACTCTCAGGACAACCAGTCTAATCTAAAACAGAAGAAGGGTAATGATAAGTCTAAGAAGGACACGAGAAAGTGGTATGAATACCATAAAATCCCTTGGCACAACACTGAACAATATCTCTCCAAGAAGTCATTGGTGGTCAAGCTGAAAGCTTCCAAGTCAGAGGCATATTCTGACTCTGAATCAAATCCAAAAGGATGGAATCGGATTATCGATGTCAAACCCAACACCATTGTCGCTACCACCAAATTCCATCCAAGCTAACCAGAAGAACCAGAGGAAGGGGAACACCTATTTCACTCACATATGTGAGTAAAGGGGGCTCTGCTTCATTTCATTGTTGATAGTGGCAGTCAGAAGAACCTGATCTTAGAAAAGGTCATCAAGAAGTTGGAATTGTCGATTACATTCCATCCACATCCCTACACCATTGGTTATCTTCACCAAGGAAGAGATCTTTGCGTCAACCAATAGTGTCGTCTGCCCTACGACATCAAGCCCTTCAAAGATGAGCTATTGTGTGATATTTCTCCCCTTGAAGTTTGTGATGTTCTTTTTGGACAACCATATTTTTGGAAACGACATGTTGTGTATGAGTCTAAACCCTGTATTGTTATTATTAATTTGGGTAGAATATTGTATAGGATACCAGAGCTAGCGTCGCCTACCACTATTTCTTTAATCTCTTCTAAGAAATGCAGTAAGGTCATTTCACATATCGGGAAGTTCATCTTCTTTGTGATCCATTCTCACAGTAAGAAGAAGGTTTCCTCCACATACGTGACCTCTACAAAGAGCCTCTATTTGTAGCATAAGAAAGTGGACAGAATTGCAGAAGACTACAGATACATCTTCTCCTCACCCATCGGGGTACCAACACACTGCCAAGTCAAGCATCCAAGTGATCTAACTCTCAGTGCATCTCTTCCTAATGGACCAATTTATCATCGCTCGCTAATGGAAAATGATGAAATCAAGCTTCACATACAAGAGATACTTCAAAAGGGGCACATCAAACTCATCTCCTCCCCTTGCGGAAGCCCGATTGTACTGGTTCAGAAGAAATATGGGACCTGGCAGCTCTGCATTGATTATAGAGTATTAAAAAAAGTCATGGTTAGGAACTTGTACCCAATTCCCTGAATTGATGACCTTCTTTACCAAATCATGGGGGCCAAGTTATTCATCAATATTGACCTAAAGTCTCACTACCACCAGGTTCCCATCGAATTGACTGATGTATGGAAGACAACTTTCAAATCTAAAGAAGGTATCTTTGAATGGCTAGTCATGCCCTTTGGCCTAACAAATGTCACCAACAAATTTCATGATGTCGATGGATGATGTATTGATACCCTTCACCAAATCTTTTGTGGTGGTATATCTGGATGACATCCTCATATTCAACATAACTTGGGAGGATCACATGAAGCATATTCAACAAGTTTTGAGCACTCTACGGCAATAGAAGCTATATGCCAACTTGGAAAAATGCTCCTTTGGCATGAACAGGTTCCAATACTTGGGCTTCATTGTTGATGAACAAGGGGGTCATGTCGATCTAGCTAAGATCCAAGTCATTCGTGAATGGCCAACACCGACCACACTAACTGAGCTTTGGATATTCTTGGGACTTGCCAACTTCTACCAACGGTTCATGTTGGGATTCTCACATATTGCATCAACCCTCAGCCAAGTGACCAAGGGCGGTGGCAAGGAAAAGTTCGCATGGGGGAAGGACAACATTGAGAATTTGATGATCTGAAGAATCACTTGTGCTCAAATCTAGTACTCTCCTTACTTGATCTGCAACAACTGTTTGAGATTGAGATTGATGCATCTGACTATGCTATAGGCATAGTTCTCACTCAGCATGGTCATCTAGTAGCATACCATAGTGAGAAACTCTCAGAAATTAACCAAAAATACCTCACCTATGATAAGGAATTGTATTCCATTGTACAATCTTTTCATCAATGGAAACATTACATTATGGGAAAGGAGACAATCATCCACACTAATCACAAGCCTCTGTAGTTCATACATCCATAGGGGAATTTGCAGAACGAATGCCATCATAAGTGGTCCACATACCTACAGTAGTTCTTGTTGGCCATCGACCAAGTTTTGGAGAACCTTGGTCATGTTTGACCATTTTTTGTACTTCAACAGGTTGGTTGAAGACGAAGCACCAGGTGAAGCGGAGATCGCGGGATCTTGCCCCCTTTTTGCGGGCTTTTTGGGTTTAGGGTTTATGTAATGGGTATGGGATGTTGGCCCATGGGTCTTACCCATGTCTAGGCCCCAATTGTAATGTATAAATAGATATCTAGGTGATGTAAGAAGTACTAGACCTAGTAGGAAATTGTGTTAAGTGCGAATAGTTGTGAATTCTTTGTGCATGTTGTGTGTTGAGAACTTGCAGAACTAAGTGCAAGTGATTGTAAGAAGGCTTTGTGATATGCCAAGCTTGGGGAAGGAGGATCTGGTGAGTTGCGCACATATCTCTTGTCCTATGCAGAGTTGGCTTTGTGGCTCTGTGCATGTAAGAGGATTGAAAGAAGATAATAAAGAAGACGAAGAGTTGGTGGACGTAGCCTCACACTGGGGGTGAACCACATATATCATGTGTTATGTTCTTTGTGCTATATTGTTCTTATATTTTCTTAGTTTTGTAATCTTTACGTATGTTAGATGCATATGATGTAGTAGCTTAGTGCTTAATATCATGAATGAATGTTATATCTATTTAATGCTATGTGTTGAATGGTAAGATATGCTTAGATCTTCTTGAATACTGTGTTTTTCTGTAATTAGGGTTTTACATGCGATGTGAATAAAGGGTTAAAGACTAATGAATGTTAACTATTAATTTCTTGGTTAAGTATTGTGATCACAGATCCGTGTCCCAGCTAGGTTGTAGACACTTGAGTCCTGCAACCCCACTGCCTCTACCTCGGGTGAGACTTCTTCTGCTTCGCAGGTGTTGTTGAAAGGGCCGGTAGTTAGGGTTTTTTTGGTGCAATGTTGAAGCGTTGAACCCCGAGTCTGTCCCTATGCCAACAAATGGTTCCGTTGCTAGGAATTGAAACTGTAATTGCTGAGAACTAAAAAAAAGATAAATATTTGTGAGTAGATATGTTTCCCTAGCGCGTAGTACTCTACTTGAATTGTGAAGCTATGTGCTAAGAAGAGAAGCTTGATCTTAAGAAAAGAGGTAAGATCTTAAAATATTTTTTCTCTAATAAAGGTAAGATAAGTGGAAATTTTTGTTTCAAAAGAACGGATCTAGGTATGTTTGATAGATTTTTTCCTAGTCTAAAAACTAGGGTACATCTAGAAGAAAGAAGATATGATATGAATAGATATGATAGAAATAGTGAAAGATATGTTATTCCTATGCATAGAAAGAATTTTTGGACTAACAAGTGGATGCAGGATCCTAGAAAGATTTGTTTTCGGGTCCATCTCTGTGATCCCAATGCGTAGTACAGTAAAGGATGGGGATCGTTTAAGAGAAAGAGAGGATTGACTCTTTGTTATAGTTGCAGAAGACTGGGACATCTTGCTAAGGAATTCCCTGGTAGAAGTCCTATTTTCCTTTCTTGTAAAGCTATTGGACACAAAGTTTTATATTTCCCTAGAATGATTGCTAAAGTGGAGAAGATGAAGATGAGACAAGAAAACCATGATGAAGGTCAAGAGACTAAGGATATGCTAAAGAACCAGAAATAATTAGAGGCTATATTATTGTAGATGAAAGAAACACTGAATGATCACAGAGACATTAGTTTTTCAGAGATATTAAAAGATAAAGAGTGAATAGAAACAAGAATATGAGACTTCAACATAGACTGTGTATTGGATGCAGAAACATAGGTGAACATTATGCTAGAAAGTACTTGGGAAATCTTGGGAAAGCCTGTTATGATTCCTTCATTGGGAGGAATAGGATTATTTAAAGGAAAGATGATAACCCTATGTGGAAGACTTACTCATGTACCTATGAGTGCTCACAGAACATCGACAGAGGAAGAATTTGAGGTCATTAAGTTTGTTGAGAACAATGCCCCCTTTGCACTTTTGTTAGGAAGAACTTGGGTTGAGAAAGATCAGATCCAAAGGAAAGAAGAAGAGGAAGCTACAAAACAGAAAAAGAAAGAATTAAGGGATTTCATGGATAGGATAATAGCTCGCTTAATACAAGAAAAGGAGGACAAGTCGAAGCAATTGAGGACCAGAGACCTTGTTGTCGAAGTTGAAAGAACGTAAGAAGGCTTAAATAACCTACCCATGCAAGAGAGTATAACACCTACTCTAGAAACAGTAAGAGAGGAAGTATTACCCTCGAACCCTGAAATACCCTCAGCAGTTCGAAGTTACTATGCCAAAAGGAGATAAGAACAAGAATTCAAAAAGGAATCCAGAGATGTAGATCTCAGGAAAGAAAGCAAGAAATCTTAGTAAGAAGAAAGAAAAGCTCAAAAAATTACAGGAGGTTCCAGAGAGGACTTCGCAGAAGGAAGGTTTGCATAACTTGAACCTCGTCGGAATAGTAGAACAACGTAGACTGGAACTTTGCCACGGTGAATAAATATGACTGTTGAAGGCGTCCCGACTGTTAGAACAACTCTCCAGAATGGATAGAAACACAGTTATTGCCGGAACGTTCGCCATTGGACCATTAGGACTGCTCCATAATGGATGGATTGAGGCATTTCTGCCCATTGGAGGAATCTGTTACGATGTTATCTATTTAACTCGTCGAATGTATTACCAGGGACACTTTTGCAAATTGTGATTATTTGATCCCACAGAGAACTAGTTGCTTTCGCACAGTGCTTATTATAACCTCGCCACCCGTTCTGCTTACCTTGAGTGTTTTTCCACCTACCTGAGATATCTGATATTGATCGTGTATGTCGGGTGACCTTAGCACAGTAGAGAAATCCATAGAAGAGATCCTAATGGACCTCATGGATGAGAAGGTCCTATCTACAAGAGTACATGCCTCATCGACGAGAGGAGTGCAAGCATCCCCATCGACTGGACGTCAATCTAGGCCCTCCCAAACTGTTACAGAGAAGAGAAGCAAGCATCGTGATGAATTGGAGAATGTGAATCTCATCCCATCAGTCCTTCCTGATTATATCCCACCTCTAGTTGTCACGATTAGTCGTGACAATGTCCCAAGGGACTTTGACTATACACTGATCATTGCGTACGTCCCGAAGGGGATATGCACAGTTGGACCATAGTTAGGACAGATTCTGATGCTAAAGATCAGTGAATTCAACTTGGGATACCGCAAGAACTATGGAATTCTCTCACCACACAAGTATTTCACCAAGACAATAGGGAAGAATTCCAAGCTAATCCCCCAGTTGTGGACCATGGACATCACAAGATCAATGATCCTCAATGTGATGAAGATACCACACTTCGAAATACATCAGGAGGTTAACGAGTGTGTTAAACTCCTCCTATCATGCTACCATGGTGGTTACCTATGGTTGGATAGGTGCATCACAGTAGATCCGGCACTGATCCACCGGATCACCGGATTGAGCATGCAAGGACCAGAGCCTCAAGATTTTTACCCAGGGAAAGCTTCAGATCGCGCCCTGGCACAATGGATAAAGGATACCTATGGTGATGTAGAGAAAGGAAAGCAGGGCTACAAGGTAGCCTCCATCCAGAATGGCACAATGCACCTAGTTTTCTAGTTGATCACTGGTAAGCTCGTCAGGAAGAACAAACCAACACAGGTCACGGGGTTCGTCGTCGAACTCGTAGGAAAATGCATTGAAGGGATGCAAATGAACTAGGCGAGCTACCTCGTCAATGAGTTGGAGAAATATTTTCGTGAAGCGCAAGACCAGGGCTATGAGTTTAACTTCAACTAGTTGTTGATTCTGATTTTCTTCATCACTTGGAAGATGATGGAAGGAGCGACCTTCCCTAAAATCAAGCCATCTGAACCACTGGCCGTGAAGTTCACTACCCTCTGGTATTCAAGCGACATGGAGAAGTAATGCCAGTCCAATGTGGTGTTCCAAACCTATTACTTGCAGCTGAAGAGGGCCATTGAATCCTTCCCTCGCATGATACTGAATACACTTCATAGGTTCAAGCCAATAGTGAAGTTTTGCACAGACAAACATTTCATTTACATCACTGCGCGCGGGATGAACATAAGGAAAATATCCAGTCCTATTACAAACTCACCGAGGAAGATATGGAGGAAATACCCAAGGAATGGCATGTAGACTTTCTTGTACCAGTTGAACAGATAAAAATCTCTGACCCCGACCTCATCAGAAGTCCTGTAGTCACTCGAAAAGAATATGATGCACCCAACAACAACAAGAAGAAAAATAAGCAAGAGGTATAGGAACTGAACAACGCATCAAATGAAACTACACCAGATTAACTTGAAGGAGGAGGAGGTGATGAAGTATACAAAGAAGAGGATGAATGGGAAGAAGAAAACCAGGAATATGGTGAAGTGACACCACCTAAAGATCCCCTTCCAGAGACCGAGACATCCAAGAAAATAAAGGGTTCCCTGAAGAAACCTTCATCGCAGAAGAAGTCAAAAGCCAATAAACCTCCATTACATATTGTGCTCATGGTGGATGATATTGACCTCATCATCGTCATTGTATCAGATACCTCAGAGGACATTTTGCAGCGAAGCGAATCCAAATAGGAGACAATGTTTAACAGGATCAAGGCAGAGCTCAAAGGGGTACATCAGGCTCTTTATTCGAGTCACGCAGTGTCTACTGCACCATTGTCATCAGGGGGCATAGAAGTAGGAGATGAGCCTACCCAACTACGCAGAATAGTCGATGCAATAGAGGCTCGCCTTAGTCGTGTCTAGGAAGAAAAAGAACAAGCCATAGAGGCATTGAAGCAAGCAAAGGAGGAATCCCTAGAGAAACTTTGAGTTGCACAACAAGAAAAAGATGACCTCTAGGTGAAGTTTGCAGAGGATAGAGTGCATATCTAGAAGGAAAAAGAACAATTTCTCATGGATTAGATTGGTGTTAAAGGAGTCACTAGAGAACTTCGCTCCGTGTTGGGCCTAGCACAGATGGAAGAGGAAACAACTGAGGACCAAGTAGGGAAGCTCACCGAAGCCATCCAACATCTCCAAGCACAAGTAGCAGAAATGGAACTACAAGCAGTGCCAAGCACTCTATAGGAAGTGCAATATCAGAGGGAAGAAACTGCTCAAAGTGCAGTTGAAAGAATCAAGGCATTGGCCTTAGAATGCAAGCAATTAATCAATTAAGAAATCGAAGTGCATAGACATATGAGCACCTGGAAGAGGACCCTGAACTAAGGACATTGGAGTCACAGCTCCAGGAAGTAAAGAAACAAGCAGTGATAGTGCAAGAACAGTTGAAGGTACTGTCAGCAGTCGAGAAGATGGAACAGTCACAAGAACAGTGCGTAGTTTAGCAGCAAGTCCATGCCATACAGAGTAAATTCATGGAAGTAACCCAGAGACTCCAACCAGTATAGGATGAAGATTGCACACTTTTTGAGGAGATCGAGGGACAAGGTGCACAGCTAGAACAAGTGGTCACCTTAGTGGAACAACGCTTGGAAGGACATGTCACTAAGAAGGTCATTCAGAAGTTCACCAAGCAAGAGGCTCTAGAGAAACAACAGGTGGAGGCAGCTCGAGCCAATATCAAGGCCTTCGAAGCAGAGTCTCCCAGGTCAGAGTGACTCGGGATGAGTCAAAGGTGAGTGTTGGGGGCCTGTTGGCCCTCGACCAAGTTTTGGAGAACCTTGGTCATGTTTGACCATTTTTGGGACTTCGACAGGTTGGTCGAAGATGAAGCACCATGCGAAGCAGAGATTGTGGGATCTCACCATCGTTTTGTGAGCTTTTTGGGTTTAGGGTTTATGTAACGGGTATGGGATGTCGGCCCATGGGTCTTACCCATGTCTAGTCCCCATTTGTAATGTATAAATAGATATCTAGATGATGTAAGAAGTACTATACCTAGTAGGCAAGTGTGCTAAGTGTGAATAGTTGTGAATGCTTTGTGCATGTTGTGTGTTGAGAACTTGCAGAGCTAAGTGCAAGTGATTGTAAGAAGGCTCTATGTTGTGCCAAGCTCGGGGAAGGAGGATCTGGAGAGGTGTGTGCAGATATCCTATCCTACTCAGAGTTGTCTTTGTGGCTCTGTGCATGTAAGAGGATTGAAAGAAGATAATAAAGAAGATGAAGAGTTGGTGGACGTAGCCCCACGCTGGGGGTGAACCACGTATATCTTGTGTTATGTGCTTTGTGCTATATTGTTCTTATATTTTCTTAGTGTTGTAATATTTATGTATGTTAGATGAATTTCATGTAGTAGCTTAGTGCTTAATATCATGAATGAATGCTATATATGTTTAATGCTATGTGCTGAATGGTAAGATATGCTTAGATCTTGTTGAATACTGCGTTGTTTTGTAATTAGGGTTTTACCTGCGATGTGAATAAAGGGTTAAATACTAATGCTTGTTAACTACTAAGTGCTTGGTTAAGTATTGTGATCACAGATCTTTGTCCTAGCTATTTTGTAGACACTTGAGTCCTGCAACCCCCCTGCCTCTACCTCGGGTGAGACTTCATCTGCTTCACACGTGTTGTCGAAAGTGTCAGTAGTTAGGGTTTTGTTGGTGTGCTATTGAAGCATTGAACCTCGGGTCTGCCCTTGTGCCAAAAGATCCATATCAACATCAAGCATAAGACAAGGAGCACAAATCATGTTGTTGATTGCCTCAGTCGACCTCTCGTGGTTACACCCACCACCATGCTCCATTCTTGTGGGCATGAGGCATATGAGTGGCCCCAACTTTATCATCAATATCCTGACTTCGCCACCACCTATCAACTCTTGGGTATAGGCATGAATGTCACTAATTTTCACATTCAGGACGAACTATTATGCCATCTGGGCCACCTTTGTGTTCTTGCAAGAAAGTGTGCAAAGCTGATTTTGGAGGCTCACTATAGTCGTATGGCAGGACATTTTGGCGTGGAGAAAACTATGGTCATTCTACAAAAACATTTTATTGGCCAAAAATTTGATAGGACGTCAACAAGTATATTAAAACGTGCATTGTGTGTGCCATTGCCAAGCCATCCATCAAGAAAAAAGGCTTGTACACCCCCTACTCCTGAGAGGCCTTGGGAATCTTTTAAGGTCCTAACCCGCACATAGGTAGATCAATGTATTTGGATGTAATAAAGGTCAATATTAATAAGAACTTTCAATAAAATAGAATAAGG
>JZKD02S0158827.1:0-23387 GCA_000966675.3 Picea glauca
TATTAATAAGGCCTCCAAAATATTTCTCAAAAACCCAAAATAACTATGCTTTGGCAATAATGAAATTTTATAAATAGTAATATGGGGTAAAAATATCTTTTACCATTTCATTTGTGCAAAATTTGTAGCAATGGAGAAATTGAGCTTTGGAGGGTGATTCTTGCATTGATTGGATCTAGAGATACAATCAGCTATTTTTGTCACCGTCTGGACCAGGTTGGTGCTCTTCTTCCTCTTTTTAATTTACACGGTTTATATTTCATTTTTAGGCAATAATTGAGTTTAAAAAATGATGCCATGGGATGACACAAGTGCTCAAAATGGCTCGGGGCTCCTCTAGAACATTAGGGGGAGTGTTTCCCGATTTTTTCAGTGCTCCTACAAGTTGGTAAGATGGTGCCAATGCTCTAATGTGGGAGTGATAGGGGCGCTACCCGAAAATCACAAGAAAAATGCCCAAAAATGCCAGCGCTCTTCTAAAGGGGTAACGTGGGCGTTATGAAAAGTGACAACACCCTGGTGAGCTTCTTGAAGAAGCATTGGCGCCCTGATATGAGTGTAAAGGGGGCGTTGGCATCCAAACTAGAGAAAAATATTTTTTTTTAAGTTTTTCAATTGCCCAAAAATTGTCAAAATAGCATGACTAATGAATTTTTCTTGTTGTTGATTGTAGGTAAATTCATAAAAAGTCATGATCAAGTGGAAAGAAAGAGAGCATGATATCGATGACGTGGTCGCGTTGCAAATTCCCCGATCAAGGGATGCATTGAGGAACTGTGGTTTCCTCAAGTTCTTCAAGATGTAAAAAATGAAGAAAGAGGTTCTTCTTCTCGAGTATATTATCGGGCTATGGAATGCTACGGAACAGAAGTTCCAAATTGGAATGTGGCTTCTTACCATCAAGTTGGAAGATGTGTACTTTCTGAACAGCCTCTTAAAGAGATGATCCCCCATTATTTTATCCGGACAGAGGGCACTTCCCATGCCTGTAGATGAGTACTTGGAAAACCATTGTGTCCCAAGACCAAGATTAGTGGGAGGTAGAATTGCAATCAAAGACATCATGGATATATCTCTTCGGTCCATTCTATTTTCCATTACGAGTATAGCGGGAAGTACCAGCTCACACTTATTTTCAATATCACAAGTGGCCTATGGTCTACAGTGTCTAGAGCCAACATTGTTTAACTGGAGTGCAGGGTTCCTTCAGAATGTGAAGGAGCAGATTATGAGATGTAGAGAAGGGCAGCAGAAGCGGTTCGGATATGGTTCATTCTTGGTTTCAGTCTTCTTAGAACGCATTCCTCAGATGCAACCTTAGATTGCATTAGCAGTACGGCCAGTGGGAGAACCACGTATGGAGCGATGGACTAGCCTGTCTCCGAGACTAGGATCAGAGTCAGAGTTCAAGTTCACCGGTGATTTCTTGGCTTGGCTGAGATGCCAATTGATTGTGATAGAGTATTTCCCATACGCCAGAGTGGATTTCTGGGAGAGCATGGACTTGGTTCTTCCGGAAGGGGAGGATTGGCATGCGTCAGGTGAGAAACCAAAACCATCTTGTCAAGTGTTTTTTGATTTTAAAACTTATATTATTTTTTTGGGTATGTAGAAGAGTTTCTAACGGATGTATCATTTCATCATGCAGACAAGGGAGAAACACGGCCGGTAGAGATACCGGCATTGGGGCGTCGCAGAGATGCTTAGATAGCAGTAGATCGTGAGGTAGCGACATGGGTTCTCCGAGAGGTCGAGACAAACCTCCGTGGTCTCATGATGGGTGTCCCTCCTCTTAAGAGGGAGGATGTACCCTTGCACTTGCAGAGACATACAGTGGGAGTCCTTGAGAGTATTAACTCTTTACTGAGACAAGTAGCCCATGCGGTGGTGTGCTACTTATAGCACAATGTGATGCAGGATGACTAGGACCTCTCTGATATTTTTGTATAGTCTTTATGATGATGTTATGGGCACGAGGACCCAACATTTTTCCCTTCTATGTACTTTTTTTATGTAATCATACATTTTCTATCACACTGTATATATATACATATCTGAGTTTTTACGGTGCCTAAATGTTGTTTGCAAATAATGATGTCTTTTTGTGATGCCTTTAATTTACATGTAATGTATGATTTATTTCCTTTATGAAACCTCATCTATGTGTGAGATATTGATCCATGATGTAATTGGCTAACAAATCCGAAGTTGAATTAAGTTCTCTTGGTATGTGTCTATATTCAATAAAATCAAACATTCTTTCAAGACGATGAACTCGTAGATGGAGACGTAATAGGATAGGATTGTGAATAGCGTAGATTCGATTAAGTTGACAGACCACAAGTTGAGAGTCTAAGTTAATGATCATATGAGATATACCTAGGGAGGAGGCTTCGGTTAAAAGTCTGATGACAGCATGATATTTGGCCATGTTGTTAATTGTCAATCCTAAGCAAATACATCCTAAACTCACCAACTTGTCAGAGTGGTAAATGACCCAAGTTGCAGAAGCAATGTTCTGGGTGTGTCGACTAGCGCCATCTGCAAACTCAACAAAGATAGGAAAAGAAGATGTCATCTATGAACGCAAACACAAGACAAAGTATAAGCGGCTAAGGAAAAAATCATTCACACAAGAGAAAAGACACACCAAACTAAAAATACAATAGTGTACAAATCACGCATGCTAGATGTTCTATGCATAGTACTTCTTAAGGTAAAGCCTATTTCGGGGCTCACCTAGGGATATTTCATCGTAGTCAACTATCTCGTAGGCGCCTCTATGAAAAACATGTTTCACGATGTAAGGACCATGCCATAGAGGTTCTAAATTACATATCCCTAACTTATCATGAGACTGGTCATAAACAAGGACTAGGTCTCCTTCTGCAAAAGTACGAGGGTGGACAGATTTTTCGTATTGATTTTTGATTCGCTTTTGATACGTCTCGTTAACGAGAGCACCATCATGACATGTTTCATCCAACCTAGTCAGGTGTAAGAAGTGTTCTTCTTCAGCAGAAGTGTGAGGCAGGAGTTCTACTTTGATTTTCAACGAGGGAATTTCGCACTCGATGGGTAAAAAAACTTCTATGCCATATACTAATTGGAAAGGAGTGAATCCAGTAGTAGTTTTCACTGAAGTAATGTAAGCCCAGAGAGTGGAGAAAATGTGTAGATGCCAAGATGTCTTGTTTTCCCCTACCATATGTTGAATCATGGTTTTAAGGACATTGTTGATGGCTTCAACTTGTCCATTTTCTTGAGGATATTACGGGGATGATTTATCATGGAGAAAACCCAACTTGGCATGCAACTCACTCATCATCTAGTTTTGAAAGTGTGAACCATGATCAGTGACAATGGCATGTGGAAAACCAAAGTGAGTGATGATGTGGTTGAAGAAGAAAAGAGTTGCAGTATGGCCATCATTCAGAAAGGTAGGCATAGCCTCATCCCATTTTGTGAAGTAATCGGCGGCCACAATGATATAACCGTGCCCCGGGGCTGAGGTAGGCTTACACTGCATGAAATAAATGCCCCATTTGGAAAAGAGGCCAATGGAAATAATGGGATGTAGCGAATCGGGGTGGGTGCGTTCTTTTTTGTGAAAAACTTGGCAGGCTGGGCATTTTTTGACTACCTCAATAAAATCTTTGAAAATAGAGGGCCAAAAGTAGTCAGCACGTAATATTTTCTGAGTTGTAGCCATCCCAGAAAGATGACCTCCATAGGCTCCAAGGTGACAGTCATTAAGAACACATTGAGCCTCTTCATGATTCAAACATCTTCGTAGGATAGTATCAATAACACGGTGATACAAAGTGTCACCGATGATAAGGTAGTGGTGAGAATGATGGAGAATACAACAATGCTCTTCACGAGAGATATCGGGCTGAAAACGTTGGGTTTGGAGATAAATAAGGATATCTCCATACCAAGGATCAGGCATGCTAATTAGGAATAGACTCTCATCAGGGAGATAATCACTGGGCTCAATATCTTCATCAGCATGGGGAAGGTCGCAGATAAGCTCCAAAACACCAAGGATTTTTTAGCTTTGCACTTAGCAAACTTGAGATCGAATTCTTGAAGGATGACGATCCATTTAATATATTTTCCCCCAAGAACTTGATGTGTCAGAATGTGATACATGGGGTTAGAATCCACGATAATTGTGGTGGTGCATATCAAAATGTAATGACGAAATCTCTAGACAGCGATGACGGCTGCTAGAGCCAACTTTTCAACATGTGAATATCGGAGCTCTGAACTAGATAGACTTTTTCTCAAATAATATATCATGTGTTCCTCACCGATAGGGTCCTCTTGAACTAACACGATAGCAATAATGGAAGTAGAGGTTTCTAAGTAAAGCATATAGTCCTTCGTATAATTCGGAGGATGCAACAGAGGTGCATTGGTTAATGCATGCTTAAGAGTAGCAAAAGATCATTGAGCAGTGTCATCCTAGATGAAAGGGGTTTCTTTCTGCAAAAATCGCATAAATCCTTTGGTAATCTTAGCGTAGTTACAAATAAAATGGTGAAGAAAGTTTGCTTTCCCCTGCCAACTTTGTAGTTGTGTCAAATTATTAGGTGGAGGCAAAGCAAGGATAGCCTTAATTTTTAAGGGATCCACCTGAATCCCATCCTTGGAAAAAATGAAGCCGAGGATTTGACCTGATTAGAAAATGAAGATACACTTATGTGGGTTCAAAGGAATGCGATAGAACCTACATCGAAGAAAAATAGCTTGTAGATGAACAAAATGGTTTGATCGACTGGATGAATGGGCAGGTAAATCGTCGAGGTAAGGTTCTGCAATATGTTTGATATCATGGAAATATATGACATGGCCCACTAGAATGTAGCACCAGCATTTTTTAGGCCAAACGGTAGTTTTCGATAGGTGAAATTTTCCCACGGGAAGATGAAGGTTGTCTTATGTTGATCAGTGGGTAAAATTTCAATCTGGTTGTACCCTAAGAAACCATCCATGAAAGAGAAAATCACACTACCTATGCAATTATCAATGATTTGGTCAATGAAGGGTGTAGGTTAGTTGTCTTTCGGACAAGCCTTATTGAGGTCCCTATAATCAACGCAGACATGAATGGTCCCTTACTTCTTAGTGACCGAAACAATATTCGAAACCCATTCTATCAAAGGGGTGGGATAGATGAAGCCAGATTTCAATAATTTCTCAACTTTTGCCTTAATAGCCGCGGTCTTCTTAGGATCGACCGGGTGGAGTTTCTATCGAACAGGTTTTACACTTGGGTAAGTTTTAATCTCATGCAAAACGATCGAAGGATCGATCCCTAGCATTTCTTCGTAGCTCCAAGCGAAGACATCGTGGAATTCTTTAAATAAAGAGGTATAAGAAATCACTTCCTCGGGTGAACAATTAACACCGAGATTAATATTTTCCATGACACCTTCCTTGATCGAAATGTCAATAATGATCATAGAGGTAATGTTTCCTAAATTCCCCTCATAAATAGTATCTTGTGTAAGTATGGATGATTGTGGAAAGTCGACAACATCAAGGGGGGGGAGATAGAGTGTATATCTTCTTGTATTTCTTCAAGAGGTGGAAGAAAAGAAGATTGATGATGGTTATCATCCCAAGGTACATCGACAAGGCTAAGCATTTCCATAATAAATTCGTTGGATGGAAATATTTGAGAAATGTAGTCAAAGGAAGACGTCAAGGAATTTAACCAAGATGGCATCGAGTAGGTGTCGGGTGCCAAGAGATGTTGTTCATCCGAAGAGGGAGAGATTGATTAAATATCAATGTATGACACCTCAGCTGGACTAAGTGGCATGGTGTCACCTAGTGCATCGAACTCTAGAGTACTAGGTACAATACAAGGATGAGATGATTCCAAAGACTAATAAGTCATAGTATAAATCATATTGACTGTGGAAATATGATGTGTGGTAGGAGGGAGTGGTGTAGGGAAGGTACCCATAAGGGTAGAATCTTTTAACAATCCTACACCAACACTTTCATATGTGATCTTGCGATCTCCTAAGAAAAGAATATTTTTGGTAGTGGGAGTGCGAGCATCGGGTGTATAGAAATCTAACTGATCGATAGTGACAATTTTTCCCTAATGAGGAAATTGTACACATCGAAACACCAACGAAGCAACGACAGTCATAGCATAAAACCAACTTATTCTAAGTAATAAGTTGTAATCAAGAGGAGCATCGACCACCTTGACGTCAACAGAGACGGTTTTGCCACCCAACTAGATGGATAGGCACTGCAAAAGACCATGGAGATGAAAACCTCGCCCATCGAATGTGCGCAACATCGTTGGGGATTTTTTAAGTGCGGGTGATTTTAAACCTTTCCAACACGCTAAAGACATGACACAAGCAGAGGCTCCCTCATCCAAGATGGTACGGTGAATTTGTTGATTGTGAACAACAACATCAATTTCAAAAGAAATTTGGTGAGAAAGTCGAGACATAAAATTGTCCAGGTTAAACATGATATTGTTGGACGACTCGAGATCAAAAGCACCAATAGCATCCAAGAGCGTTCTACGTGTACTTGGGCAGTGTTGTAGAACTTCTAATGTAGACATAACACACGGTGCTTGAGCCAAATCTTCAATAATGTTGTAGTTCTGGGCAGCACGTGAACTAGGATTAAAGGTAGATTTGTGGATAGTGCCCTTAGGAGGGCGTAATATAGAGTCTAACATAGGTTTCTCGATTTGAAGTGATCCAGACGGAGGACTAACATATGGAGGACTAACGGAGGATGGTGATGGATCTAGTAAAGTACCATTAGTGACCTTTCCTTTGTCAGGTTTAGCTGGTGTGTCGTAGGTCATAGAGCGAGTGGTTAAATCAATCATGTTAAATAGATAAATATGGGCACTTGTCGAGGCTTCATCATGAGAAGGGTGGATGGAACTGCCCCTTGGAAAGGGGGTTCGAGCAACCATAGATCGTTGTTGAGGAAAAGGTTGAGTAAGCACGACGGGTTGGGAATTCCCCGTAAAACGTTTGGCCACTTCATCACGATGTGGACAGTCTCGAGTGTAGTGATCGTCACCACAAATAAGACATGGGAATTTTAGCTTTCGATGTGGTTTCTTTTCGGTAGCAGGTGGTGGGTTTTGAGCTTTGGGTTGTTTGTTGTTATTATTCTTCTTGGGTTTGTTCTTTGTCTTCTTCTTACCTCTGGATTTTTGTGAAGGGGAAGATTGAACTGCATTCACCTCAGAGATTTGAGTTTGGGGAGAGGTAGAGGAGAGTGCAGTTGAACTGGGAGTGGATGTCAGAGAATATCGATTTGTTGTGCCATTCAAATGAGAAGCAGATTGGGTTTTGATGGAGCCAATAACTACATCTGCATGTGACATGGATGACGGTTTAGATGGATTGGTATTTGCGCAGGTAGCATTTGGGATCAACTCATACAAAGTACCAGATTGTGAATAAACCAAATCTAAGTATTGAGCCTGAGAAATGGCCTCTTCCTCAGTGACTACACCACCCATGGAAACATCACGAGCAATCGGGGGTAACAGTGATTTAGTAAACCATTTCGCCAATAACTGGTCAGGAATGATTGCTTTGATCAACCTTTGTCGACGTCTCCACTCATGAATATGATCGGAGATATGCACGGATTCATTTTGATGAAGGGAGGTCAAGAGTTCGGTACCCATCTCGTATAAAATGGGTAGTTGAAAGTGCGTGAGAAAGGACATGGAAAGGGAGTTGAAATCTTGGAAAGAACCACGTGGAAGTTCAATATACCACTTGGTTGCTGAGCCTATAAGTGTTCACTGAAAAAGATGTAAACGTATAGAATCATCCATTAAGGAGTTCCTTGAACACCATAAATGGAAAGTCATCACATGATTGTTTGGGTCTTCACCAGGTTTACCGTCAAATTTTTCCATATCGGAAGGTAACTCAGCAAGGATCATTGGCCAAAAGGGATAATGCAATATAGGATCATTGGTCAACCAAGACAAGTCTGGGATATCCAGAGTCACGAGAAATGGTAGTTGTCAGTTAACTTGAGGATGATATTGGTGTGGCATAGGGACACCAGTAGGACTGTAAACTGGGTTAGGTGGATAATTGTATCCAATAGGTCCTCCTACATACGATTGTTGTTGACCAGAATAAACAGGATTCAATGATGGTTGAGAAACATGTGCATATGGAGGATAACCTGATGGGTTCTGAAGATTATAAGTCGGTTGATGGGTTTTCCCATAAGGGGGATAGAAATTTTTTCCATAAGGAGGATAAGGTTGTTGATGTCCTTGAGGATGTTTCCCCCCAAGGAATAGAAGATTTTCTGGAAAAGGAACATGCCAAGGATTTGGTGTTACATTCTATCCATACAATGGGTTATGGACTCCAGTCTGAGTTTTCCCCCAAGCGGAGGCTATGTCCCGATTTGAGTTTGACCACCAAATGGAGGTTGCCCCCCAAATGGATATTTCCCCCCAAAGGGAGGTTTCCCCCCGAATGGCGATTTTCCCCCAAAATGGAGGTTGACCCCTAGTGGGAGGTTGAGTGCCTAGAGGGATCTGAAAACAAGAAGTGAATGAAGGACCGAAGACTCCAACCGGATTAGAGCCACCAAGACCAACTCCTCCAAACAAAGGTGAAGGGATAGAACCTCCGGATGTAACCTGGGTAGTGTTGATAATGGAAGGATTCAGAGCTCTGTACCCAAGTGGAACTGACAGATTTGGTCTAATTGGTGTTCCAATCAGAGCCTAGGATGGTGTCACATTTCCGGTGTGGATTGTAGCAACATGCAGGACCATAGTGGAATGGGCCATCTGGAGAGAAATGGTCGAACGAGGACCAATTGATTGTGTGTCTGACATGACGGTGGAACTACTAGGTGTAGAAGAAAAGTGATCTAAGGGTACCGTGTATGTAGCAGACGTTTCAGGTAATTGGGATATAATAGGTATATCAGCACTTGTCGTTGAGTCGAAAAGATCCTCCACCATGAGAGGTGGGTTTCTCAATATGTCATTAGTCCAAAAGGGATTCTCGCCTTCATGGCCTGTGAGTGGTCCGGTTGGTATTCCAGAAGTGTCAATAACAAGTTCTCTGGATGAATTTAGTCGAAGAATACGTCTCTCGTAACCGTGAGGAAGTCGGAAAGACTCTAGAGAATCGGAAATTCGGAAATTTTCTAAAGAGTCATTCCTTTCCACTTGTGAAGTAGTGGTTTCTTGGACCTCACTCTGTTGAGGAGAGCCCTCCAATGGATCAGTAGGAAAAGGTTGATAACCCTCCGGATATTATGGGGGTAGCCCTTGCATTCTGTGTGAACGGCATGGAGGGTTGATATTGCCCAAACCAAATACTTTACTCAAAAAATCTATGGACAACTAACAAAAAGGAACAACACATGCTAAAAATCTAGGAATCAAACCAAGAAAAAAAAACCTTCTCTCGATGACCGTACTAGTTGGTGATGAAATCCAACGTCGCGTGATCAAGTCAAGAAGCGGCTAGGATATGAGCGGGTGGAACAGTTACGATGGAGACCTGCTTAACAGACTTACGCATTGGTGCAAGATTCCATGTAGTAATTGTGGATTTACCCTCCAAGGAGCCCGAGTGAGTTTGACCAATTTCTGTTGCAAGTACAATGAGACTTCCCTTCACCGTCACCTTGTGTAAGAACCTAAATATTATGGCTACTAAGGACACCAACTCGTAATCATCCCCTGGGCAGGTACAGTCGACAGTCCAGTCTGAACGTATGGTTAGGATAACAATTCTGAAATCCTTCGAGAGAACTAAGGACAAATGGACCGATAGAACTCCAGAGGACCCCGAATGGATTCGAAATTCATGAAGCATCGAAACCAAATGAAAATAGTTGAACCTCAAGAAGAACCCCCAATATATGATTTGACTACTATGAATGGTTNTCTTGAAGAAGCATTGGCGCTCTGATATGAGTGTAAAGGGGGAGTTGGCATCCAAACTAGAGAAAAATATTTTTTTTTAAGTTTTTCAATTGCCCAAAAATTGTCAAAATAGCATGACTAATGAATTTTTCTTGTTGTTGATTGTAGGTAAATTCATCAAAAGTCATGATCAAGTGGAAAGAAAGAGAGCATGATATCGATGATGTGGTCGCGTTGCAAATTCCCCGATCAAGGGATGCATTGAGGAACTGTGGTTTCCTCAAGTTCTTCAAGATGCAAAAAATGAAGAAAGAGGTTCTTCTTCTCGAGTATATTATCGGGCTATGGAATGCTACGGAACAGAGGTTCCAAATTGGAATGCGGCTTCTTACCATCAAGTTGGAAGATGTGTACTTCCTGACCAGGCTCTTAAAGAGACGAGCCCCCATTATTTTATCCGGACAGAGGGCACTTCCCATGCCTGTAGATGAGTACTTGGAAAACCATTGTGTCCCAAGACCGAGATTAGTGGGAGGTAGAATTGCAATCAAAGACATCATGGATATATCTCTTCGGTCCATTCTATTTTCCATTACGAGTATAGCAGGAAGTACCAGCTCACACTTATTTTCAATATCACAAGTGGCCTATGGTCTACAGTGTCTAGAGCCAACACTGTTTAACTGGAGTGCAGGGTTCCTTCAGAATGTGAAGGAGTAGATTATGAGATGTAGAGAAGGGAAGCAGAAGCGGTTCGGATATGGTTCATTCTTGGTTTCAGTCTTCTTAGAACTCATTCCTCAGATGCAACCTCAGATTGCATTAGCAGTACGGCCAGTGGGAGAACCACGTATGGAGCGATGGACTAGCCTGTCTCCGAGACTAGGATCAGAGTCAGAGTTCAAGTTCACCGGTGATTTCTTGGCTTGGCTGAGATGCCAATTGATTGTGATAGAGTATTTCCCATACGCCAGAGTGGATTTCTGGGAGAGCATGGACTTGGTTCTTCCGGAAGGGGAGGATTGGCATGCGTCAGGTGAGAAACCAAAACCATCTTGTCAAGTGTTTTTTGATTTTAAAACTTATATTATTTTTTTGGGTATGTAGAAGAGTTTCTAACGGATGTATCATTTCATCATGCAGACAAGGGAGAAACACGGCCGGTAGAGATACCGGCATTGGGGCGTCGCAGAGATGCTTAGATAGCAGTAGATCGTGAGGTAGCGACATGGGTTCTCCGAGAGGTCGAGACAAACCTCCGTGGTCTCATGATGGGTGTCCCTCCTCTTAAGAGGGAGGATGTACCCTTGCACTTGCAGAGACATACAGTGGGAGTCCTTGAGAGTATTAACTCTTTACTGAGACAAGTAGCCCATGCGGTGGTGTGCTACTTATAGCACAATGTGATGCAGGATGACTAGGACCTCTCTGATATTTTTGTATAGTCTTTATGATGATGTTATGGGCACGAGGACCCAACATTTTTCCCTTCTATGTACTTTTTTTATGTAATCATACATTTTCTATCACACTGTATATATATACATATCTGAGTTTTTACGGTGCCTAAATGTTGTTTGCAAATAATGATGTCTTTTTGTGATGCCTTTAATTTACATGTAATGTATGATTTATTTCCTTTATGAAACCTCATCTATGTGTGAGATATTGATCCATGATGTAATTGGCTAACAAATCCGAAGTTGAATTAAGTTCTCTTGGTATGTGTCTATATTCAATAAAATCAAACATTCTTTCAAGACGATGAACTCGTAGATGGAGACGTAATAGGATAGGATTGTGAATAGCGTAGATTCGATTAAGTTGACAGACCACAAGTTGAGAGTCTAAGTTAATGATCATATGAGATATACCTAGGGAGGAGGCTTCGGTTAAAAGTCTGATGACAGCATGATATTTGGCCATGTTGTTAATTGTCAATCCTAAGCAAATACATCCTAAACTCACCAACTTGTCAGAGTGGTAAATGACCCAAGTTGCAGAAGCAATGTTCTGGGTGTGTCGACTAGCGCCATCTGCAAACTCAACAAAGATAGGAAAAGAAGATGTCATCTATGAACGCAAACACAAGACAAAGTATAAGCGGCTAAGGAAAAAATCATTCACACAAGAGAAAAGACACACCAAACTAAAAATACAATAGTGTACAAATCACGCATGCTAGATGTTCTATGCATAGTACTTCTTAAGGTAAAGCCTATTTCGGGGCTCACCTAGGGATATTTCATCGTAGTCAACTATCTCGTAGGCGCCTCTATGAAAAACATGTTTCACGATGTAAGGACCATGCCATAGAGGTTCTAAATTACATATCCCTAACTTATCATGAGACTGGTCATAAACAAGGACTAGGTCTCCTTCTGCAAAAGTACGAGGGTGGACAGATTTTTCGTATTGATTTTTGATTCGCTTTTGATACGTCTCGTTAACGAGAGCACCATCATGACATGTTTCATCCAACCTAGTCAGGTGTAAGAAGTGTTCTTCTTCAGCAGAAGTGTGAGGCAGGAGTTCTACTTTGATTTTCAACGAGGGAATTTCGCACTCGATGGGTAAAAAAACTTCTATGCCATATACTAATTGGAAAGGAGTGAATCCAGTAGTAGTTTTCACTGAAGTAATGTAAGCCCAGAGAGTGGAGAAAATGTGTAGATGCCAAGATGTCTTGTTTTCCCCTACCATATGTTGAATCATGGTTTTAAGGACATTGTTGATGGCTTCAACTTGTCCATTTTCTTGAGGATATTACGGGGATGATTTATCATGGAGAAAACCCAACTTGGCATGCAACTCACTCATCATCTAGTTTTGAAAGTGTGAACCATGATCAGTGACAATGGCATGTGGAAAACCAAAGTGAGTGATGATGTGGTTGAAGAAGAAAAGAGTTGCAGTATGGCCATCATTCAGAAAGGTAGGCATAGCCTCATCCCATTTTGTGAAGTAATCGGCGGCCACAATGATATAACCGTGCCCCGGGGCTGAGGTAGGCTTACACTGCATGAAATAAATGCCCCATTTGGAAAAGAGGCCAATGGAAATAATGGGATGTAGCGAATCGGGGTGGGTGCGTTCTTTTTTGTGAAAAACTTGGCAGGCTGGGCATTTTTTGACTACCTCAATAAAATCTTTGAAAATAGAGGGCCAAAAGTAGTCAGCACGTAATATTTTCTGAGTTGTAGCCATCCCAGAAAGATGACCTCCATAGGCTCCAAGGTGACAGTCATTAAGAACACATTGAGCCTCTTCATGATTCAAACATCTTCGTAGGATAGTATCAATAACACGGTGATACAAAGTGTCACCGATGATAAGGTAGTGGTGAGAATGATGGAGAATACAACAATGCTCTTCACGAGAGATATCGGGCTGAAAACGTTGGGTTTGGAGATAAATAAGGATATCTCCATACCAAGGATCAGGCATGCTAATTAGGAATAGACTCTCATCAGGGAGATAATCACTGGGCTCAATATCTTCATCAGCATGGGGAAGGTCGCAGATAAGCTCCAAAACACCAAGGATTTTTTAGCTTTGCACTTAGCAAACTTGAGATCGAATTCTTGAAGGATGACGATCCATTTAATATATTTTCCCCCAAGAACTTGATGTGTCAGAATGTGATACATGGGGTTAGAATCCACGATAATTGTGGTGGTGCATATCAAAATGTAATGACGAAATCTCTAGACAGCGATGACGGCTGCTAGAGCCAACTTTTCAACATGTGAATATCGGAGCTCTGAACTAGATAGACTTTTTCTCAAATAATATATCATGTGTTCCTCACCGATAGGGTCCTCTTGAACTAACACGATAGCAATAATGGAAGTAGAGGTTTCTAAGTAAAGCATATAGTCCTTCGTATAATTCGGAGGATGCAACAGAGGTGCATTGGTTAATGCATGCTTAAGAGTAGCAAAAGATCATTGAGCAGTGTCATCCTAGATGAAAGGGGTTTCTTTCTGCAAAAATCGCATAAATCCTTTGGTAATCTTAGCGTAGTTACAAATAAAATGGTGAAGAAAGTTTGCTTTCCCCTGCCAACTTTGTAGTTGTGTCAAATTATTAGGTGGAGGCAAAGCAAGGATAGCCTTAATTTTTAAGGGATCCACCTGAATCCCATCCTTGGAAAAAATGAAGCCGAGGATTTGACCTGATTAGAAAATGAAGATACACTTATGTGGGTTCAAAGGAATGCGATAGAACCTACATCGAAGAAAAATAGCTTGTAGATGAACAAAATGGTTTGATCGACTGGATGAATGGGCAGGTAAATCGTCGAGGTAAGGTTCTGCAATATGTTTGATATCATGGAAATATATGACATGGCCCACTAGAATGTAGCACCAGCATTTTTTAGGCCAAACGGTAGTTTTCGATAGGTGAAATTTTCCCACGGGAAGATGAAGGTTGTCTTATGTTGATCAGTGGGTAAAATTTCAATCTGGTTGTACCCTAAGAAACCATCCATGAAAGAGAAAATCACACTACCTATGCAATTATCAATGATTTGGTCAATGAAGGGTGTAGGTTAGTTGTCTTTCGGACAAGCCTTATTGAGGTCCCTATAATCAACGCAGACATGAATGGTCCCTTACTTCTTAGTGACCGAAACAATATTCGAAACCCATTCTATCAAAGGGGTGGGATAGATGAAGCCAGATTTCAATAATTTCTCAACTTTTGCCTTAATAGCCGCGGTCTTCTTAGGATCGACCGGGTGGAGTTTCTATCGAACAGGTTTTACACTTGGGTAAGTTTTAATCTCATGCAAAACGATCGAAGGATCGATCCCTAGCATTTCTTCGTAGCTCCAAGCGAAGACATCGTGGAATTCTTTAAATAAAGAGGTATAAGAAATCACTTCCTCGGGTGAACAATTAACACCGAGATTAATATTTTCCATGACACCTTCCTTGATCGAAATGTCAATAATGATCATAGAGGTAATGTTTCCTAAATTCCCCTCATAAATAGTATCTTGTGTAAGTATGGATGATTGTGGAAAGTCGACAACATCAAGGGGGGGGAGATAGAGTGTATATCTTCTTGTATTTCTTCAAGAGGTGGAAGAAAAGAAGATTGATGATGGTTATCATCCCAAGGTACATCGACAAGGCTAAGCATTTCCATAATAAATTCGTTGGATGGAAATATTTGAGAAATGTAGTCAAAGGAAGACGTCAAGGAATTTAACCAAGATGGCATCGAGTAGGTGTCGGGTGCCAAGAGATGTTGTTCATCCGAAGAGGGAGAGATTGATTAAATATCAATGTATGACACCTCAGCTGGACTAAGTGGCATGGTGTCACCTAGTGCATCGAACTCTAGAGTACTAGGTACAATACAAGGATGAGATGATTCCAAAGACTAATAAGTCATAGTATAAATCATATTGACTGTGGAAATATGATGTGTGGTAGGAGGGAGTGGTGTAGGGAAGGTACCCATAAGGGTAGAATCTTTTAACAATCCTACACCAACACTTTCATATGTGATCTTGCGATCTCCTAAGAAAAGAATATTTTTGGTAGTGGGAGTGCGAGCATCGGGTGTATAGAAATCTAACTGATCGATAGTGACAATTTTTCCCTAATGAGGAAATTGTACACATCGAAACACCAACGAAGCAACGACAGTCATAGCATAAAACCAACTTATTCTAAGTAATAAGTTGTAATCAAGAGGAGCATCGACCACCTTGACGTCAACAGAGACGGTTTTGCCACCCAACTAGATGGATAGGCACTGCAAAAGACCATGGAGATGAAAACCTCGCCCATCGAATGTGCGCAACATCGTTGGGGATTTTTTAAGTGCGGGTGATTTTAAACCTTTCCAACACGCTAAAGACATGACACAAGCAGAGGCTCCCTCATCCAAGATGGTACGGTGAATTTGTTGATTGTGAACAACAACATCAATTTCAAAAGAAATTTGGTGAGAAAGTCGAGACATAAAATTGTCCAGGTTAAACATGATATTGTTGGACGACTCGAGATCAAAAGCACCAATAGCATCCAAGAGCGTTCTACGTGTACTTGGGCAGTGTTGTAGAACTTCTAATGTAGACATAACACACGGTGCTTGAGCCAAATCTTCAATAATGTTGTAGTTCTGGGCAGCACGTGAACTAGGATTAAAGGTAGATTTGTGGATAGTGCCCTTAGGAGGGCGTAATATAGAGTCTAACATAGGTTTCTCGATTTGAAGTGATCCAGACGGAGGACTAACATATGGAGGACTAACGGAGGATGGTGATGGATCTAGTAAAGTACCATTAGTGACCTTTCCTTTGTCAGGTTTAGCTGGTGTGTCGTAGGTCATAGAGCGAGTGGTTAAATCAATCATGTTAAATAGATAAATATGGGCACTTGTCGAGGCTTCATCATGAGAAGGGTGGATGGAACTGCCCCTTGGAAAGGGGGTTCGAGCAACCATAGATCGTTGTTGAGGAAAAGGTTGAGTAAGCACGACGGGTTGGGAATTCCCCGTAAAACGTTTGGCCACTTCATCACGATGTGGACAGTCTCGAGTGTAGTGATCGTCACCACAAATAAGACATGGGAATTTTAGCTTTCGATGTGGTTTCTTTTCGGTAGCAGGTGGTGGGTTTTGAGCTTTGGGTTGTTTGTTGTTATTATTCTTCTTGGGTTTGTTCTTTGTCTTCTTCTTACCTCTGGATTTTTGTGAAGGGGAAGATTGAACTGCATTCACCTCAGAGATTTGAGTTTGGGGAGAGGTAGAGGAGAGTGCAGTTGAACTGGGAGTGGATGTCAGAGAATATCGATTTGTTGTGCCATTCAAATGAGAAGCAGATTGGGTTTTGATGGAGCCAATAACTACATCTGCATGTGACATGGATGACGGTTTAGATGGATTGGTATTTGCGCAGGTAGCATTTGGGATCAACTCATACAAAGTACCAGATTGTGAATAAACCAAATCTAAGTATTGAGCCTGAGAAATGGCCTCTTCCTCAGTGACTACACCACCCATGGAAACATCACGAGCAATCGGGGGTAACAGTGATTTAGTAAACCATTTCGCCAATAACTGGTCAGGAATGATTGCTTTGATCAACCTTTGTCGACGTCTCCACTCATGAATATGATCGGAGATATGCACGGATTCATTTTGATGAAGGGAGGTCAAGAGTTCGGTACCCATCTCGTATAAAATGGGTAGTTGAAAGTGCGTGAGAAAGGACATGGAAAGGGAGTTGAAATCTTGGAAAGAACCACGTGGAAGTTCAATATACCACTTGGTTGCTGAGCCTATAAGTGTTCACTGAAAAAGATGTAAACGTATAGAATCATCCATTAAGGAGTTCCTTGAACACCATAAATGGAAAGTCATCACATGATTGTTTGGGTCTTCACCAGGTTTACCGTCAAATTTTTCCATATCGGAAGGTAACTCAGCAAGGATCATTGGCCAAAAGGGATAATGCAATATAGGATCATTGGTCAACCAAGACAAGTCTGGGATATCCAGAGTCACGAGAAATGGTAGTTGTCAGTTAACTTGAGGATGATATTGGTGTGGCATAGGGACACCAGTAGGACTGTAAACTGGGTTAGGTGGATAATTGTATCCAATAGGTCCTCCTACATACGATTGTTGTTGACCAGAATAAACAGGATTCAATGATGGTTGAGAAACATGTGCATATGGAGGATAACCTGATGGGTTCTGAAGATTATAAGTCGGTTGATGGGTTTTCCCATAAGGGGGATAGAAATTTTTTCCATAAGGAGGATAAGGTTGTTGATGTCCTTGAGGATGTTTCCCCCCAAGGAATAGAAGATTTTCTGGAAAAGGAACATGCCAAGGATTTGGTGTTACATTCTATCCATACAATGGGTTATGGACTCCAGTCTGAGTTTTCCCCCAAGCGGAGGCTATGTCCCGATTTGAGTTTGACCACCAAATGGAGGTTGCCCCCCAAATGGATATTTCCCCCCAAAGGGAGGTTTCCCCCCGAATGGCGATTTTCCCCCAAAATGGAGGTTGACCCCTAGTGGGAGGTTGAGTGCCTAGAGGGATCTGAAAACAAGAAGTGAATGAAGGACCGAAGACTCCAACCGGATTAGAGCCACCAAGACCAACTCCTCCAAACAAAGGTGAAGGGATAGAACCTCCGGATGTAACCTGGGTAGTGTTGATAATGGAAGGATTCAGAGCTCTGTACCCAAGTGGAACTGACAGATTTGGTCTAATTGGTGTTCCAATCAGAGCCTAGGATGGTGTCACATTTCCGGTGTGGATTGTAGCAACATGCAGGACCATAGTGGAATGGGCCATCTGGAGAGAAATGGTCGAACGAGGACCAATTGATTGTGTGTCTGACATGACGGTGGAACTACTAGGTGTAGAAGAAAAGTGATCTAAGGGTACCGTGTATGTAGCAGACGTTTCAGGTAATTGGGATATAATAGGTATATCAGCACTTGTCGTTGAGTCGAAAAGATCCTCCACCATGAGAGGTGGGTTTCTCAATATGTCATTAGTCCAAAAGGGATTCTCGCCTTCATGGCCTGTGAGTGGTCCGGTTGGTATTCCAGAAGTGTCAATAACAAGTTCTCTGGATGAATTTAGTCGAAGAATACGTCTCTCGTAACCGTGAGGAAGTCGGAAAGACTCTAGAGAATCGGAAATTCGGAAATTTTCTAAAGAGTCATTCCTTTCCACTTGTGAAGTAGTGGTTTCTTGGACCTCACTCTGTTGAGGAGAGCCCTCCAATGGATCAGTAGGAAAAGGTTGATAACCCTCCGGATATTATGGGGGTAGCCCTTGCATTCTGTGTGAACGGCATGGAGGGTTGATATTGCCCAAACCAAATACTTTACTCAAAAAATCTATGGACAACTAACAAAAAGGAACAACACATGCTAAAAATCTAGGAATCAAACCAAGAAAAAAAAACCTTCTCTCGATGACCGTACTAGTTGGTGATGAAATCCAACGTCGCGTGATCAAGTCAAGAAGCGGCTAGGATATGAGCGGGTGGAACAGTTACGATGGAGACCTGCTTAACAGACTTACGCATTGGTGCAAGATTCCATGTAGTAATTGTGGATTTACCCTCCAAGGAGCCCGAGTGAGTTTGACCAATTTCTGTTGCAAGTACAATGAGACTTCCCTTCACCGTCACCTTGTGTAAGAACCTAAATATTATGGCTACTAAGGACACCAACTCGTAATCATCCCCTGGGCAGGTACAGTCGACAGTCCAGTCTGAACGTATGGTTAGGATAACAATTCTGAAATCCTTCGAGAGAACTAAGGACAAATGGACCGATAGAACTCCAGAGGACCCCGAATGGATTCGAAATTCATGAAGCATCGAAACCAAATGAAAATAGTTGAACCTCAAGAAGAACCCCCAATATATGATTTGACTACTATGAATGGTTGAACCATGGAGGGATAATCTCCGTAACTCTCTCGAATATGACCTCATGCATAACCCCTGTGTGAGAAGGGGATCCCAGAAAGCCTATATGACAATTGGATTTTCTCTCCCTATCACAAGATGCTAGTGTTTGTTTTGAATACTTTGGAGGGTTGTAATCACAGCCTAATCCAAAGTGTTAATCCTAGTCTAATGTTGGTGGAAGATTCTAAAAACAAAATGTTCTAGATCAATTTTAATTAGAATTAATTTTGTAGTTATTATTTACTCAGGTGTGTATGAAAGTGAAACTTGATGGTATAATGACTCAATTCCCAAAAAATGCATAAGAGATGATAAATAGTCTTTTCTTTCAATGAATGTCTATTTAAGGGAAGGAGAAAAAATTTATTTTCACTGTCAAACACTAAGATGCAATATCCTCATGCAATTGTTTCTCAATTAAATCCAATATAATGCTAAAATTTTCATAGAATTGTTCTAAGATCCAAAAACCAATTAGAAAAATTATATCCTTTTGTTTATGTGTGAATGATAATCAATCTGATGTAAAGCTTCCTATGTCAATCAGACTTTAATATCAATGATATTCAAACAATCAGAAGAAAACTTCACACAAACAAAAACGCACTCTCGTTGTGATCAAACAAGAAACACAAAGAAAAACGAATTCAAAAAAGAAAACCAAAAATCTCAAACAAAAGAGAAATGTTGGAAAACTGACCTCAAAGATCAAATGGAATGGTTCATAGATCTCTGCTTTTTCTTACCATAGCTTTCATTCAGTCAGATAAATGAGAAGAAAACAGTAATTTGATTCCAAGTCTTCAAAGGACAAGAGGGACTCAAAGTAAGGAAAAAATGTCAAAAAATCCAAACAAAAGGTAATCAATTCTCAAAAAACAAAGTGTTGAAGGCCAAAAAAAAGATACACTGAGGTTGTAAGAACTCTGAGAAAATAAAAACAACAAAAAATGGACTCATAGACTAATCCCCCACAATATTTCTAACAGAAAAAGAGCAGCGCTTTGGTTTCAAGGGAACCAGAGTGTTGCAACTCCCTGTGGAATCCTTGTAGGGAGCGTCAGCACTCTGGTAGCAGAGGTAGGGGAGCGCTAGCTTCTCAAAATTCAGAAAAATGCCCAGAAATCCAAAAACTCAAGCAAACTCAGAAATTCAAAGTGTATAGGATGAAGTAAGGATCCAATCAACACATCTAAGAATCAAAGACACAGTATGACTAAGATCAAAAAATTAGCAATGGCTAAAACAAGACCTAAGAAGGAAACCAAAACTGAAAGCTTCGATTTCCCCAGTGGAGTCGCCAATTTCTCTTACAAATAAATCCCACTGTGGACAAGTGCATTCCCTCTTGGGATCTAGACTCCTAATACCAAGAAATAAAGGGTGCTAACATTGGTCACTGACATCCTTTTAAATCTAGCTAAACTAATGTCTAGAGAAGAGGAAGAAAGGTGTACCTTTCTAATGAAGTTCGTCCTCACACAGTCTGAGTTAAGCTTTGATCCCCAAGCTCCTCAATAAGTCCTACAAACCAAACAAAGACAAAACAAGCTTCCTATTCTACTAAGATTAGCTTGAAACCAAATCTATCTAATAGAGACAAGTTCATGTAGAATAAACACAACCTTGAAAGAAACGGGCCAAGCACATATGTATATTAATGAAAACAAAGCAAAGTGCTTACAAACATGATGTAGATGCACAATCTTCGCCAAGCTCTCCTTTTCCAACCCTTTGCTCAAATAATCCACACAAAATGATGATACTTCAATGATAAATCTCCCTTATGAGATCATAATTTTGATGCCTTCAATGTCTCCCCTTTTCACCATGAGGAGGACTCCTTATATAGGCTTGGAGAGGCCTAACCACTTAAGGGATTCTTGGGATAGGTTGAGGATCCTTCTCCTTCAGTTGTAGATCTTGCCTAAGATCGAGCCTCGACCTCAAATCTGAATCCAACCAAATCCAGAGATGAGGGGGATTCTTCCCTGATTTTCCTCAACAGTCCAAAATTCGCTCAAAAAAGGCCAGCGCTCCCTCAGAATTGGGCACAGAGCGTTGCAACACTCCCCCAAAAGAGGGTATAGAGCATTGGCACTCCCTGACAGTGTATAGGGGAGCGTTGCCTTCCAAAATTGATTTTTGAGTGGTTTTTTCCATGGCAAAAGACTTGTACTCTTTGTCAAATTATTTATCCTCTTCAAAACCAGTCTTTTGAAGTGTCTTTTAAGTGTTCTTGATAATGTCATCTGAGACACAACATAGGCAAGATGACAGTATGATATTTGCGACACTTGCGGCCAAAATGCGACACTTGCGACATTGGTAATGATGACACTAGGCCATCATCGTAATGATTAATTTTGATGTGTAACAATTGTTCTCAAATGAGTGGGGCCAGTGGCCTACCAGTTAGCCTTTCCCAATCACTCTAAGCTACATATTTTTTTTCATGTCTCCTACCTGAAGAAAGTGATTGGCACTATATTCCAGAACTATACCAATTTACCATATTTGGATGAAGAAGGTTCCATTTGGTTTCACCCACAAGTTTTATTGGACCAACATGAGCGTCGTCTTTGTCAATGCACCATCAAGGAATTCTTAGTTCAATGGAAGGATACTCCACCAGAAGATGCCACCTGGGGATTGGCTACTATTCTGCAACAATTTCCTTATCTCAAGCCTTGAGGAAAAGGATCTTTTTCAAGGGGAGGGCATGTTAGGGACCTAACCTCCCTAACCCCTCACTTAGGTAGAATAATATATTTTCCATGTAATAAAGGCCGATATTAATAAATAATTCCTAGTTAATAATGTGAACAGTTCTAGTGTAAGAAGACTTAACAGAAGTTTTTGCTTCTAGAAAGATCTTCCTCTAGATTGTTCTTTTGAAGATAGATTTTGTATAAATAGGAGTAGAAGGAATGAGAAACCTTTGTCTTGATAATTATTGTAATAGAGAGTTTCTCTGTTGGAGGTTCCCCCCTCGAAGAGGCAAGTGAACATTGCTTTCTATCAATAAAGGTATCATCTTTGGTGTTTTGGTTGTCTACATTTTGTTGTTCCGCTGGTATTTTCTTCAGTATTTATATTCTCTACTTATTATAATAGATCTAGTACCTAAGAGTAATTTAGAGGCACAAGTGTCACCTGTAGTGGTTGCAGTGTTTTAGTTTGTGGTTATGATTTAGAAGATTTGGAAAAGAGGAGGCCTACCTCAGGTTATGTCTCTCATGAATGCAAGGATATATTGGGTAAGTTTGGACAAGTACGAAATATGGTGTTCTTTGGTGGTCAAAGCATTGTGCATTTGACTAATCGACCAACATATCAAAATGGGACAATGCATCATTTTGTAAGAAAATTTACTGATGGAGGTGGAGTGGTCCATACTGAAGCAAGTTGTACAGACATTTTCATGAAACTGATACTATTAGAGAAGTTGCGGTGGAGTGTGGCTTCTCTTGGCTTGAAAAAGAGGTGATGAATGGGCTTGGGAAAGATATCAGGTAAACTATTGTCAAGGTGGATATTTTTGGAATTACGACAACAATTAGTTATGGTAATAATACAAATTTACTTATAGTAAATATTTAGCAGTTCATATAGCAAAGGAATTTTGTGAATCGATGTAACCAAAGTAAGTTCTTGAACTAATGTAATGATCTAACCTATGTTGTATATATACATGAAGGATTGAGAGTCATTTGCAAGGTTTCAATATTGATTGTAATCCCATATTGAATAATAAGAGATACCAATATCTTGCCCCGTGGATGTTTCCTTAACACACCATTAGAGTTTTACCATGTAAATCTCGTGTGTTATCTGAGTGATTATTTTGTCTTATTGTCATATTTATTACATTTAATTATTATTTCAAGCTCTTGAATACCAATAGAAAATGCACCAAATAATGGATATACATTGTGGTTCTACCTAAATCTTAGTGACACAAAAGATAAATTCTATAAACTATAATTTTAT
>JZKD02S0158849.1:0-15183 GCA_000966675.3 Picea glauca
AAATTTTCTACATTTCCTTGTAAATCTGCGACTGTTTTCATATATGTTTTGTTGTCAAAACTTGCAGATTTTATTCTTTGTTCAATGTCGTTTTCTTACCTACTAATACTTATCTCAAAAAGTCCATTGGTTCTCCTACTTAAGGCATCTGCAACATTTTTTCCCTTACCCTTGATGTGTCTTACTTTGAAATCGAATTCACTCAAGAAGGCCAGCCACCCTGCTTGCCTTGCATTAAGATTTGGTTCAATGAACAAGAATTTCACACCACTATTATTGGTTAGCAACATAATTTGTTTTCCCATTAGATAGTGTCGCCACATTTTTGGCATGTGAATTACAACTTCTAATTCCAATTCATGTGTGACTTAGTTTCGTTCATGCTCTTTAGTTTTTGTGACTTGTAACAAATAATGTTCCCTTCTTGATTTAGGACACATCCCAAGCCTTCTTCAAATATTGCATGTCCTAGGTACTGTATTCTCCTTTGGTAGAAGTCACATTTGTCAAATTTTCCATACAACTTGTGTTTCCTTAAGGTATGCATTACTATTTTTATGTGTTCTTAGTGTTCTTCTTCCATCTTTGAATAAACTAGAATGTCATCAATAAATACCAGAACAAATTTATCCAAATATTGACTGAATATGTTATTCATCAAACACATAAATGTTGTTGGTGAATTAGTGATGCAGGAGCATCGCCAACATCAAGCGAGCCAGCGTGGAGACAACCGGACAGCTGGACAAGTGCCGAGTACAAATTTTGAAATCACCTTGAAGTTATTGCACGATCTTAAATGAAGTCATTAAGAAGAAGCACACTTGTATAATGTAAATGGACCTTGAGTGATTTGCTCTCGTCCTTAGTAGGTAGAAGGCATTTATGGTAGTTAATGTAAAGTAGATAGAATTCAATTCTAGATTAGACAGTTTTAGAGCACAAGAGGGAAACGAGATATAGACACCCTCATTGTGTATTGTAACATTAGTATGACGAGTGTATGAAGAGAATAGGAGAAAAGAAGAGAGTTGGGTAGCAGACTCCATGTACGGAAGTTCTGAATTAATACAAAGAAAGTTGTGATTCATACTCATGGTGTTCATATATTCTCTGTGTATGCACCTTTGAATGTTATGCTCTTGAATGTTTTTACTCTTTCTGTCATGAAATTTCTTTTATGCTATGTATGAATGATTTCTTGTTAAATGTTTGAAATCTAAGAGGAAAGGGTAATGGAATGAGTTTCAATTGTTTCTCTATCTGAGCAAGGGTTCCTGCAAGGAGTGCAGTTGAAGTGTCCGCAAGGAGTGCATTGACAAAGGGTTCAGATAGGGTAGCTTTTGTTCTCGTTCAGAAGTGTTGTTAGGCATAGGAGTCGTGCAAGGAGTGCGAAGCCTAAGTGAAGTCTCAGAGTTGTGGACCTGAACGAAGTATTGAAAGACTACTGCTGCAGGTGTGCGCAAGGTCGAAGGACTTTAGCACTTGGAAGTGTTTGAAGGTTCCTGCAAGGAGTGCACGCAAGAGTCTTCTCTAAGACTCAGAGTTATAAGGATTCTCAGGAAGGATAAAGCCTTATAACCGCTGAAAGGCTTGCACATGAGTTGTACCTGGAAGAAATACGAAGGTGTCATAAGCTTGTGTCGTAGGTGGACAGGTTTGTGGAAGAACACATAGTTATTCACGAAAATCGCCAAGGAGGAACAGACAGTTGGAAATCTCTGAGGAGGAACCGCGAAGTTTCGTGAGCCATCAAATCTCACAAAGAAGCAGAGGAGTTACGGTGAAAGTGTTGAAAGGTTCTAAGCCCAGGAGGAGTAGGACCGTAGATCCAAGCCACAAGGGCCGTTGGATTTACACGTATATACTTGTATTGGGTTTTTGTGGGTGGAAGTCCCGTAAACCTTGCAACGGGAATCGCGATATCACGAAACGCGAAATCTCGAAAGCTAAGAGAGTTGTGTGGGGCCACAAGGGTTAGCGAGGTGGAAAGGTGGCACACTATTTCAAAGTTTGGTGGAGTGAAGTCCCAGAAAATTTGCATTAGGATTCGCAATATTGCGAACTCCGAAGTGTCGATGAAGTGAAGTAGCGTCGAAAGTCAATGCTCACGAGTGTGTCTGAGTTTCGACAAATCGAGATTCGGGAGTTGGAGAGACGAGTTGTTCGACATCGCAATCGCCGAAATCGCGATAGGGAAAATTCTGAAAGGAAAAATTAAGGGTCAGCGTTGACTATTGTCGGGTTTCGGGGATTCAAGAGACCAACACTTGACCACTGGATTCGCAAAGTTGCAAAGCCCGATCTCCCAAGTGTGAAGAGGGGATCTCGTGAGATTTGTTGTGGCTACAGATTTACCGATAGGGAAATAGAAGAGCCATTTAGAGTTCTTCAGGCCAGTGAAAAGGAAAGATCCTGTGTCGACGTGGACCTTCTGACCTGTGGGTTATGGAGGGAGCGTGTGTCATGTGCATCAGTTTTGGTATCAGAGAACAGAAAGATTATTTGCTTTCTGTAGAAGAGAAGAAAAAAATTTGCCATGCCGCTAAGGGGAAGGGACAGGCAAACACTCGATCCACCAGAGGAGAGGGAAATGCCGAGAAGAAGGGGTAGGCAGATGACAGATCCAGTTATGGAGAGAGAGATGCATGATCTACGAGCCAGACTCGAAGACATGGAGACAACACAAATATGCACAGTCAGTGTTGGGGATCTCAGTGATTCCGAAAGTGAAATTGAGGCTGAACATGAAGAAGAAGTTGCAGCGGAAGATGCATCAAACAAATGTTTGATCAGAGCTATTGCAAGAATGGGTGCAAGAGAAAAAATGGACATTCCAGCTTATGAGGGAAACCTGGATGCAGAAGAGCTTCTAGACTGGATTAGATCTCTAGACACGTACTTTGACTATGAAGATGTCGAAGAGCACAATAAAGTCAAGCACGCTGTCACAAGATTGAAAGGACATGCAACATTGTGGTGGGATGAACTACAAGCTGATAAACACTGCAAGGGAAAGCAAAAGATCAAAAGCTGGGATAGAATGATCACAAAGATGAAGGCAAAATTCATCCCTAGAGATTATCAAATTACTTTGTTCAAGAGGATGCAGAACTTGAGACAGAAGTTGATGACAGTGAAGGAATACACTGAAGAATTCTACAAGCTGAACATCAGGGCAGGTCATCGGGAGAGCGATGATGAGAAAGTTGTCAGATACCTGAATGGCTTGAGATACGACATTCAGGATGAGATGAGCATGGTAAACATATGAACAGTGGAAGATACTTATCAGATGGCTCTGAAAGCGGAAGATAAGCTGAGCCAAAAGCAGGGTCAGAGAGGCCGAGGCAGAAGTCATCCTAGAGGCAAATCAGTTGCCCAGGGAAAATATCAGAAGCCCAAATAAGACTGGAAGAAACCTCAGACTCAAAATGAGAGAGGTGGAACCTCATAGAGAGGGCAGCATACTGAGAAAAGAGGAGATTATGCTGACAATAACACTTTTCCTCGTACTAGAGGTACAGGAAGAGAAAGAGGTAGAATAATTACATGCTTCACATGTGGAAAGAATGGGCAGAAGTCTTATGAGTGTCCAGAGAAAAAGAAGGAGAGTGGAGAAGCTCACATCACCAAAGCACAAAGGCGGGATGTTGAGGCAGAAGACGCTGAAGGCGGAAGATCGTTGATGATGCGAAAAGTCCTTTTGACACCATAGAAGGAGGTGGAGAGTTCAGTCCAAAGGACCAGACTTTTCCAGACTGCTTGCAAGACCAAGGACATGGTATGCAAGGTCATTGTGGACAGTGGTAGCATGGATAATCTCGTTTCTACGGAGATCGTAGAAAAGCTAGACCTGGAGACGATTGATCATCCAAGCCCATACAGAGTTTTGTGGATACAAAAAGGACATCAGGCAGTTGTCACTAAACAATGTTTAGTTGAATTTAAGATAGGAGGATATAATGATAAGATATTATGTGATGTCATTCCTATGGATGTTTTTCATCTATTGTTGGGTAGACCATGGCAATATGACAGGAATGTGATTCATGATGGGAGGATGAACACATACACCCTAGAGAAGAATGGGAGGACTCACATGTTGCTTCCAATTAAGGATAAGGAGGTGACGCCTGAAGTAAGCAACACAATACTTCTCATGAGTGGGAAGGAACTCCTTACAGAGGTCAAGAAGAAGGAGGATCCACAATTCATTGTGGTCAAGAAACCAAAGATTGTTTTGACCAACACAAGGGTGGATGATTTACCAGAAGAAGTTTAGGAACTACTGGAAGAGTTTGCTGACATAGTAGTGGACGAATTACCTCGTTCATTGCCACCGATTAGGAGTGTGAGTCATCATATTGATCTCATACCAGGAGCCAGTTTACCAAACAAAGTCGTGTACAGATTGACGCCGCAAGAAAATGAGGAGGTCAGAAGACAAGTCCAAGACTTGTTGGACAAAGGATTGGTCAGGGAAAGCTTGATTCCATGTGTTGTTCCAACAGTACTCAGTCCGAAGAAATATGGAGGCTGGAGAATGTGTGTTGAATCGAGGGAAATCAACAAGATAACCATTATGTATAGATTTCCATTGCTGAGGATGGATGATTTGATGGATTGCTTGATTGGAGCAAAGTATTTTTCAAAGATTGATTTGAAAAGCGGTTATCACCAGATCCGCAAGAGAGAAGGTGACGAATGGAAGACAACATTCAAAACCAATGAAGGGTTGTATGAATGGCTTGTTATGTCATTTGGCTTAACAAATGCACTGAGTACCTTCATGAGGTTGATGAACTAAGTCCTGAGGGATTTCATCAGAAAATTTGTCATTGTGTATTTAGATGACATACTGGTTTTCAGTAAAATAGTGATAGAGCATCTGAAGCATTTGGCTACAGTGATGCAGAAATTACAACAGGAGAAGTTGTTAATAAACATGAAGAAATCCTCATTCATAAAGACAGAGCTCATTTACTTGGGATTTTTTATTTCTGTAGATGAGTTGAGGATGGATCCAGATAAGGTGGAGGTAATCAAGAATTGGTCATCACTGAAGAATATCTTTGAGGTGAGAATTTTTCACGGATTGGCTAGTTTCTACCGAAAGTTCATTAGGAATTTCAGTGGAATTAGTGCAGCGATGATGGACACAGTGAAGAAAAGACACAAGTCTTTTCACTGGACAGAAGAGGCTGAAAAAAGTTTTAATCTGTTGAAGGGGAAGATTACGGAACAACCAGTTCTGGTGTTGCCGGATTTTCGAAAAACATTTCAAGTGAAATGCGATGCAAGTGGATTTGCAATCAGGGCAGTCTTGAGTCAAGAAGACAGGCCAATAGCATACTTTAGTGAGAAGCTGAATGAAGCAAAAGTGAAATACTCCACTTATGATAAGGAGTTCTATGCTATCATCCAGGCATTGAAGAAATGGAGACATTATTTGATTCTGAAAGAGTTTGTCTTATACAATGACAATCATGCATTGCAGTTTGTGATTTAACAAGAGAAGTTGAATCAAAGACATGTCAAATGGGTCGAGTACATGCAGAATTTCACTTTTGTGATTAAACATATTTCTGGTACTACTAATAAAGTGGATGATGATTTGAGCAGGAAGTGTTTGTTGTTGTAGGAGTTCAAAGTCAAAACATTGGGCTTTGATGATCTCAGGAACATGTATGTAGATGATCAGGATTTTGAGGAAGCGTATGAAGCAGCTGAGAATCCAATTCTCAGGGATAGAAGCCAATGGGTAGAATACACGATCCAAGAGGGATTATTGTTTAAAGGTAATCAACTGTGTATCCCGAACTACTCCATGAGGGAGAATCTGCTAAAGGAGAAACACAGTGGAGGATTGGCAGGGCACTTTGGTCACAACAAGACATTCGCAAAGCTAAATGAGTCATATTTTTGGCCGGGAATGCGAGCAGATGTCAAGGGATTTGTGAACAGATGCAGAATTTTCCATCATTCGAAGGGAAGAAAATAGAATGCTGGATTTTATCAACCATTGCCCATACCAGAAAGGTCGTGGGATGCAATTAGCATGGATTTTGTATTGGGGTTTCCAAGAACACAAAGAGGTTTTGATTCAATATTTGTGGTGGTGGATAGATTTTCCATGATGGCAGACTTTATCCCATGTCATAAAACCAATGAAGGAACTCACATTGCAAATATGTTTTTCAAAGAGGTCACTCGACTTCATGGGTTGCCAGGAAACATAGTTTCAGATCAAGATACAAAGTTCATAGGGAACTTTTGGAGGACCTTATGGAAGAAGTTGGGAACTAACTTGTCATTCAGTTTGTTTTATCATCCTTAGACGGATGGACAGACAGAAGTAGTGAACAGAAGTCTGGGAGACTTGCTGAGAAGATTGGTGACAGAACACCACAACCCATGGGATAATATATTACCATAGGCAGAATTTGCTTATAACGACTCGGTTAACAGAAGCATAGGGCAGAGTCCATTTCAGGTTGTCTATGGCATGCAACCGAGAGGAATTTCTGAATTGATGGATTCATAACAGACTGCAACTAGGAGCGCTAGTGCAGAGCAGTTCACAGAGGCGATGAAAGAACTTCACGGCCAGGTGAAGCAGCGACTGTTGAATTCGAGCGAGGAATATAAGCGTAGAATAGATCAACATAGGAGACAACTTCAGTTTGAGGNAGTCAAGCACGCTGTCACAAGATTGAAAGGACATGCAACATTGTGGTGGGATGAACTACAAGCTGATAAACACTGCAAGGGAAAGCAAAAGATCAAAAGCTGGGATAGAATGATCGCAAAGATGAAGGCGAAATTCATACCTAGAGATTATCAAATTACTTTTTTCAAGAGGATGCAGAACTTGAGACAGAAGTTGATGACAGTGAAGGAATACACTGAAGAATTCTACAAGCTGAACATCAGGGCAGGTCATCAGGAGAGCGATGATGAGAAAGTTGCCAGATACCTGAATGGCTTGAGATACGAAATTCAGGATGAGATGAGCATGGTAAACATATGAACAGTGGAAGATACTTATCAGATGGCTCTGAAAGAGGAAGAGAAGCTGAGCCAAAAGCAGGGTCAGAGAGGCCGAGGCAGAAGTCATCCTAGAGGAAAATCAGTTACCCAGGGAAAATATCAGAAGCCCAAATAAGACTGGAAGAAACCTCAGACTCAAAATGAGAGAGGTGGAACCTCATAGAGAGGGCAACATACTGAGAAAAGAGGAGATTATGCTGACAATAACACTTTTCCTCGTACTAGAGGTAGAGGAAGAGGAAGAGGTAGAATAATTACATGCTTCACATGTGGAAAGAATGGGAAGAAGTCTTATGAGTGTCCAGAGAAAAAGAAGGAGAGTGGAGAAGCTCACATCACCGAAGCACAAAGGTGGTATGTTGAGGTAGAAGACGTTGAAGGTGGAAGATCGTTGATGATGCAAAAAGTCCTTTTGACACCAGAGAAGGAGGTGGAGAGTTCAGTCCAAAGGACCAGACTTTTCCAGACTGCTTGCAAGACCAAGGACATGGTATGCAAGGTCATTGTGGACAGTGGTAGCATGGATAATCTCGTTTCTACGGAGATCGTAGAAAAGCTAGACCTGGAGACGATTGATCATCCAAGCCCATACAGAGTTTTGTGGATACAAAAAGGACATCAGGCAGTTGTCACTAAACAATGTTTAGTTGAATTTAAGATAGGAGGATATAATGATAAGATATTATGTGATGTCATTCCTATGGATGTTTGTCATCTATTGCTGGGTAGACCATGGCAATATGACAGGAATGTGATTCATGATGGGAGGATGAACACATACACCGTAGAGAAGAATGGGAGGACTCACATGTTGCTTCCAATTAAGGATAAGGAGGTGACGCCTGAAGTAAGAAACACAATACTTCTCATGAGTGGGAAGGAACTCCTTACAGAGGTCAAGAAGGAGGATCCACAATTCATTGTGGTCAGGAAACCAAAGATTGTTTTGACCAACACAAGGGTGGATGATTTACCAGAAGAAGTTCAGGAACTGCTGGAAGAGTTTGCTGACATAGTAGTGGACGAATTACCTCGTTCATTGCCACCGATTAGGAGTGTGAGTCATCATATTGATCTCATACCAGGAGCCAGTTTACCAAACAAAGTCACGTACAGATTGACGCCACAAGAAAATGAGGAGTTCAGAAGACAAGTCCAAGACTTGTTGGATAAAGGATTGGTCAGGGAAAGCTTGAGTCCATGTGTTGTTCCAACAATACTCAGTCCGAAGAAATATGGAGGCTGGAGAATGTGTGTTGACTCGAGGGAAATCAACAAGATAACCATCAGGTACAGATTTCCATTGCTGAGGATGGATGATCTGATGGATTGCTTGAGTGGAGCAAAGTATTTTTCAAAGATTGATTTGAAAAGCGGTTATCACCAGATCCGCATGAGAGAAGGTGACGAATGGAAGACAACATTCAAAACCAATGAAGGGTTGTATGAATGTCTTGTTATGTCGTTTGGCTTAACAAATGCACTGAGTACCTTCATGAGGTTGATGACCTAAGTCATGAGGGATTTCATCAGAAAATTTGTCATTGTGTATTTAGATGACATACTGGTTTTCAGTAAAACAGTGGTAGAGCATCTGAAGCATTTGGCTACAGTGATGCAGAAATTACAGCAGGAGAAGTTGTTAATAAACATGAAGAAATCCTCATTCATAAAGACAGAGCTCATTTACTTGGGATTTTTTATTTCTGCAGATGAGTTGAGGATGGATCCAGATAAGGTGGAGGTAATCAAGAATTGGTCATCACTGAAGAATATCTTTGAGGTGAGAATTTTTCACGGATTGGCTAGTTTCTACCGAAAGTTCATTAGGAATTTCAGTGGAATTAGTGCAGCGATGATGGACACAGTGAAGAAAAGACACAAGTCTTTTCACTGGACAGAAGAGGCTGAAAAAAGTTTTAATCTGTTGAAGGGGAAGATTACGGAACAACCAGTTCTGGTGTTGCCGGATTTTCGAAAAACATTTCAAGTGAAATGCGATGCAAGTGGATTTGCAATCAGGGCAGTCTTGAGTCAAGAAGACAGGCCAATAGCATACTTTAGTGAGAAGCTGAATGAAGCAAAAGTGAAATACTCCACTTATGATAAGGAGTTCTATGCTATCATCCAGGCATTGAAGAAATGGAGACATTATTTGATTCTGAAAGAGTTTGTCTTATACAATGACAATCATGCATTGCAGTTTGTGATTTAACAAGAGAAGTTGAATCAAAGACATGTCAAATGGGTCGAGTACATGCAGAATTTCACTTTTGTGATTAAACATATTTCTGGTACTACTAATAAAGTGGATGATGATTTGAGCAGGAAGTGTTTGTTGTTGTAGGAGTTCAAAGTCAAAACATTGGGCTTTGATGATCTCAGGAACATGTATGTAGATGATCAGGATTTTGAGGAAGCGTATGAAGCAGCTGAGAATCCAATTCTCAGGGATAGAAGCCAATGGGTAGAATACACGATCCAAGAGGGATTATTGTTTAAAGGTAATCAACTGTGTATCCCGAACTACTCCATGAGGGAGAATCTGCTAAAGGAGAAACACAGTGGAGGATTGGCAGGGCACTTTGGTCACAACAAGACATTCGCAAAGCTAAATGAGTCATATTTTTGGCCGGGAATGCGAGCAGATGTCAAGGGATTTGTGAACAGATGCAGAATTTTCCATCATTCGAAGGGAAGAAAATAGAATGCTGGATTTTATCAACCATTGCCCATACCAGAAAGGTCGTGGGATGCAATTAGCATGGATTTTGTATTGGGGTTTCCAAGAACACAAAGAGGTTTTGATTCAATATTTGTGGTGGTGGATAGATTTTCCATGATGGCAGACTTTATCCCATGTCATAAAACCAATGAAGGAACTCACATTGCAAATATGTTTTTCAAAGAGGTCACTCGACTTCATGGGTTGCCAGGAAACATAGTTTCAGATCAAGATACAAAGTTCATAGGGAACTTTTGGAGGACCTTATGGAAGAAGTTGGGAACTAACTTGTCATTCAGTTTGTTTTATCATCCTTAGACGGATGGACAGACAGAAGTAGTGAACAGAAGTCTGGGAGACTTGCTGAGAAGATTGGTGACAGAACACCACAACCCATGGGATAATATATTACCATAGGCAGAATTTGCTTATAACGACTCGGTTAACAGAAGCATAGGGCAGAGTCCATTTCAGGTTGTCTATGGCATGCAACCGAGAGGAATTTCTGAATTGATGGATTCATAACAGACTGCAACTAGGAGCGCTAGTGCAGAGCAGTTCACAGAGGCGATGAAAGAACTTCACGGCCAGGTGAAGCAGCGACTGTTGAATTCGAGCGAGGAATATAAGCGTAGAATAGATCAACATAGGAGACAACTTCAGTTTGAGGTTAGTGACTTGATTCTAGCACATTTGAGGAAATAAAGGTTCCCGAGAGGAACATATAATAAGTTGAAGATGAATAAAATCGGACCATGTAAGGTCTTGAAGAAATTTGGGGCGAATGCATATGAGATTGATTTGCCCGATGGGATCGAAATTTCTCTGATATTCAATATCTCATATTTGTACCCATACAAGGCTGAGGAAACAGGGACCGGAAATGAGCAGCCAGTGATCTAGTGGACAAAGCAGATGCCAGTTGCAGATAAGCCACAGGTGGAGCCCATACTGGACAAGAGGGTCAGTAAAAAGACCAGGCGAAAGCAATATTTTGAATATTTAGTCAAGTGGAAGAACCATCCAGTTGAAGATGCCAGCTGGGAGAATGAAACAGAGATCCAGAAGCATGGACGAACCATGTGTGAGCTCATGGACAGGAGCCCATGAAAAGTTTCAAGCGAGGGAGTATGATACAGGAGCATCGCCAACATCAAGCGAGCTAGTGCGGAGACAACCAGACAGCTGGACAAGTGCCCAGTACAAATTTTGAAATCACCTTGAAGTTATTGCGTGATATTAAACGAGGTCATTAAGAAGAAGCGAAATTGTATAATGTAAATGGACCTTGAGCAATTTTCTCTCGTCCTTAGTAGGTAGAAGGAATTTATGGTAGTTAATGTAAAGTAGATAGAATTCAATTCTAGATTAGACAGTTTTAGAGTGCAAGAGGGAAACAAGATATAGACACCCTCATTTTGTATTGTAACATTAGTATGATGAGTGTATGAAGAGCATAGGAGAAAAGCAGAGAACTGGGTGGAAAACTCCATGTACAGAAGTTCTGAATTAATACAAAGAAAGTTGTGATTCGGACTCATGGTGTTCATATATTCTTTGTGTATGCACCTTTGAATGTTATGCTCTTGAATGTTTTTACTCTTTCTGTCATGCAATTTCTTTTATGCTATGTATGAATGATTTCTTGTTAAATGTTTGAAATCTGAGACGGAAGGGTAATGGAATGAATTTCAATTGTTTCTCTATCTAAGCAAGGGTTATTGCAAGGAGTGCAATTGAAGTGTCTGCAAGGAGTGCGTTGACAAAGGGTTCAGATACGGTAGCTTTTGTTCTCGTTCAGAAGTGTTGTTAGGCATAGGATCCGTGCAAGGAGTGTGCAGGCTAAGTGAAGTCTCAGAGTTGTGGACCTGAGCGAAGTATTGAAAGACTATTGTTGCAAGTGTGCGCAGGGTCGAAGGACTTCAACACTTGGAAGTGTATGAAGGTTTCCGCAAGGAGTGCGCGCAAGAGTCTTCTCTAAGACTTGGAGTTATAAGGATGCTCAGGAAGGATAAGGCCTTATAACTGCTGAAAGGGTTGCACAGGAGTTGTACCTGGAAGAACTACAAAGGTGTCGTAAGCTTGCGCCGCAGGTGGACAAGTTTGTGGAAGAACACATAGTTATTCACGGAAATCGCCAAGGAGGAACGGATGGTCGGAATTCTCTGAGGAGGAACCGCGAAGTTTAGTGAGTCGTTAGATCTCACAGAGAAGCAGGGGAGTTAGGGCGAAAGCGTTGAAAAGTTCTAAGCCCAGGAGGAGTAGGACCGTAGATCCAAGCCACAAGGGTCGTTGGATTTACATGTATATACTTGTATCGGGTTTTCATGGGTGGAAGTCCCATAAACCTTGCAACGGGAATCGCGATATCATGAAACGCGAAATCCCAAAAGCTAAGAGAGTTGTGTGGGGCCACAAGGGTCAGCGAGGTGGACAGATGGCACACTATTTCGGAGTTTCGTGGAGTGAAGTCCCAGAACATTTGCATTAGCATTCGCGACATTGCGAACTCTGAAGTGTTGATGAAGTGAAGTAGCGTTGAAAGTCAAAGATCACGAGTGTGTCGGAGTTTCGGTAAATCAGGATTCGGGAGTCGGAGAGATGAGTTGTTCGACATCGCGATCACTGAAATCACGATAGGTAAAATCCTGAAAGGAAAAAGGAAGGGTCAGCGTTGACTATTGTCGGGTTTCGGGGATTCAAGAGACCAACGCTTGACCACTAGATTCGTGAAGTTGCGAAGACCGATCTCCCAAGTGTGAAGACGGGATCCCGTGATAGTTGTTGTGGGTGCATATATCCCAATAGGGAAATAGAAGAGCCATTTAGAGTTCTTCGGGCCGATGAAAAGGAAAGATCCTGTGTCGATGTGGACCTTCCGACCTGTGGGTTTTGGAGGGAGCATGCATCATGTGCATCAATTAGTGAGACCAAACAGAATAACAACAAACCCATAATGCTTGTACCTCATTCTAAAAGTTGTTTTACCTATATCTTCATCCTTTATTCTGACTTGGTGATAACCAAACCTTAAATCTAACTTAGAGAAAATATTCGCTCCTCCCACTTGGTCAAACATGTTGTTAATTCTAGGTAGAGGATACTTGTTCTTAATAGTCGTCTTGTTTAACTGTCGATAATCAGTACATAATCTTAAAGTCCCATTTTTCTTTTTAACGAAAAGGATTGGTGTGCCCCAAGGAGAGACACTTGATCTTATATATTCTTTGTCCAACAGTTCTTGTAGCTGACTTTTCATCTCTGTCATTTTGGGTAAACTCATCCTATAGGGTACCTTATATACCGGGGTTGATCCAGGCAGTAGATCGATAGAGAAATCTATCTCTCTTCTTGGAGGCAGTTCTGGTATTTCATTCACAAACAAATCTCTAAACTCATGGAGGACAGTAAAGTATTCTAGACTGGGTTTATCCTTCTTTTCTAACATATTAGTTAATTAGATAGCAAAAATCTGACAACCTTTATTCATGCATTTCTTAAACTGCATGGTTGAAATCTGCCTAACTGAGACTAGTTTTATGATGCCTTGTACTTTCATAACTATTTTTTTTCGTCTCTGTAAGTAAGTGATTTTTCGTAACAATCCAAAATTACTTTATGTTTCTCTAACCAGTCCATTCCAATAATTATATCGTAAGATACCGAAGGTAAAATATTCAAATTTAACTTTTTGTTTTGGCCATCTAAACTGAGTTCACATTCAGAAATGAAATCTGTTACTTTTCTCTTAGTCCATGTTGCCAGTTGCACTAACCAGGATCTATCATGCTTTACTTTCTTAAGCTTGTGTGAATCAACTAAACCAGGAGTAACATAACTCAGACTAGCTCCTGGGTCAATTAAAATAGGAATACAATTATTATTAACATTACCTCCAACTTCCACTATAGTGGATTGATGATCAGTTTGTCGGCCATCTACAATTTCATTAATTCTGTGTACGCATATGCCCACATCTCCTACTGTAGAGGCCTCTTGTAGGTTATGAATTGTGGTCCTTGTTGCAGAAGTTAAACGTGGACAGTTACTCCTTAAGTGAGGTTCTCCACACTCCCAACATTTTAGTGGTTCTTTGGGGTTGTCCCCAAATTTATTGGCTCCAAGGTTAATTGATCTACCTCCTCCTTGGGTATTATGGTTGTTGGAATGAAAATGTTTCCTTTGGAAGTTCTTCACCATATTCCAGAAAGGATTGGTTGGAAGAGTTTCTTCCGTTGATTCATTCTGTTCCGTTTCTTATCCTTCCAAGCTTTGGGAATTTCAGACCTTTGTTTGTACTAGTCATAGCACATTTGGGTCGTTCTAAAAACTTCAGTCAAAGTTTTGGGATTGTCGAATTCAATTCTTCCCTTATAGGATTGTGGTAGGAAGTTTAGGAATCATTGTAATTTTATTTTGTCTTCCTTAATGTATGGCACAAATATTAATAATTCAAGGAATTGTTTTATCAATTTGTCCATGGTCATTTGTCTGAATCTTAACTCATAAAATTCTTTGGTCTTCCTTTAATAATAGATTTCTGATAAATATCATTTCTTGAAGTATTTTGTGAAGTCTAACCATTCCATATGTTTCTCTTTATCTACCTTGAAAACTTGCAGTTCCACGATAAGGTTCCTCATTGTTTGTAGAACGTGGGTGGCTGAAGTTACTTCATTGTTCTGTCGAGGCTCTTTAGGAGGTCCTTGATCATGATTCTCTTCAAGTATGATATCCTCTTCATTCTCTCCTACCATTATCACAACATAATTTTTTTCTATGTTTGTAATAGTAAGCATTTTTGTTAGTTTTTCTTTTAACATAAATAAAATGTACTAAACTAATTTTGGCCTTTCCCTGAGATCCAAGTGTTGTAACCTTCAGCTCTGATACCATATGTAATATACCCCATATTTACGAGATACATTTTTTTTTGTTAAGTGCATTAAAACTCCTTGACTCTAATATACTTGATCAAGATTAATTCTATTATCGTCGTTATCGAAAATACGACAAGTACCTCCTCGTAATTACAAGCGATTGCAAACAAGATAGTTATCTTCTCTAAGTGAAGTTGTGCCTATTAAATAATTCAGTACATGCAAAATTGTTCAATATATTCTACACTTTAACATAATAGGCTAATGATTTAGTCTGCTCACAAAATCTGTGTTATAAAAAGGATGTATGTAAGTCTTATTGTGTCCATAAAGGGGCTATAATAACCACATCCTAACATGGGTAACACTCTTATCATATAGGATCTATATAATTGGTTTTACCAAGGATTCAACACATATATGGGAGTTACAACATATTTAGATATGGTAGATATTAAGTGGAATCCTAAGGTTTCTTATATATAAATCATACATAGAGTTCATAGCATACACCACGATGCATAT
>JZKD02S0158860.1:12966-23387 GCA_000966675.3 Picea glauca
TTAAAGGTCGAAAGTAAAAGGGGGGTCCGGAATTCGCTGTGCGCCATTGATCTATGCGCACAAATTCTAATCGTCCAAAAATGATTCTTGTTTAACACAGACACACTCGCACCCAAAAGTTAGGACAAGTGGGTTTTTGATCCATCCTTTTACATTCTAACTCCCATACAAGAAATATCTCTAACTCTCATATTTTCCCTCATATGGACAAAGCCTCGAAATTACTGGAAGACATGAATGTTTCACAGCCTCAACTTCCAGCTGCTTATCGCAAGCTTTCTCTCAACCCACCTGTAGTTGATGGAATGATCAATCTGGTTCCCCTGTCGGTCATTCCGGTTGATCAAGTGGTCAATCTGGTCACATATTTGGATGAACGAGTAGACCAAGTGGTTGATCCAATCCCATCCTCGGTCAACCCCACTCTCCCGTTAGAGAGTAAAACCCAAGCGGTCGATTTGTTTCCACCTGTCGACCCCATTCTCCCCCTGGAGAATGAAACCCAAGTGGTCGATTCAATCCCATCATCGGTCGATCCTACTCTCCCACTCGAGAGTAAATCCGATACTGGCCATGTTTTTCTCGTTGATACAGACTCTGTCGTGTCAGGGGGTATTCCTCCTTCTCTTGTGAAACTCCCTCCAAGTAATAAGGCCATCCATTTTGATTGGGGTGTGCTAACTGGACCTCGTCTTCCCTCTTACATTCCTTTATAGATTACAGTACAGGTTTGTGGTCGGGACTTTCCCCAAACATTGATAGATGAAGGTTCGTCTATTAGTATTTTGTCCTCTATTGCTTGGCAAGCATTGGGTTATCCTCCACTTGCACCCATTACACAAAATCTGTTAGCTTTTAACATAAGAACTAGTCAACCTTTAGGGACCCTTCCTCAGTTTCCTGTAACTTTGGGAGGGAAAACTGTCTTCATTGATGTCATGGTAGTCCAAGACCCCTTGGATTTTTCTTTATTCCTTGGGCGAGATTATGTCTATGCCATGAAAGATATGGTGTCTACTCTTTTTCGTGTGATATCTTTCCCTCACGATGGACGGGTTGTGACTATTGATCAACTTTCATTCATTGACCCCACCTTGATTTCCTCCCTGAATGGTTCTTATATGCAGACGGTACCGCCCCTACCACAAGTCAATTATGTGGTGTTGTCGCCTATGGTTTCAACTTCTGATGACTTAGATTCAGTAGTTGACATGGTGATCTCTTCGATAGGGTTGTTAGAGCCTGATCTCTTTACTCCTGTCACAACCCTTGACATGGTGTCCTTCCAGAGTGTGTTTCTTCCATCAAATGAAGACCTCTTGGAAGCCATGACTGAGTTTTTAACTTGACATGATCTCCTTCTGGAGCATTTTCCTCTTGGAATCCATGATCAAGAAGGTTCTGAGGATAGTTTTTGCGTCTCTGAGGCAACCTCATTAAAAAATGAAACAGAGGTCTTTGAGCATAGTTTTCTAATTTCAAGCTCGTTAAAAAATGAAACCACTTGAGGATAGTTTTCGCATCTTTGTAGCAACCTCATTAAAAAATGAAATAGAGGTTACGAGCATAGTTCTTGTTTCTATGTCAAGCTCATTAAAAAATGAAATAATTTTCCCCCTCTCTATTTGAGTCAAGTCCTTCGTCTAGTATTTGAAGCTTCATTTCATTCTCCTTTGTAGTTGGATGAAACGAAGCTTTGGGGGCATTTGCCTCAGCCTTTGGAATTCATGCTGAAGTTGAGCCGCTAGCTTCTTAAGATGGGGGCTAAGTACCAACCATCCCTATGTTATGCGTTGGGAAGTCACAAGCATAGTTTCCTCTGGTTCAAGCTTGTGTAAAAATGAAACCAGGTCCAAGCATAGTTTTGTTTAGTTTTTAATCTTGTGTAAAAATTAAAATCTATCCCAAGCATAGTTTTGTTTTGTTTTAAAGCTTGCGTAAAAATGAAAACAATCCCGAGCTTAGTCTTTATTCTTTCTCATGCTCGTATATACATGAGAATAAGTTACCGAGCTTAGTCTTTGTTTTTTCTCATGCTCGTAAATCAATGAGAATGTAACCGAGTATACTTTTATCACTTTTTCGGACTCATAAAGGTTATATGAAAAAGGAACCCCCTGGAGTTATCTTTAAGCTCTTTTTAGACTCTAAACATGAAAAGATTGTTGAGCGATCTTGTTCTTTTCACACTCGTTAAAGTATTTGAAAAAAACATCTGTTGAGTGATAGTTTATCTCTTTTTCAGTCTCTTCAGACTACTTTACAAAAAAGGAACTGAGAGAGTTCTCTTTTAAGTATTTTTCCAAACTTTATAATCATGAAAAACCTTCGAGTTTTCTATCTTTGGACTCATTAAACAAACATCAAAAGACCCATAATGGGACCGAACCACTCCTTCCTAGGGTTCGTTAAACATACTTCGAAGGACTCATTTGAACGATGAGCTTACATCAATAAGAATATGTTATCCTCCTCAAGCTTGCGTAAGAATAAAGAGGTACTCGCCAGAAATGGTGGGGGGAAAATTGGAAAAGAATTGTGTCTAAACCTGTATTTTGTGGAAGAGTCACTTTTGAACATGACACCCTTTCACTTGCTTTGTGTCTAGGTTGGAAAATCCACTTGTCTCCTAATCATATTCCTTTATAAAATTACAAATTGGTCTGTGATCCCTGTTGTTGATTCAGTGTTTCCAAGACAATTGTCGTGTCATCAATATGTTCAAAGAGAAGTTCAACCCAAAAAGCCTTCTATTGCGTCGGCCATTTCTATAGTCTTTAAGCCTTTTGTTGCATTGGCCATCCCTGAGTCAGTCCTGAATCACTTGTTACTCTAATCTACATCAAATCTTGTTACTTGTTTCATGTCATTGATGTGGGATACATTAAGGCCCTCCTGTGACGAGTCTTTTCTTGTCGAATTCAACTCATTATCCAGGAATTAGACTTAGAAACTAATTGGCACCTTGGAACTTGCATGCCTCAATGGCAGGTTTCCTCGCTTTCGACAGTGGGTTTTCATTATTGACCCCTGATTGAGAGATTCCGCCGAGTGTTCGACTTCAGCTCATTTATTCACATTCGTTGGATTGTACTAGTGTACCTTGGGAGTCATTGACATTAATGGTGATTTCCCTCGCACTTGTTAGCGGTATACACTAATGACTGGTAATCAAGTGGTTTCTACCATGTTCGACTTCAACACATGTAATCACATGGTTAGATTCGTCCTATAGAGTGGTGGATATGAAGACCCTAGATATTTTCTGACAGATCCAGGTTGCGTTGGAGTATATCCAGTGTACTATTGCATAGATCCACATTGTATGTCTGGTGGCTATGTTCAAATCTGAGTCTTTAACACATAGATCCATAGTGTATTTTTGGTGGCTATGTTCAGATTTGAGTCATATTGGCATGGATCCACAGTGTATGTTTAGTGGCCATGAACTGTTTTACTTGACATGGATATTCGCATGTCGGCATTTATGCTTTGAGTCATTTGTATTCTGAGTATGGGAATGCCTACCTCAATGATGATATATTATTGTACTGTATTTCCTTGTTTGTTGGCAAGTTTCCGACTGACTATTTCCTTGTTCCCTACACACACTCGACAAAGTATTTCAACTATCACTCTGTTCTAACTTCATACTTTGGGGGGTTCTCTATTAAAAATTATTTTCGTCATCCCTATGACTGTTAATGATGTAAACCTATTTGTTGCCTTCAGAGGGGTCAGTGGCCTGAGTTCCTGAAGAGAGAATGGAGAAGAACTTTTCCTGAGAAAATAAGTTGCATTTTCCTATGTAAAAACCTTATAAAAAGGGAAGTTCGCAGGATGCCTATGTATTAGGGTGCGAGAATGCCTGATTCTCGTAGGCTGCATCATAGCTAGGGTGCAAACAGTTCACAGGTTGCACTATAAGAAGGGTGCGAGAATGCTTACACGTGGGGAAAACGAGCGTTTTCTCGAATCTTCTAGAAGGAGAAACTTCCATGGTGAGGTGGCATCCGAATGGTTTGGATCTTACTCGCTTTCATAATTTAGTGGGATCATCCTAACCTCCTCACCTTATTCTCTTCAATTTATAAAAGGAGAGGAGCTCTCATGGAGAAGGGGTTCTTGAGCTTGTAGCTTTGGTTGGCTTGGAATTATTAGCTTGGTTGGAGTGGCTTTGAGATTTTCTTTGTCAAGATATATTGTGAATATCATCAGATCTATGCTCTCAAAATTCTTGGAGTGAAAGTGTGTGGGAAATGAAGGATAGTTGGAAGGGACCTTATGACATCATGTCCATGGTTGTAATCTCTCTTTCACATTTAATATGATACAGTAATATGATTCTTTTCTATAAAGCTTGTTGTGTTTTATTGTATGATTCCTTGATCACATACATAGGTTTATATTGAGTTTATGCTATTGCCATCACTTTGGTTGGTTGTGTTATTTTGTAAGATCATCATTGTATGAGCATTGGAATGGAGCTAGGATGGTGATGGCGAGAGGAAGCGACATTTAAACGGTATGTCACCCATCCCTCTTTGGTTAGTAAATTCAATATTTAAAACTTAAGGAAAGCGTCATGTTCTGTCCTGTTTTGTTCTAGATTCAAGTGGATCTAGGGAGATCGGTTAGTGTCCGCACCTATGGATTTATCCTATAAAAAAATTAGTGGCCTTGATCCCTCTATTGTCGAACATCGCATCGACACCTGGCCTGACATTACACCAGTTCTTCAAAAACAACGACCGCTACACCCATCCAAAGCAACGACCATCAAAGCCAAGATTGACAAATTACGTGCAGCTGGGTTCATCTACCCCATTTCCTATACATCATGGGTTTCCAACCCTGTACCCATTAACAAAAAATAGGGCACTATCCACGTCTGCATGGACTTTTGCGATCTGAATCACACATGTCCCAAAGACAACTTTCCAACACCTGTCATCGATCAAATTATCGACGAGTGCGTAGGCCACAAGGCTATATCCTTCATGGATGGTTTCTCAGGTTATAATCAAATCCAAATCCACCTAGCCGATCGATACAAAACTGCATTCACTACCCCTTGGGGTACTTTTTCATATCGTGTCATGCCTTTTGGCTTAAAGAATGTTGGCGCAACTTTCCAACGGGATACAACATACATTTTTCATGATTTGGCTCATATCATCCTTGCATACTTGGATGAATTCATAGCTCGATCCAAGAAATGCACCCAACATCTTGATGATTTATGGATCATCTTCCAACGATGTCGTTAGTACAACATCCGCTTGAATCCCCTCAAGTGCATTTTCTGTGTCACTGTAGGGCGCCTCCTCAGATTCATTGTTTCCCAAAGTGGTATTACCATGGACCCCCTCAAAGTCCAAGCCATCACAGAAATTCCACCTCCCCAAAATTTACATCAACTCCAAAGATTACAAGGAAAAGCTAACTTTCTACGGTGATGAGTCCCCAGACTACGCCACTCGATTACATGGTTTCCTTCGCTTACTATGCCACGACAACCCATTTCACTGGGATGAACATGCCCAAAAATCATTTGACGATCTTAAAATGGTGCTGTCCAACACCCCTTTAATTAGCTCACCCGACTATAATCGCGACTATATCCTCTACATATCAGCATCAACTGTCTCCGTAGTAGGAGTTCTTGTTCAAATCGGTGATGACGATCGCGAGCATGTCATTTACTACGTTAGTAAAAACTTCTCAGGGCCACCCTTGAAGTATAAACACAAAGATAAACTAGCCCTTGCAGTCATCCTTGCAGTCCAGAAACTGCGTCATTACATTCTGATTCGCATGACTAAGGTCGTAGCAGATTCCAACCCTATGCAATACTTTCTCAGCCGTTGGCAAATTAATGGAAAATTTTCTTGATGGATCATTATCCTTCAGGAGTATGATCTTGAATTTTCAACACCCAAGAGCAAGAAATCTCTCATTCTCGTCAAACTTGTCACGACCTTCCCCTCCGATACTACCAATGCCCCCGTCAATACCGACTTCCCCGATGAACATCTCTTTTATATTACTTCAGATGATTCGTGGTACGGTGACCTCCTCGTCTGCCTCCAAACCCAAAAGTTCGGTAACCACCTATCACAAGATGATCGCCATCATATTCTCCACCAGGCCCCCCTCTATCTCCTCATCGAAGATATCTTATACCGGCGAGGGGTCGATACCATACTTCATCGATACTTGACTATTGACGAGGCCGATAGAGTCCTAAACAACTGCCATAGCGGCGCATGTGGGGGCCATCTTTCGGGAATGTCCAGTACTCAAAAAATCATCCGAGCAAGTTATTTTTGGCCTACATTGTTTCACGATTACATTCATGTCGTGAAGCGATGCGAGAAATGTCAACTTTACGCCAACAAAGCACGAGCACCACCTAGTCTTCTTCACCCAGTCATTACTGCCGGCCCCTTCTGTAAATGGGGCATCTAATTCATGACTTGTAACCACCCATCCAACAATGGACACAAATACATTATTTTTGTAGTCGATTACTTCACAAAATGGGTTGAAGTTATGCCTACCTTCAATAGCACCTTTGACACTATAGCACATTTTTTCTTTAATCACATCATATCCCTCTTTGGAGTACCACTCCAACTAGTTTCCGATCATGGAAAACACTTTGAGAATGAGATTTTCATTGAACTCTCATCTCAGTTAGGATTATACCACACATTTGCCTCCCCATATTACCCTCAGTCTAATGGACATGTCGAAGCAGTTAACAAGCTCCTCAAGACCATGTTATAGTGCACGGTTAATAAACATAAGACCAATTGGCATCATATGTTATTTTCCACGCTATGGGATTACCGTATGGCCATGAAAATGGCCACAAGTTTCACACCATTTCATCTAGTCCATGGGGTTGAGGCCACTCTTCCCATTGAGTGTGAAATTCCCACCTTACGCACCGCAATTGAGCTATTACCCGACACTTCTCTAATGGAGAAGCGCTTGCTGAACTTAGAGTCCCTGGGTGAAGATCGTCGATCTTCATTATACAACAATGAGGCAGCCAAAATGGTCAAAGGCCACCTTTGATCACCATGTCAACCTTCTCTCATTTCACGAAGGTGACCTTGTCCTTGCTTATGATATCGCTCACGATACCTTCGGTCATGGCCAATTCGAGTCACTATGGCATGCCCCCTACATTATCCAACATTGCCTCACCAAAGGCATATACATCCTGGCTTCCCCTAAAGGCCTCTCTCTCAAAGAACCCATCAACGGGTTATACTTAAAGAAATTTTACACCTAAGCATAGCGATTATACTTTAGGTCATTTCTTTTATAGTGTTTTTAATCTATTTTCCATCCCTTACGTCTAAACTATCATTTATGCTATTGACAAATGCTTCCTCCACCAACCTACCGCATCTGTTACGCTGATGGCACCAACCATTGGACACAAAATCTTGCTTCGACAGCTTGGGCCCTCTATACCCCCTCACATGAAATGCTCCACTCTAGCAGCATATGTTTGGGTTCAGCCACCAACAACCAAGCCGAATACACTGTTGTCATTGCCCTCCTTGTCGATGCCCAACATCATCGTATTCATCACCTTAGCATCTTTCTCGACTCTCAACTAGTCATCCTCCAACTCAATAATGTGTACCGTGTTCGCGATCCTTGCCTCTTTCGCAAATACCTGCAAGTTATACTTTTATCTCAACATTTTGATTTCATTACATTTACACATATTCCAAGACAATTTAATCAAATTACAGATAACTTAGCTAACATTGTGTTAGATTGGCATATATCACATCAAGATACCTCTGCACAAACATAAAACTATCGAAAACCTGTCATAGCATATACAGATTAGACATCATCAACACATTAAAAAACACATGTAAACATCACATAGAACCCAAAATGTATACTCATATATATATAAATCAGTCCACAATTCCATCAAAATGTTTACGCACAAAAATATAAACATCCGCAGGCCAGTGAAGCACTTCGGTACAAAATTGGTGCCACTACACCAAAACGGGATCACCAACCTATATACAAAATACAAAAATACATAGAGCCACACTCAAGGTGCCTCTAGAGTACCACCTCCTTCCCCTCCCTCAGGCGGTGGTCCCCCACCCACTACTGGTCCCTCCAGACCAGGAGGTAATCGTCCGGTCATCGCAACACCTGCTACTGCTGCTCGCCGCACCATGACCCGCCACATCGACGAAAATCCCACACACTGCTCTAGGATGCCCTCATCTTGGATGTGCGACCACATGCCCTCAGGAATGCCTTGTAGCACCGCCTCCAGGCGACGGTGAATATCCTCAAAATCTCCCCCGGCCTCCGCCGGAGGAGCATGCGATGGCCCAACACTTGGGTCATCAAAATGACGTCTCCTTTCTCCTCTCTCATCATCAACTAGTCTTGCCTTGACATCCTCACACCGACGTCTATCTCCTACCAGGGGCCCTCCCTGCGGTGGTATCCCTGGCTCGTGGCAAGTCGACACTCTCATCAGCTCAACCTCGCACCTGCAAAGTCCCACATATGCACATACAAACAACCAAACGATAGTATCAACATCTATACAAAATACATATCTCATTCTATCTCAAAAATCAACATATCAAACTCATAAACATACCTCGGTGATCAAACACCTCCCCTGGATGTAACACCATGTCCAGATCACCTCGGAAGTCAACACCAGGATATGGATACTGCAGTATAACTTGCGACATCTACCACCATACATGTTCCACCTCAGTTGTGAAAAAATGTCCGCCCTTTCCACCACCATGGTGAACCAAAATCGTCGACCACCGCCTCAGTCACGACTCTCGCACCCCAGGAGTGCCCAATAAAATACTAGGGTGCAACATCGACACCCTCTTCAAAAACCAGGCCACCAAGATGGACCCAAAGGAAAAATCCCCTGAGTTGTTAGACTGACATCGGTCCAGCTGCCCTACCATCCTGGCATGCAGCGTCAGCCCCCAGGCAAAGTGCTCCCTAGCCAGTGCCCTCCCCATAACCCTCAACTGACCACCACTAATTCCCTGAGTCATGAGGGACCCATACACCCTCACAATCATCGCTGTTATAGAGTGATGAGCTAGAGCATCCATCACCCCGATACTCATGATGGAGCCTGACATGTAGTTCTCCCTCGAACAGTACCTCCAGCCCAAGGTCGCTAATGACACGTCCGCAGGTAACATCGGCTCTGTCGGTAGGGTCATTCCCCAAAAAGGGACCCCAGTCAGAAAGTATATTTCCTCCACCACAGTGAAGGTGATCTACTCTCCCCACACCATAAATCAATGTAGGTCCGGACTCCACATCCGAATCAGAAACTGTAGGAGATACTCATGCGCTCGTATCAACGAGCACTCAAAGAACTTCAGTAGTCCACAGGATGCCAAAATGGCATGAACCCTTGACTCCTCAATAGCCACAACATCCCTCAGCTAGGACCAATCCCTCTCTCCCCAGCTGACCGACATCGTGAAAAATGATCACCTGCAACCACATAATACAGTCCTAGGTCAACCATATTGACCATAAAAAACATTAAAAAAGACAAGTTTTACACCCGTCAACCTTGCCCCAAGGCGCGACTGTTTACCCACAGGCACACACATATGCGTGCCTATTTAGCCCATAGGCATGCACATATGCATGCCTGTTCACCCCACAGGTGCACATGCGTGCACGCCTGCTCACCCTATAGGGGCGCCTCCATGCGCCCCTGTTACGAACATATGCATGCATCATAGTGCGCCTGTCCACTACACAACTACACACCCATGCGCACCTGTGTAGAAAACAGGCGCACCTTTGTCCCCCCTACAGGCACACCCATGCGCGTCTATTCAGATAATAGGTGTGCACCTATGTGTGCATATTTTCAGATCGCCTACGCACCAGGGGGCCCACACCCATAAGACCCCCTATACAGCCCTCCATACAGGCTCTACCCATAAATGGAAAGCCTACTTCTATGCAGGATGATAAGACTACTAACTTGAAGCTCGCTGCTCTTGAATCGGTTGCCTCGTCCTCCCAGAATCTCCAAATCTCCTCTGAATACCTCTCGTCTAGTCACTCTGGAAACAAGTACCAATGAGGTGGCAATGTGGGCCCTACAACTATATATAGGCCTGTCCGCCAAACTTCCAATCGCCATTCCAGGAGCTTTGGGTGTCCATTTTTCAATCCGTCTTCAACCACGTGATCAACATCCCATCATCTACATCAAGATAGTCCCCGGGCCAATTTTTATCCTTAGTCCCCGAGGCGTCATTTGTTTTTCATATCTCATCCATGTATGCATGCTCATGTTCAAAGTTATCAAATAAATGCTTGTATGTTCAATTCTCTTCAGATATTGTTCA
>JZKD02S0158871.1:0-11616 GCA_000966675.3 Picea glauca
CGGCTGAGTCGATCCGCATCCTGGATCATTGTATTTCAAAACTATGGTGTCGAACGGTAGATCAGGTCAAGGTCCATTGGGAAAACTATAGTCTACACTCGGTGACCTCAGAGGACTCATATGATATGTGCCAAAAGTTTCCATTTTTGTTTGATAGATAGAATTATGACACTATGATACATATTATTTCGGCACTTATATACTGTGAAAATTTGGGATGAAGTTTAGACCAAGAGGGGGTGTATGTAACATCCCACTCTTGCGTGCACTGAGAGAACTTATTCTTTGAGGAAATTTGCTTGCAAGTGATCCAGATTATTATACCATTGATCGTTCATTATTATTATGAGGCATTATGGATGTGATTATATGTTATTTTGTTGTATTGACTTAGACAGGTTCTATTGACTCAGTTCTCCTGAGTGTGTACGATTTGGACCTCAAGGATGTTGGGGCATCGATGAAACCCTTGGATTCTGAATCGAGTCAGGGAGTGGACTATTGGGATTTGATTGTTGTATATATATGACATATGTGCATATGATTAGATGTTATGATTATGGATTTTTTTCTTACATGATTCGTTGATGATTCTAGCTGATGATAGCTTGCCGACCAGAATCACATGTAGAGTAGAGGGGTCATGCACGACTACGATAGACGTTTAGGGAGAGGTGTGGAAAAAAACCCTGCCACAGCCTAATATCACTCTCGTCATGGCTCGAACTATAGGTTAACGATTACCTAGTTCGAGAAGACCCATGATGCCTTGAGGGTAGACTGTGACAGTTGCGCACGATGATTCTAAGGGGTGCACAATAAGGCAGGGGCCTTATTCCTTAGAATCCCTTAATCTCCCACAAGATCACCTGACGATGTATTGACTCCAAGGATTTTTTATGTCTACCAAGTCAGTCAAGAGGCAAGTGGGAGCCTTGGAGCACATAGTCTGTTCTAAAGGGCACATCGTGCAAGAAAAATAGAAAGACGTGAGTGGCGCCCTTGGAGCACGTAGTGCATCCTGAAGGGCATGTTGCGCAAGGGAAACAAAATGAGGCAAGTGGCACCCTTGGAGCACCTAATGCGTCCTGAAGGGCATGTCGCGTTGTTAACTAATAAGAGAATAAACCTAGATGGCCTTAGAACGAATAATGTGATAAGAAAGATTTAAAACGATTTCCCTAATAAAATGTCGCCCAACCTAGGAAAATAAAATCTAGGTCTAAGTGATACTTGTGGTAATATATATATATATATATATATATAATAATAATAATAATAATAATAATAATAATAATAATAACAATTAAACATGTGACGAGAAGGAGATGATCAATTCAATTAAGTTATAAAAATCTTTTGGGGGAGAAAATTTAAAAACAAAAAGGGAAATAATTGTTTTGTTACATATGTTGATTAAAAATGTATTAATTAAAAAGAAAAAGGGGAAAAAGGTAATTTTCTACACTTGTCAATTTGTGTTTTAAATGAAAAGGGAAAGAGTGAAATTTAAAATAATTAGGAAACTAAGGGAAAAGGGGGGAAACATAAAGAGAAAGGGAAACATAAGGGGAAAAAAAGCAGAATGACTAACTTAACAAGGAATCTTGCCTTTAAGAACTTTCTAAATTGAACTCAACTAGTAAATTAGTAAGGGGGTAAGTCATTAAAATGTGTAAGGGAATATGGGGACACCTAGGAGTGATTCTAGGAATGAATTTAGGTGGGTGAGGGAAATAGGAGTAATTAAATAATTATTTAAATTTATTTCTAGTGCAACGAAGGGGATGGATGACACATGTATGGGGAGGATTTTTCTGAATTAAATTATTGAACATTAAATTGATTGGGAAATGGGGAAATAAATGACTTAGAAACTCTATATAAAGGAGGCAGGAGGAGGAGGATGGATCTCTTCTGTTATGCGTAACGTTACGATGCAGGACTTTAGACTTGACTGACTTAGCTTGTGGGAGTTGGAATACCCAGCTCGGTGAGGAGTTGTAGCTCAGACTTGCAAGGCGAGCTGGGAGCTAGTTGTTCTCTGGTTTAGTGTGTGTGGCCCCTTTGCGGCTCGGGGGGCTAAGGGGGAAGAAGAGTACCCATAGAATTGGCTGTGAGGTACCAGTGAAGTCTCATTAGTTTACAGAGCGCACAGGACAATGACTCAGAGTGGACGACTTGGGTACGTTATGCTTACTTTTATTCTACATGGTAGTTTATTATTGACCTTAAGCTTTCAATTATGTACTTTTAACTGTGTAAAGAAGGTGTTGGACTTAGCATTTTAATTGAGAAATAAATTTCCCCATAGCCTTAAGCTCGTTGCTTGACTTGATCCCCTTGGCATACGATCCCTGAATGTTGAGATTGTCCTATTGGTTTTATTGATTTGTTGTGAAGAGTTGTGCTTTTTACTTCACCCTCATCCCTAGTTCGTCGATCCACGCTTGAGCAATTGGCCAGGAGCCGAATTGACGATCATCACTTGGGTGCATAGTGACCTATAGATTCTAATGCCATGATTTTTTGTGCATGGATGATGAGAGAAGATTGTTTGCCCATATTTCTACCCCTGTTGATTGTTCTTGGTTGATGGATTTCCTTGCGCCTTTTGTGAATGAGTACTTCTGCAATTGTTTATCCTTTCCTTCTGTGATCCACTTACTACCCTCTGCGTTTGATGAAATCATCTCTACGTTTGATGAAATCATCTCTGCGTTTTTAATGAAATTTCGTTTGCATTTTCAATGCTTTCCCAATGAATTTACTGTGTGGTTTTTATACATCTGGTCTACCTTTTTCTCTGCGATTTTACCTCTGCACAATAATGTTTTTGATGAATTTAGCTTGCATAATTTCCCACGCAAATGAAAATTTATAAATTATTATGGACTGCGTTTTTTTGGGTGTATTGGATGGAGATATTACTTGGGATACTCTGCAATCTTGACTTTTTTTTTAATGCAATCATTACCTTGTTGAGTGCAATTTCGAGGCCATTTTTTTTACTATTGGGACTGTGATTTTTATTAACAAATCAGCATTTGAACTACAATTTTCATTACCCTATTGACTACAATAGAACTCGGCAAATTGAATGAGATAGCGTAATTATAATATGTTTTGCATATAATTTATAGATATATTAATGTGGATATGTTATATAACTGAATGTGAAATACATTGAAGAACAACGAGCTACTCATTGTTGATGAAGATATATATTGTCTGTCTGCGTTAATATTTTGATGCAGATTTCCAGTGTAGATATATTATCTATCTACGTTAATATTTCAGTAGATATATTGTCTGTCTACATAATATTTCAATGTAGATATAATACGTTTTTATTTCTATGATTATGAATTGTTACTAGAACATTAATCATTCAGTATTTATTTAGTTTCAATAATTTTGTAATAATAATTATTGTGGAGTAAAAATATAGCATNGGAGAAAATTTAAAAACAAAAAGGGAAATAATTGTTTTGTTACATATGTTGATTAAAAATGTATTAATTAAAAAGAAAAAGGGGAAAAAGGTAATTTTCTACACTTGTCAATTTGCGTTTTAAATGAAAAGGGAAAGAGTGAAATTTAAAATAATTAGGAAACTAAGGGAAAAGGGGGGAAACATAAAGAGAAAGGGAAACATAAGGGGAAAAAAAGAAGAATGACTAACTTAACAAGGAATCTTGCCTTTAAGAACTTTCTAAATTGAACTCAACTAGTAAATTAGTAAGGGGGTAAGTCATTAAAATGTGTAAGGGAATATGGGGACACCTAGGAGTGATTCTAGGAATGACTTTAGGTGGGTGAGGGAAATAGGAGTAATTAAATAATTATTTAAATTTATTTCTGGTGCAACGAAGGGGATGGATGACACATGTATGGGGAGGATTTTTCTGAATTAAATTATTGAACATTAAATTGATTGGGAAATGGGGAAAGAAATGAATTAGAAACTCTATATAAAGGAGGCAGGAGGAGGAGGATGGATCTCTTCTGTTATGCGTAACGTTACGATGCAGGATTTTAGACTTGACTGACTTAGCTTGTGGGAGTTGGAATACCTAGCTCGGTGAGGAGTTGTAGCTCAGACTTGCAAGGCGATCTGGGAGCTAGTTGTTCTCTGGTTTAGTGTGTGTGGCCCCTTTGCGACTCAAGGGGCTAAGGGGGAAGAAGAGTACCCATAGAATTGGCTGGGAGGTACCAGTGAAGTCTCATTAGTTTACAGAGCGCACGGGACAATGACTCAGAGTGGACGACTTGGGTACGTTATGCTTACTTTTATTCTACATGGTAGATTATTATTGACCTTAAGCTTTCAATTATGTACTTTTAACTGTGTAAAGAAGGTGTTGGACTTAGCATTTTAATTGAGAAATAAATTTCCCCATAGCCTTAAGCTCGCTGCTTGACTTGATCCCCTTGGCATACGATCCCTGAATGTTGAGATTGTCCTATTGGTTTTATTGATTTGTTGTGAAGAGTTGTGCTTTTTACTTCACCCTCATCCCTAGTTCGTCGATCCACGCTTGAGCAATTGGCCAGGAGCCGAATTGACGATCATCACTTGGGTGCATAGTGACCTATAGATTCTAATGCCATGATTTTTTGTGCATGGATGATGAGAGAAGATTGTTTGCCCATATTTCTACCCCTGTTGATTGTTCTTGGTTGATGGATTTCCTTGCGCCTTTTGTGAATGAGTACTTCTGCAATTGTTTATCCTTTCCTTCTGTGATCCACTTACTACCCTCTGCGTTTGATGAAATCATCTCTACGTTTGATGAAATCATCTCTGCGTTTTTAATGAAATTTCGTTTGCATTTTCAATGCTTTCCCAATGAATTTACTGTGTGGTTTTTATACATCTGGTCTACCTTTTTCTCTGCGATTTTACCTCTGCACAATAATGTTTTTGATGAATTTAGCTTGCATAATTTCCCACGCAAATGAAAATTTATAAATTATTATGGACTGCGTTTTTTTGGGTGTATTGGATGGAGATATTACTTGGGATACTCTGCAATCTTGACTTTTTTTTTAATGCAATCATTACCTTGTTGAGTGCAATTTCGAGGCCATTTTTTTTACTATTGGGACTGTGATTTTTATTAACAAATCAGCATTTGAACTACAATTTTCATTACCCTATTGACTACAATAGAACTCGGCAAATTGAATGAGATAGCGTAATTATAATATGTTTTGCATATAATTTATAGATATATTAATGTGGATATGTTATATAACTGAATGTGAAATACATTGAAGAACAACGAGCTACTCATTGTTGATGAAGATATATATTGTCTGTCTGCGTTAATATTTTGATGCAGATTTCCAGTGTAGATATATTATCTATCTACGTTAATATTTCAGTAGATATATTGTCTGTCTACATAATATTTCAATGTAGATATAATACGTTTTTATTTCTATGATTATGAATTGTTACTAGAACATTAATCATTCAGTATTTATTTAGTTTCAATAATTTTGTAATAATAATTATTGTGGAGTAAAAATATAGCATATGGTTGTAGATTGTTTGTCTACTGAAATATACCATATGGTTGTGCCTGGCAACGAATGCATTAATTGAGACAACGATCCCATTCCACTTTTTAAAAGGACTGTAAATATTTGAGAGCTTAAAAGAGAGCGATAAAATCAATGTCTGTGTTTTTAATGGCTTTATAGTGACTTTAAATTACTCAGCGTTTTCCTAAAGTTTATTGTTAGTTGGCATAATTTTGACAGCGATTCCATGAATTTTAACTGTTGGACAATGCTTATGTAGTGTGTCAGCGTTGACTGGATTGGCCAAGGTAAGGATTTTGTTATGGCTCTGCGTTTTTGAGTAGCGATTCATACATTTACTAAGATAGCATTATCATCCATTAAAATTTGTGTCTCATTTATTACCCTGCGTTCCAGATTTCTAACTCCGCGTTTCATAAATATGACCATGACCCATTCTAATACTTGATAGCATTTTTCTTATGATAAAATACCACGATGGTATACCCTAGTAGCCGTATCATAATCCATGACAATTTATTATATGTATTTTAAAATAATTGGACAACGATACCAATCTGTTAAATGGGACAACTATGTCATGTGTAACTTATAGCTTTTGATGTGTCTGCACTTGAGATGGTTGAATGAAAAGCGTTGGGAATAGCTCTCATTAGTGTTATTTTATTACTCTACATTTTTGGATAGATGCTACACTTTGCAATATATTTTCACCATATATTTTTACACTATATTTACACTTTATATCCACACCCTACGTTACATTTTACATGTGATATATTTATCTATATTTTCACTCTGTTGTACATATTTACCCTTACACATGTTCACACTAATTCCATTATATCTTATATTAATTATACCTATCGCATCCTTAAATGACAACAATCAATATATTTAACTTAGCAATTTTATGTATTTAACTTACAACCTTCTCACATATATTTATTAGATAGTAACTTCAATAATAGACAACAACTTATTTAGAGACAACCATTGGTAGTGTTGGACAACGTGAATTTTTTTGTTGATTTTTTTGATAGCAATTTTGATGATTTTCTTATTGGCGAACTTTACAATGTTCACTAATCATTATAAAACTTGTTTTATGAATTCTTAGCTAGATACTGAACTCATCCCGAGGAAAATACTTACATCTATTTTAGTTTTATAATTAAAAGATGGCAAGGTCATTAAAGGACTGCAAATTTTTATATGTAAGGAAAACAATTAAATTTATATAGTTTCAACTTTAAAGGATAGTGATAGATACTTATCTCATCTTGGGATTTGGATTACACTTTCATCAAGCTGGGTGTGTTAATAATAATCCTTTACCATGTTTAGATTAATTTTTTTGTGCAAGAAATTTTTAGCATCGCATGATTGTCTTAGTTGTCTTGTTGACTTGTCGGTTGGGTGCTAGGGTTAATCGTCATGTGTTTGGATGGTTAAGCTTATCTCCTAGCACATTGATTTTATCTGGTGTTGAGGGTATTGTTATGTTGTTGCGCCATGGTTGTTGTCACGCCTATCACCTAGCGACAACATGATCCTTGATGAGGGGATCATTGTGCACCCTAATGAATAGAAGAAAATGATAACTTGGCTGGAGTCAGTGCTACCCATTGTGGGCATTTACTCGTTGTAGTTGTTGTTGGTGTTGGGTTGTAACACCTTCATGCATTTGATTTTGTGTGCCATAGAGGTTCTAGTTACTGGTCGTCAAGGTCATTGGGTCANAAATTTCGTTTGCGTTTTCAATGCTTTCCCAACGAATTTACTGTGGTTTTTATACATCTGGTCTACCTTTTTCTCTGCGATTTTACCTCTGGACAATAATGTTTTTGATGAATTTAGCTTGCATAATTTCCCACGCGAACGAAAATTTATAAATTATTATGGATTGTGTTTTTTTGGGTGTATTGGCTGGAGATATTACTTGGGATACTCTGCAATCTTCACTTTTTTTTTAATGCAATCATTACCTTGTTGAGTGCAATTTCGAGGCATTTTTTTTTTACTATTGGGACTGTGATTTTTATTAACAAATCAACATTTGAACTACGATTTTCATTACCCTATTGAATATAATAGAACTCGGTAAATTGAATGAGATAGCGTAATTATAATATGTTTTGCATATAATTTATAGATATATTAATGTGGATATGTTATATAACTGACTGCGAAATACATTGAACAACAACGAGCTACTCATTGTTGATGAAGATATATATTGTCTGTCAGCGTTAATATTTTGATGCAGATTTCCGATGTAGATATATTATCTGTCTACGTTAATATTTCAGTAGACATAATACGTTTTTATTTCTATGATTATGAATTGTTACTAGAACATTAATCATTCAGTATTTATTTAGTTTCAATAATTTTGTAATAATAATTATTGTGGAGTAAAAATATAGCATATGGYTGTAGATTGTTTGTCTACTGAAATATACCATATGGTTGTGCCTGGCAACGAATGCATTAATTGAGACAACGATCCCATTCCACTTTTTAAAAGGACTGTAAATATTTGAGAGCTTAAAAGAGAGCGATAAAATCAATGTCTGTGTTTTTAATGGCTTTATAGTGACTTTAAATTACTCAGCGTTTTCCTAAAGTTTATTGTTAGTTGGCATAATTTTGACAGCGATTCCATGAATTTTAACTGTTGGACAATGCTTATGTAGTGTGTCAGCGTTGACTGGATTGGCCAAGGTAAGGATTTTGTTATGGCTCTGCGTTTTTGAGTAGCGATTCATACATTTACTAAGATAGCATTATCATCCATTAAAATTTGTGTCTCATTTATTACCCTGCGTTCCAGATTTCTAACTCCGCGTTTCATAAATATGACCATGACCCATTCTAATACTTGATAGCATTTTTCTTATGATAAAATACCACGATGGTATACCCTAGTAGCCGTATCATAATCCATGACAATTTATTATATGTATTTTAAAATAATTGGACAACGATACCAATCTGTTAAATGGGACAACTATGTCATGTGTAACTTATAGCTTTTGATGTGTCTGCACTTGAGATGGTTGAATGAAAAGCGTTGGGAATAGCTCTCATTAGTGTTATTTTATTACTCTACATTTTTGGATAGATGCTACACTTTGCAATATATTTTCACCATATATTTTTACACTATATTTACACTTTATATCCACACCCTACGTTACATTTTACATGTGATATATTTATCTATATTTTCACTCTGTTGTACATATTTACCCTTACACATGTTCACACTAATTCCATTATATCTTATATTAATTATACCTATCGCATCCTTAAATGACAACAATCAATATATTTAACTTAGCAATTTTATGTATTTAACTTACAACCTTCTCACATATATTTATTAGATAGTAACTTCAATAATAGACAACAACTTATTTAGAGACAACCATTGGTAGTGTTGGACAACGTGAATTTTTTTGTTGATTTTTTTGATAGCAATTTTGATGATTTTCTTATTGGCGAACTTTACAATGTTCACTAATCATTATAAAACTTGTTTTATGAATTCTTAGCTAGATACTGAACTCATCCCGAGGAAAATACTTACATCTATTTTAGTTTTATAATTAAAAGATGGCAAGGTCATTAAAGGACTGCAAATTTTTATATGTAAGGAAAACAATTAAATTTATATAGTTTCAACTTTAAAGGATAGTGATAGATACTTATCTCATCTTGGGATTTGGATTACACTTTCATCAAGCTGGGTGTGTTAATAATAATCCTTTACCATGTTTAGATTAATTTTTTTGTGCAAGAAATTTTTAGCATCGCATGATTGTCTTAGTTGTCTTGTTGACTTGTCGGTTGGGTGCTAGGGTTAATCGTCATGTGTTTGGATGGTTAAGCTTATCTCCTAGCACATTGATTTTATCTGGTGTTGAGGGTATTGTTATGTTGTTGCGCCATGGTTGTTGTCACGCCTATCACCTAGCGACAACATGATCCTTGATGAGGGGATCATTGTGCACCCTAATGAATAGAAGAAAATGATAACTTGGCTGGAGTCAGTGCTACCCATTGTGGGCATTTACTCGTTGTAGTTGTTGTTGGTGTTGGGTTGTAACACCTTCATGCATTTGATTTTGTGTGCCATAGAGGTTCTAGTTACTGGTCGTCAAGGTCATTGGGTCAGAATTGTGGATGTTGTCCCTTAGCTCGTAGGCGTGGTCATGTTTGTGTCGGGCGGGTAGTCATTTCTCATTGTTTTATGCATTTTTCGCCTAGTTTCTCTTGTGCTAGTGCGTGGATTCATAGTTGTTTGTTGCCTATTCTGCAAGTGTGGTGCTCACCGTCAATTGTGTTCTTTAGTTGTAATCATTGTTGTCGTCCTGTTTAAAAAAAAAAATTGCACTTTTTGCTTCGCTTGTAGTCGTAATGAAGGGGTCATTACATATGGTATCAGAGAGGGTTCAACCCCTGACTTGGGAACACAACGTATTTCGTTGATATGATATTTGATTATAATGTTGCTAATTAAGTTGACTTGTATTCGTGCAAGTAATCATGGTTAGAGGACGTTGTGGAGGCAAAAGACAGGGTGTTATGGGAGGAGGTGCGATGCCTCTAGTAGCATCCATGCCTGAGGGGTCTAACCCTCCGGGAGACGAACAGGTTGTCGGGTAGGAGAAGATAGTGGTGGGTAATGTGTTTGGGATAATGAGGTATTTTCAGCAGATGTCTGAGGCACTAATAAATCGTTTCGACAGAGATGAGGCCAGGGCACTGACACCCCCTGAGGGTCCACTGCGCACTCTCGTTGGTACTGGTAGCATTCACCGCAAACTCGAGAAGGTCAAATTTCTCGAGCTCTTTGGTGCCTTGGATGGTGCAGCTACCAAGGCATACTTGGAGAATATGGCGACATGATTTTCACATCACGACTATACCTCCAACATGAAGGTATGCATGGCGGTATTTCAACTGAAGGGGAGTGCTCTTCTTTGGTGGAAGACACTCCTGCCACAATTGAACATGATTGTCGAAGATGTGTCATGGGAACTGTTCGAGGAACGGTTTCGAGAGAGGTACCTATCAGAGGAATTCATTGAGCGTCAACTCAACAAGTTCAATGCCTTACGACAGGGTGGCAGTACAGTGCCCGAGTACGAGGCCCGTTTTATGGAGTTTCTTCAGTATGCTCTGCATCTTAATACTGAGAAACTTAAGCTCAACAGATTCTTATTCGGACTTAATGTTAGAATAGGTGCAAAGTTTAGGATTTTTATGCCTCAGACCTTGCATTATGTCATCCAGAAGGCCCTCATAGCAGAGGAGGACCATATCAGCGGGGGTCAGAACAAGACTCCAGCGAGGCCGATAGGGAAGGTGTCATCTGGTTCATTACAACTTCAGACACCAGCTAGACATACACCAGGATATCATGGCTTCCAGAGAGGATCCACTTTCACTACATCTTGGTGACCAGTGCCTCAGCAACAGACTCCTTACCGGGGTCCACAACATCAATAGCAGTGTCGATCGCAACAACAACAGTTTAGGCCTATTCAGTAGAACAAACTAGGATTCCAGGCCGATGGGTCGTCAACTTCTACATAGGGTATCGGGAGTACTGCAACAAAGAAGGGGTGTTGGACATGTGAGTAGACACACTACTAGCACGACTGCCCAGTGGAGAGGACTAGAAAATCTGGATCAGTCAGAGCCACTACCATGGAAGATTTGGGCAAGGCCCATCAGATTCATGCAGTGGTGAATAACCACCAAGCAGAGAACCAATTGACTATGCTTGAGATGTCAGGTACTATCGCTGACCAAACTCTTAGTATTTTGATATATCCTGATGCGACCGAGAGTTTCATTTTTTGTGTAGTGCTAAAAAAGATTAAGGTAAAGGCAGTCAAACATGATGAGTTTAACTTTGTAGAGATGGCTTCGGAAGCCAACCAAAAGGTTGGAGGAAAGGTTACGGGTTGTACCCTTAACCTAGGAGATTTTGTCAGGATCTTAGGATCTTATGACATCATGATCGGTATGGACTGGTTGGAATCGCAC
>JZKD02S0158882.1:0-10346 GCA_000966675.3 Picea glauca
TATCTTTGGCACATGGTTTGAGGCATATATTGGTGATGTTGGGCATACATTTTGAGATATGTTCTTGGTGATATTGGCATATGATTTATGTGAATGGATCTAGTTTGATTATGATTATGTATTTGTATCAGTGACAGGTTTATTATCAGTGACAAGTTGATTATCAGTGACAGTGAGAGGTTTATTATCAGTGACATGTTGATTATCAGTGATCATGACAGGTTGATTATCAATGGCATTGACATGTTGATTATCAATGACAATTTCAGTGATAGATTGAGTCTCCATTTATATTTCAGGGAGGAAGGAAGGGGCTAGGAAAGGGGGTTGTATGCTCCTTCCGGTTGGAGCCAAAGAATACAGGAAGTTGGATCTTCCTTCAGGTTGGAGCCTATAAATCAGGGGATCGTAGCATCCTTCCAGTTGGAGATGGAGAATTTAGGGAGTTGTAGCTTCTTTTAGGTTGGAGCCTGTAAAATGGGGTTGGAGCCTCCTTCTAGTTGGTGCTATAGAATTTTGGAATTTGATGCTTCCTATGAATGTCATCTTTTGATATATAAGAAAGCATTCTGTGGATTTCTCCCATTTTGGTTTCCACGTAAAATTCTGGCGTACTATGTATTTGTGGTTGTATGTTATACATTGTTGAATGGCATTGTTAATGATGTATTGCATGCAATCATAAATGATAAATTAATTGATAAGTTGAAGATGATGTTTTTTGATTAAAAGTTGTAAAAAGTGCTCAATACTAATTCACCCCTGCTTAGTATTGGTGAATATTCCAACAGTGTGCAAATAAATTTAACACAGAAAGAAAAATTATCCAAGTTCAAGGGAAGTCACTAATCTCTTTGACTCCCTTAGTTTTCACAAGAATGTTGCGACTCCAAAAACCCACCATGTATTTCAAAAAAGAGGAAGTTGGTGAATTTCTTAAGGAACACTGAGGAGAAGCAGATCTCGTCGAGAACTATCTTGCCAGCTTGAGCACAGTTACAGTTTCGCTCAAGTTGAGGTGATTTCTTTGAAATACCCTTACAAAGAATTTGCCTGGTTGTTTTCCTGGATAATTGGATTGGAGTCCATGACCTTTGTTTCAAAATATATTTTTTATATTTTTCACTTTGTTTTTCACGAAGAATTCTTGATTAAATGGGTATGAATTATTTCAAATGAGATATCATTTAAATTGGGTGGTTTGAGAAGAACCTTGAAATTATATATGACTTATTTTTTGGTATATGCTATAGCCTACTGCCACATATTTGAAGACTTGTCGAGATCAAGGAGTGTTGATTTCAAGGTGGAACCATTCTTTGTCCAGTATCCTTCATTATTGAGACACAAAGATCAATAAAATTTCTATGAAGTCCATAATAGTTTTATTGTTTACTTCAAAAAATTAATCTTTGGTCCTACTAAATCACAATTATCACTAGAGGCTACCTACTTTCTCATCGAGAAAGGAATTTTTTAGACTATGGAGGATTTTAGTTTTTTGAGACTCTTCAGTTTCCAGGGGAAACCCTTCTTTCTCTCCTTTTATGTATCTGATAAAATCTTTGTCACCTAGGTGTACATACAATACAAATATTGGGCACACTTCTTCAATGAAAAAAGGAAGAAATAGTTCATCCCACTACCCTGGAGAGTTGGGGAAACTGTTTTCAAGCATATTTCTCACTTGGATGAATTTGTAGGTCAATTTGATCAACTTGATTTAAAGGAAGCTCAATGCAATGAGGATTTTGACCTATTTTCTACACACATGTCCCTGGTGGGATATTCTTCTTATTTTTATAAGTATGAACAGTTCAAGGAAGGAGGAGGGAACAATCAAAATATCCCCGAGGCCTCATTTAGATAATCCTTAAATGATGTTGTAGAAGTGGATAGCACTGATGAGCGCTATAGACAAAAGGGAAAAGAGGCAACAAGAAAAAAACCCTAATTCACCTAGTGTTTCTCAGAGTGGTACTTCTATAAAGACAAAATCTAGAAGTAGAGGTCTAGAACAAAGGAAAACACCAGTCGAAAATTAAGATAACGGTGGTGATAAATACCCTATCTGGAAAAATTTGGAAAAATCTCATGTTGTATATACTCTTGTTAAAATAAAGAGAGAAACTCAGAAAATGAGACTGGAGATACTTGAAATTTAGGAAAGTCCCTAAGCTATAGATGTAGATGAAGTGATAGAAGAACCCAACTAGTCAGAACAAATATTGTCGGAGACTATCGAAATTTTTAAGGCTTTGGTTACTCAAGAACTAGATATCTTTGAAGAAGAATCTGTCACACTTCACCATGGAGCCTACCATAAAATTTCCAAGAAATTGTTAATAGAAAAAGTTAACATGAAAAGTAAAAAAGCTTCTAAAAAATGGAAATCATAAATTGATTTTCATGAGGTTGCACCCTAAAAAATTATACAATTTCACGAGGAAACCGATGAAGAACTAAAAGAGTACATTTTTTATATTGAGAAAGAAAATTTAATTTTAAGAGAAAGAATACAGGAATTAAGAAATCTCTAATTCCAAAACCATTGTTTGTTGAACCTTTAACTGCAATTCAACCAACACTTANTTTAGCTGGTAATTAATTAGAATGATATATTTTCCATGTAATAAAGGCTAACATTAGTTAATAAGGCCTATTAAATAAATGTGAACAAGTCAATGTAAGAAGACCTAAGAGAATCTTTCACTTCTAGAAAAATCTTCCTCTATAATGTTCTTTAGAAGATAGAAATAATATAAATAAGAGTAGTAGGTATGATAAATTTTGTCTCGAGTATTATTGTAAGAGAGCTCTGCTCATTTTGGAGGTCACCCCCTCAAAGAGGCAAGTGAACAAAGATTTCTTGGTGATATCAATATTTTGTTTCTGCTCTCTATTGAATGCTTATGTTATTATTGGGGTATATTTTTCTTGTGGTGTTATCTATTTCAAGTTAAGCATATTACATTTGTTGTTGTCTATGAGAAAATATGTTGGAGATGGAATCCAGAAAATAATAGAACTAATCCATGAAATCTGGGAACTAGCACAGAGTTCAACCAATTTTTCAACAAGGGTTACACATTTTAGAGAATGTCTCCAAAAGGATCTAGAGAATCATGAATGATTTTACAAGGAATTTGTGGGAACGTTTGCAACAAAATTTTCAATTCAAAGCAACACCCATAGAAGAGAACAAATATTCCCTCTAGTATCTAAATGAAATAGATTAACACTTGCTAGAAGCAAAAGGATTAAATTTTTAAGAGAAATGTTGTTTGAATTGGAAGTTGTTAAAATCAAGAGATATGACTTATTTATTAAACTTGTTGATCTTACAAAAGAACTGAATGACCCCAATTTATTAATGGATACCATACTTATGTATAAATAGCAACTATTGTAATAGATTGAAGTATTAAAATCTGCATGGGCGAGTGAGTTTAGTGACTAGGTGGAATTCTCCAAAGATGAGGTGGAAAGGTGGCTTGCCCAATACATAAATAAAAAAGATGATATCAAGGACACGTTTCATGAATCAAGTATTGATTTAAGAGAAATGGACAATGAAATCTTTGAAATAAAAACCAAGCACAAAATAACGGTTGCTCTGATGAGGGATTACATAGAAGAATGGTTAACACAAACATTGGTTAAGATCACTGAAACAAATCAACATGAAGTGGTTACAGCGGTTATTCCACCTCTAGCACAACAACAACCATCTACAAAGGACACCTCATCAAGCAAGTAAAGGGGTTAAATTTTTTTCCATCACAGTAAGTCAAGTAGCAACCTTATTCTTTCTCTTGCCATCCTTCTTCTTCATTCATTTGTAATTTTGCCTTTTTTGTTCCCAACAACATGCGAAACCTAAGGTTGAACCTTGACTATTGTTTTTTTCTTCCAAGTCTCTCTTTCATTTTATGGTCTGTGGGAACCCCATCCCAGTCCTATTTGAAGGAAAAACACTAATTTTTATTTGTAACCTAAGATATTATTGCCTATTTATTTAAATACATCTTGATGAAGACCAAAACTGGGGGTCTGTCAAATCGATTCTTTATGAGATTCGATCCAAGGACCTATGGGTTATCTAGCCCACACATGGATTAAAACTTTGTCCATGAAAGAAATAAAAATGCTTATACAATATCAACTACACCTTGAACTACATCTTGGAGTCTTTAACTCAGTCTCACCTTATGAANCTCTCCTTTTATGTATCTGATAAAATCTTTGTCACCTAGGTGTACATACAATACAAATATTGGGCACACTTCTTCAATGAAAAAAGGAAGAAATAGTTCATCCCACTACCCTGGAGAGTTGGGGAAACTGTTTTCAAGCATATTTCTCACTTGGATGAATTTGTAGGTCAATTTGATCAACTTGATTTAAAGGAAGCTCAATGCAATGAGGATTTTGACCTATTTTCTACACACATGTCCCTGGTGGGATATTCTTCTTATTTTTATAAGTATGAACAGTTCAAGGAAGGAGGAGGGAACAATCAAAATATCCCCGAGGCCTCATTTAGATAATCCTTAAATGATGTTGTAGAAGTGGATAGCACTGATGAGCGCTATAGACAAAAGGGAAAAGAGGCAACAAGAAAAAAACCCTAATTCACCTAGTGTTTCTCAGAGTGGTACTTCTATAAAGACAAAATCTAGAAGTAGAGGTCTAGAACAAAGGAAAACACCAGTCGAAAATTAAGATAACGGTGGTGATAAATACCCTATCTGGAAAAATTTGGAAAAATCTCATGTTGTATATACTCTTGTTAAAATAAAGAGAGAAACTCAGAAAATGAGACTGGAGATACTTGAAATTTAGGAAAGTCCCTAAGCTATAGATGTAGATGAAGTGATAGAAGAACCCAACTAGTCAGAACAAATATTGTCGGAGACTATCGAAATTTTTAAGGCTTTGGTTACTCAAGAACTAGATATCTTTGAAGAAGAATCTGTCACACTTCACCATGGAGCCTACCATAAAATTTCCAAGAAATTGTTAATAGAAAAAGTTAACATGAAAAGTAAAAAAGCTTCTAAAAAATGGAAATCATAAATTGATTTTCATGAGGTTGCACCCTAAAAAATTATACAATTTCACGAGGAAACCGATGAAGAACTAAAAGAGTACATTTTTTATATTGAGAAAGAAAATTTAATTTTAAGAGAAAGAATACAGGAATTAAGAAATCTCTAATTCCAAAACCATTGTTTGTTGAACCTTTAACTGCAATTCAACCAACACTTATTATTGAGGATGTCCCAAAAAGCATTAGCAAATTGAAAGGTTCATCTAGTTTTTCGTTAGGGTCCGACCTTAACCCCTCTTAGTAGGTCAATAATTAGCATGATATATTTTCCATGTAATAAAGGCCGACATTAGTTAATAAGACCTATTAAATAAATGTGCACAAGTCAATGTAAGAAGACCTAATAGAAGCTTCCACTTCTAGAAAGATATTCCTCTAGAATGGTCTTTAGAAGATAAAATTAGTATAAATAAGAGTAGGAGGTATGAGAAAGTTTGTCCTGAGTATTATTGTAAGAGAGCTCTTCTCATTTTGGAGGTTTCCCCCTCAAAGAGGTAAGTGAACAAAGATTTCTTAGTGATAACAATATTTTGTTTCTGCTCTCTATTAAATGTTCCTTTTATTCTTGGGGTGTATTTTTCTTGTGGTGTTATCTATTTCAGGTTAAGCATATTACAAGTGGTATTAGAGCTCTTTCCAAGGAAGGAATTGTGTGTAAAAAAATTTCAGGGTAGAGACGTTTTCTGGCGTCTTTAAGCTACATTGATTTGTCATTCAATGCATAAATTCATGGTCAGGGAAGTATACACGCAATAAATACAAGATGTTTTTAAGCTCACATTGTACCCCTGTTGGTACCCCTTCCAGTGGTAGCGCATTAGACAACATATGTATACATACTAGCCTAGGTATCCTGAAACCCATTTTAGATCAACTGATTGGTTGCCTGACTACTATAGTACCACCGAGAACAACACTTAGGAAGATACTCTCTAGTACCTAGGTAATCGGGTAGTACGACTAAGGGTAAGGTCTAGCCTCCTTAGTTGGTTCCCTGAGATATTGGGCCAAGTACTATTGTTCGACCCCGCACATATATTAGAGAGATATAGAACAGGGAAAACCCTTTCCTATAGGAACCCCAAAAACCCTAACTCATGGGTAAGGAAACATAACTAAAAATTAATAGACAAGATCTATTGTCGTGAAACCTTTCCTCTTGCATTTTGGTTGCGAATTGACTACACATTTTTTACTATTAAGAATGTGGGCGTTTCGATGAGGCAACAATATTCAAATCGGAGTACAACTCCGCAAGAGTATAGTGGTCCCATCAACACCCTTATTTGGGATCTCTACCATTGGATTCCTCTCTTTGTCCTGATTGCAGTGGTACCTATCATTTTTAAGCCTATTTTTTCAGTGGACCCGACCTCCTTTTTATGACACCCTCATTTGGGACCTCTCCCATTGGATTCCTCTCTTTGTCCTAATTTTCATGGTACCTCTCATTTTTAAGCCTCTTTTTTCCATGGAACCGACCCCCCTTTCTGACACCCTTATTTACCACCTATCCCAACAACCTTATTATCTTGTGTTGATTGTTGAGGTATCATTCTGACTAGGCCTCCATAATGGCCCCTACCACTTGTGCTCAGAACCTGGAAGAGTCAGACACTAAGGTAAAAAACTCTTTGAGGACATGGACTAGGTCCATACAAGCCTGACCACCATCCAACAACAACTGCAAGACTTGGTGACACATAACAAGGGAAAGAACCTTGAGTACCACTTTGAGGCTACTCATTATTACCATTATGAAAATACTCATCTTTCCCACTCCCCTTAGGGTTCTCCAAATTCTTGGAAGAAGGTGCCAAAAGTTGAGATGAATAAATTTGATGGATCAGACCCGGTCGGGTGGGTATCCCAAATGGAACACTACTTCTCCCTCCATGATATTAGGGATGATGAGACCAAACTCCATGTGGGGGTTTAGCTGGTAATTAATGAGAATGATATATTTTCCATGTAATAAAGGCTAACATTAGTTAATAAGACCTATTAAATAAATGTGAACAAGTCAATGTAAGAAGACCTAAGAGAATCTTTCACTTCTAGAAAAATCTTCCTCTAGAATGTTCTTTAGAAGATAGAAATAGTATAAATAAGAGTAGTAGGTATGAGAAATTTTGTCTCGAGTATTATTGTAAGAGAGCTCTACTCATTTTGGAGGTCACCCCCTTAAAGAGGCAAGTGAACAAAGATTTCTTGGTGATATCAATATTTTGTTTCTGCTCTCTATTGAATGCTTATGTTATTCTTGGGGTATATTTTTCTTGTGGTGTTATCTATTTCAAGCTAAGCATATTACATTTTTTGTTGTCTATGAGAAAATATGTTGGAGATGGAATCCAGAAAATAATAGAACTAATCCATGAAATCTGGGAACTAGCACAGAGTTCAACCAATTTTTCAAGAGGGGTTACACATTTTAGAGAATGTCTCCAAAAGGATCTAGAGAATCATGAATGATTTTACAAGGAATTTGTGGGAACATTTGCAACAAAATTTTCAATTCAAAGCAACACCCACAGAAGAGAACAAATATTCCCTCTAGTATCTAAATGAAATAGATTAACACTTGCTAGAAGCAAAAGGATTAACTTTTTAAGAGAAATGTTGTTTGAATTGGAAGTTGTTAAAATCAAGAGATATGACTTATTTATTAAACTTGTTGATCTTAAAAAAGAACTGAATGACCCCAATTTATTAATGGATACCATACTTATGTATAGATAGCAACTATTGTAATAGATTGAAGTATTAAAATATGCATGGGCGAGTGAGTTTAGTGACTAGGTGGAATTCTCCAAAGATGAGATGGAAAGGTGGCTTTCCCAATACATAAATAAAAAAGATGATATCAAGGACACGTTTCACGAATCAAGTATTGATTTAAGAGAAATGGACAATGAAATCTTTGAAATAAAAACCAAGCACAAAATAATGGTTGCTCTGATGAGGGATTACATAGACGAATGGTTAACACAAACATTGGTTAAGATCACTAAATCAAATCAACATGAAGTGGTTACAACAGTTATTCCACCTCTAGCACAACAACAACCATCTACAAAGGATGCCTCATCAAGCAAGTAAAGGGGTTAAAAAAATTTGCATCACAGTAAGTCAAGTAGCAACCTTATTCTTTCTCTTGCCATCCTCCTTCTTCATTCATTTGTAATTTTGCCTTTTTTGTTCCCAACAACATGCGAAACCTAAGGCTGAACCTTGACTATTTTTTTTTTCTTCCAAGTCTCTCTTTCATTTTATGGTCTGTGGGAACCCCATCCCAGTCCTATTTGAAGGAAAAACACTTATTTTTATTTGTAACCTAAGACATTATTGCCTATTTATTTAAATACATCTTGATGAAGACCAAAACTAGGGGTCTGTCAAATCGATTCTTTATGAGCTTCGATCCAAGGACCTATGGGTTATCTAGCCCACACATGGATTAAAACTTTTTCCATGAAAGAAATAAAAATACTTATACAATCTCACCTACACCCTGAACTACATCTTGGAGTCTTTAACTCAGTCTCACCTTATGAATTTCATAGGAACTTAATCTTCTTTCGCCACCATAGGACCAAGTGCTAGGCATTACAATCAAACGCTAAAATATAGGCACTTAATTTCGATAGAACCACGGGTTGGAACCAATTACAAGCTATCAAAGTCTTCTTCTATTTGACTTCTCTATTAGACCCTTTCTTCTATTGTATCAGAGTGCCACCATTAGACTCCTCAAATATGGGTCACTCTAACAGTTCAGACTAGACCACTCTAAGAGTTCACTGAAACTATGGCCATGTGTCTCCTTCATAAATATTTGTTTGATAAGATCCAAATAGATCTGTACCCTGAGTCAATTTTCTTCTACATGCAATATGAATCGTTGAACCTCCTCTCCGATGAACGGTTTTGATCACTCATCGGATTTTTGGCATAAAGGCTTCAGAGGAACCCAAATCTGTGAGGGTTCAATCTACAATTGATCTGGACCATTGTTTCTCTGCTCCAATGAGCGGTTAGATCTATTTCTCGGAGTTTCCTTCTTCAGAACTTCTAGATTTGATTAGGCTCCGATGACCCTTTCTGATGGATGGCCATATCTCTCCCTTGGTCTCATGATATCACTTCAAAGGATCACCATTGATCCATCTTGTGATTGACAAAATATCTTTCTCCTTGTTGTATTATACGTCTCTTCACCATTCCAACCTACGACCAAGTACTTACGCTACACATCAGACCTACAACAACTCCTCATTCAAGGCCTCTCACTCACACATAACTCAATCATAGATTTAACCGTGTTGTGCACACAACAACAAAATTAAGCCCTGAATTCATCACACAGAGATAACAGTCGAGATACAAAAAAATACATCCATTAACATTAACATCAAGATCGATCATACATTACATGGCCTCTATGGGTCAGGCCACTCTCCACAACTTGATTCTACATTTTCCCTAGCCCCCTCCTCTCAAATGCCCGAAAGCTTACATAAATAAACAAGAACAATACAAGGTCGTGGATCATCTCAGATCCATGGATTTATCCTAAGATATCCATCAATTGAACAAAATCATCCAAACCTTACCAAATTCACATGAAATAATGGAAAATCACATCCTCTTGCCATGCTTCATTCTTGTGGAAGGTCCTGGAATTTCAACTTTGACTTGGGGTGGTTTTGCTCCTGCATCACATCTTGTCTTGTCATGATTTATAATAAGTACAAATGGATGAACTCCAAAGTGGTCCCCTTATGGTGAAAGACCTCATGGGAAGATGCTTTGCAGATTGAGTTATCCTAGAAGTATGGTTAGAGAACCCATGCTTATTTGTGGAATAATGAGATGAAGGTTAATGAAACTATCATATATGGATATTTATTTTCATGCCATTTTTGGTGGTATGTGGAATGTCACATAACTCCTCACGGTTAGAGAGTTATGACCATGAGAAGTTGGAGAACCCAGGTTTGGGTAATGGACCCAATTTTGTTTGATGTATAATGGTATGTGTTTTGATATGTTTGTAGGTAATAATATTATATATGGATAGTACATGTCATTCCATTTCTAGTGGTATGTGGAACTTCACATAACTCCTCACGGTTTGAGTGTTATGGCCTTACGAAGTTGGAGGACCCTCATATGTCATCTAGAAGCCCCAAAAGGTCAAAGTAGTCAAAGTGGTTTAAGAGATTTTAGA
>JZKD02S0158893.1:0-12672 GCA_000966675.3 Picea glauca
GTATGTGTGTGATTGTTTATTTCTTACTGCTCATTATTGGATAATAATTCTACATTGATATAACATTTGAAGAAAAATGATTATAATTACGCTATTACTGATTCACCCCCCTTCTTAGTAATTTAACACCTTCTACTTTCAAGCAGGTTATGAATGACTTATTTAGGTCATTCATAGATGATTTTCTAATAGTCTACTTAGATTATATATTTATTTTCGGTAAAAGTTGGGAAGATCATGTAAAGCATGTTAGGAAATTCTTGGATGTTTTGCAAAAGGATAAATTGTGCCTAAAGATGTCAAAATGTGAATTTGGGAAAATAAATCTTTAGTTTATTTAGGCTATTAGTAGGGGGTGGTGAATTGAAAATTGATCCCTCTAAAGTTGAAGTCATTATGAAATTTCCTAAGCCTAATAATGTAATAGAAGTTAGGAGCTCCATGGAGGAAATTTAGTATAGGAGGAAGTTAATTGCTAACTTTTATTTTATTGCATCTCCTTTACATTCCTTGACAAGTACCAAGTCGATCTTTTAGTGGGGAGGTAAATAGAAAAAATCCTTCGAGACCTTGAAAGAAAAGATCAGTACAACCCTAGTTCTAGCATTTCTAGATTTACAACAACTATTTCAGATTGAGACCAATGCAAGTGATTATTCCATGGAAACAATGTTAATTCAAATAGAGAAGCCATATTTTTACCATTATGATACCTTCATTGGTGTGGTAAGGAATTATCCTACTTATGAAAAAAAATTGTTCAAAGTGTGAAGAAGTGGAAACATTATTTGATGGGAAAAGAGATAATCATCCATACAGATCATTAACCTTTGCAGTATCTCCAATCACAAACCAAACTACAATGGTCACATCATTTCCGGTGGATGGGATTCTTGCAACAATTATGTTTGGTCATAAAGTAAAAGAAAGGTATACAAAACAAAGTTGTTGATGTTATCTAGATCTTTTGTTAATGCATCAACTATTTTACAACATAGTTCATTAGCTCATGAAAGTTACATTGAACAATATGCTATAGATGAAGATTTTAAGGATGTATATGAAACACTAATCCATGGTACTAAAGTGGAAGAATCAAATTATCATGTACATGACAAATTGTTATATCGTCTTGGTAAATTGTGTATTTCATGAGATAAAAGAGTGCATATAATTAGATAGGCACATACTTCTCTCACTTTTGGTAATTTCATTATAGGAAAAATAGTAACTCAATTACAATGCTATTGTTATTGGCCTCAGATGTATACAAGTGTGTCCAAATATGTAAAAGGATGTGTGATGTGTGCCACTAGCAAACCAATTAAAATAAAATTGGGTTTGTGTATGCCACTTCATGTACCCTCGTGTCCATGGGAAAGTGTGTCTATGGAATTTGTAGGGAATTTTCCTATGTACAGGAAAGGTCATGATTATCTATATGTTGTTGTGGATATATTTAAAAAAAGGTGTATTTTGGTTCATGTTTGGGTTCATTTGGTTTTCCCACATCCATTTTATCTGATCGAGACTCTCTCTTTCTTGGAAATTTTGGTCCAATTTGTGGGAGTTAATGGACACTAAGATTTAGAAGAGCATTTATTTTCATCCATAGACTGATGGAAAAATAAAAGTGATCAATAGGACAATGATATACTTACTTTGAGCATATTGTAATGAACATCCTAATCTTTTGGATGAAAAATTGTATTATGTACAACATGCCTATAACCGTGCCATACATTCTTCTATATAGAGGTCTCCTTTTGAGACATGTTTTGTATATTTTCCTAAGTCTCCTCTGGACTTCACTCTTGAGAAAGATTCAGTGGAAGATGGACACAATGATGTATACAAATCCAAGAAGTCCATCCAAAAGATCCAATTGGTCCATCAAGCCATACAAGAACAATTGGAAAAAAACCAAGCCAAGTATAAGGCTAGGAATGACAAGTATCAGATTGATCATCACTTTCAAGTTGGTGATCAAGTTTGGCGACACATTATCAAATAATTCCTTAAAGGTGAAGGTAAGAAGATCAATCCAATCAAGTATGTTCCATTCAAAATTTTGGAAAAGATTGGTAACAATGATTTTCAGTTAGAGTTACCTCCATATATGCAGATGTATTTCATGGTTAATGTTGAAAACTTGAAACTATATGAGCCTCATATGATCATGGATCAATGTGAGAATGTTCAAGTTCCTTTTGTTATATTTTTCTCCTAAATATCTTGATGAGTTTCAGGAAGATGTTATTCTCAAAATAAGTTTGAGGACTTCATGAAGAGGTGATATGGAGTATCTTTGTGTGGGTCTAAAAGGAATGCATCCAAGTAAAGCAAGATGGATGGAAACCAAAAAAGTGAGGGATATGTACCCTCACTTATTTTCTAAATGAAACCAAACTTTTAGTGGTCCAAAATCTTCTTATTGGGGAGGAGTGACCCAGGAGAATCCCCACTAAGACAACTGATCTAATTAGAAATCACCATAGAAAATGGGTTCAATTTGTCTCTAGAAGCATCCAAATCACTCACTGAATTATGGAGATCGGTTTTAAAACAAATTTTGAATCTTCTTCTTCTAGAGAAATTTGTGGGTAGACGTGGAGGGATAATCCCAAGCAATGTGTAGGTCGACATGGAAATGGAGAATTTGTCAAGGGAAACGGACATTGAGGGGGGAGGGGGTTGACAAGTTATAAAACTGCTACTCCTTTATCACTTTAGTGTGTGATAGAGTGTAAGAAGATTGTGAGCATGGACGCCACCATTAAAGGCTCTCAGAAAATAACCAGATCAAGAGCTTCATGGGAGGATATTCCTCTTCTATAGATTTGCAACGCATCCTTAGTATTCCTACATGCTTATGGAAATATCGACCACGTGCATCCATTATCACATCTGTCACAATCCATGAAAATATTCATCACTACAGTCTGCAACTGTAAATACTAGACATGTCTCATGTGATCGTCGAAGAAAATCGATATGTAATCCAATGCACCCATCGAGAAAAAACTTGAAAGAAATATCAAGTGTGTTGGTACTTTGATGAGTGCACTCATTGGGAATTATATGGCCTCCATTTTATTTTTTTCATTAGTGATTGCAGCCACGAGACAAGAGTACATATTTATGTAAGGATTATTGGGTTCGAGAGTCAGTGTAAGCGATAGTTTTTACAAATTGAAGGCCATTGTTTTGATGTAAAAGGGAGAAATAATTTATGTTGCATCCTTCTGAATGGATCGTTTCGTCACTTGAAGCATACCCAAAGACGTAGCCCATATGGGCGAACTCCATTATTAATTTGTCGAGTTTTGCTTGTGTTTTTCAATTCTAGTTTTTAAATTCCAGTCCTTACATGTTGAGTTTTAATTAATTAAGCCATTTTTTCATGAAATTGTGAGAAATTGAGAAGCGTGTTAATAGAATATGAATTATTTTTTTAAAATAATCCTTTTAGCACTAATTTCAAACCATATACATCCGAATTTGTTGTTTTCTTCTTTGGTTCACACCAGGGTTACCATGGAAGTATGGAAAATACTATGTGAATTTATTTGTAGGGTATTTAATTTTTTCGACGTGCATTTTGGTATAATGGTAAATAATTGGGTAGGGGATTTTCAAACTATATGAGAACATAATTCATAAATTATTGATTAAAAAAATTGACCAAACAATAAAATTTTAATAATCAATTATTAACAATTACAAATTGATTTACCACTAGGAGACTAGAGAAATAAAAGGATGACAAATGTGTATATGTTCATGAACGTGTGTTTTAACATTTGTTTCTGAGTGACCCCCCTCATTACAGATGGTATGATTTTTTTTTTGTTGGTTTAGATGCTATGAAATTGCAAAGAATGCAACATTATTTAACTTTTTTTTAGCATTTGTTCCTAATAGATGCAATTATCTTCTATTATTTCCCCCCCTTTTGTTGTGGCTCTAAATAGTTGTTGTTGAGGTCATAGTGATATGTTGTCCTCTTTTATTTATTTATCTCTTAGTTATTCTTGATGGATGTTCTATGATATAAATGGTTGGTCTGGTTACGCCCTCTTCTCTTTATTATTATTCCTCAGCCCCTTATTTGTTTGTTTTGTATATAGAAAAAAGTGTACAGAACAAGGTACAAAGTGCGTTAGTAAAAGTATGTGGGATGGGTAGATCAAGGTATGAAAAATGGTGAACTATAGAATCGATATCCTACAATTTTTTTATAAGGGTGGGCCACTAACTTGAAGTTTTGTTTCCACCAATAATGAATTTGGCCACAATGCAGTGGAAAGAATCATTATGATAGCAATGATGGTGTACTTGGTTGTGTTCACGAGGAACAATATTTAAATTATTAGAAAATAAAGAAGTATATTTATTGATATGAGAATTATGATATAGTGTGATGAATACACGTGTTATTTATATTGCTAAAATTTCTCAAACACAATGAATACTTGTGACTCTTGGTAACTAGGGTTATTTAGATATGTTATTTGAAACTTGTACAATTAATTATTGTAAATAGATTCTTAATAAAAAATAGAAAATATACATGGCACACACACACATTACACATATATTTTACCTAGAAACCCAAACTAGGAAAACCAACAACCTGTTTAAAGTCACACCTCTAATTCTTTGTTCATCAATCGCCTTGATTCTTTACAATACAATATATAGGATTTTGTGGAATCCAAAAACCCTAATTCATTGACCCGGATTATTCAAAAACCCTAATTCCTTAACTGGAATTAAAAAACCATCGACGAAAACCATGTGTTAAAAACAAACGCAAAAAACCACCAAATTTTTTCGGGATCTTCGCCCCCCTGCGACCCCTCGGACAAGGGGGNATTATAATTACGCTATTACTGATTCACCCCCCTTCTTAGTAATTTAACACCTTCTACTTTCAAGCAGGTTATGAATGACTTATTTAGGTCATTCATAGATGATTTTCTAATAGTCTACTTAGATTATATATTTATTTTCGGTAAAAGTTGGGAAGATCATGTAAAGCATGTTAGGAAATTCTTGGATGTTTTGCAAAAGGATAAATTGTGCCTAAAGATGTCAAAATGTGAATTTGGGAAAATAAATCTTTAGTTTATTTAGGCTATTAGTAGGGGGTGGTGAATTGAAAATTGATCCCTCTAAAGTTGAAGTCATTATGAAATTTCCTAAGCCTAATAATGTAATAGAAGTTAGGAGCTCCATGGAGGAAATTTAGTATAGGAGGAAGTTAATTGCTAACTTTTATTTTATTGCATCTCCTTTACATTCCTTGACAAGTACCAAGTCGATCTTTTAGTGGGGAGGTAAATAGAAAAAATCCTTCGAGACCTTGAAAGAAAAGATCAGTACAACCCTAGTTCTAGCATTTCTAGATTTACAACAACTATTTCAGATTGAGACCAATGCAAGTGATTATTCCATGGAAACAATGTTAATTCAAATAGAGAAGCCATATTTTTACCATTATGATACCTTCATTGGTGTGGTAAGGAATTATCCTACTTATGAAAAAAAATTGTTCAAAGTGTGAAGAAGTGGAAACATTATTTGATGGGAAAAGAGATAATCATCCATACAGATCATTAACCTTTGCAGTATCTCCAATCACAAACCAAACTACAATGGTCACATCATTTCCGGTGGATGGGATTCTTGCAACAATTATGTTTGGTCATAAAGTAAAAGAAAGGTATACAAAACAAAGTTGTTGATGTTATCTAGATCTTTTGTTAATGCATCAACTATTTTACAACATAGTTCATTAGCTCATGAAAGTTACATTGAACAATATGCTATAGATGAAGATTTTAAGGATGTATATGAAACACTAATCCATGGTACTAAAGTGGAAGAATCAAATTATCATGTACATGACAAATTGTTATATCGTCTTGGTAAATTGTGTATTTCATGAGATAAAAGAGTGCATATAATTAGATAGGCACATACTTCTCTCACTTTTGGTAATTTCATTATAGGAAAAATAGTAACTCAATTACAATGCTATTGTTATTGGCCTCAGATGTATACAAGTGTGTCCAAATATGTAAAAGGATGTGTGATGTGTGCCACTAGCAAACCAATTAAAATAAAATTGGGTTTGTGTATGCCACTTCATGTACCCTCGTGTCCATGGGAAAGTGTGTCTATGGAATTTGTAGGGAATTTTCCTATGTACAGGAAAGGTCATGATTATCTATATGTTGTTGTGGATATATTTAAAAAAAGGTGTATTTTGGTTCATGTTTGGGTTCATTTGGTTTTCCCACATCCATTTTATCTGATCGAGACTCTCTCTTTCTTGGAAATTTTGGTCCAATTTGTGGGAGTTAATGGACACTAAGATTTAGAAGAGCATTTATTTTCATCCATAGACTGATGGAAAAATAAAAGTGATCAATAGGACAATGATATACTTACTTTGAGCATATTGTAATGAACATCCTAATCTTTTGGATGAAAAATTGTATTATGTACAACATGCCTATAACCGTGCCATACATTCTTCTATATAGAGGTCTCCTTTTGAGACATGTTTTGTATATTTTCCTAAGTCTCCTCTGGACTTCACTCTTGAGAAAGATTCAGTGGAAGATGGACACAATGATGTATACAAATCCAAGAAGTCCATCCAAAAGATCCAATTGGTCCATCAAGCCATACAAGAACAATTGGAAAAAAACCAAGCCAAGTATAAGGCTAGGAATGACAAGTATCAGATTGATCATCACTTTCAAGTTGGTGATCAAGTTTGGCGACACATTATCAAATAATTCCTTAAAGGTGAAGGTAAGAAGATCAATCCAATCAAGTATGTTCCATTCAAAATTTTGGAAAAGATTGGTAACAATGATTTTCAGTTAGAGTTACCTCCATATATGCAGATGTATTTCATGGTTAATGTTGAAAACTTGAAACTATATGAGCCTCATATGATCATGGATCAATGTGAGAATGTTCAAGTTCCTTTTGTTATATTTTTCTCCTAAATATCTTGATGAGTTTCAGGAAGATGTTATTCTCAAAATAAGTTTGAGGACTTCATGAAGAGGTGATATGGAGTATCTTTGTGTGGGTCTAAAAGGAATGCATCCAAGTAAAGCAAGATGGATGGAAACCAAAAAAGTGAGGGATATGTACCCTCACTTATTTTCTAAATGAAACCAAACTTTTGGTGGTCCAAAATCTTCTTATTGGGGAGGAGTGACCCAGGAGAATCCCCACTAAGACAACTGATCTAATTAGAAATCACCATAGAAAATGGGTTCAATTGGTCTCTAGAATTATGGAGATCGGTTTTAAAACAAATTTGGAATCTTCTTCTTCTAGAGAAATTTGTGGGTAGACGTGGAGGGATAATCCCAAGCAATGTGTAGGTCGACATGGAAATGGAGAAGTTGTCAAGGTAAATGGACATTGAGGGGGGAGGGGGTTGACAAGTTATAAAACTGCTACTCCTTTATCACTTTACTGTGTGATAGAGTGTAAGAAGATTGTGAGCATGGACGCCACCATTAAAGGCTCTCAGAAAATAACCAGATCAAGAGCTTCATGGGAGGATATTCCTCTTCTATAGATTTTCAATGCATCCTTAGTATTCCTACATGCTTATGGAAATATCGACCACGTGCATCCATTATCACATCTGTCACAATCCATGAAAATATTCATCACTACAGTCTGCAACTGTAAATACTAGACATGTCTCATGTGATCGTCGAAGAAAATCGATATGTAATCCAATGCACCCATCGAGAAAAAACTTGAAAGAAATATCAAGTGTGTTGGTACTTTGATGAGTGCACTCATTGGGAATTATATGGCCTCCATTTTATTTTTTTCATTAGTGATTGCAGCCACGAGACAAGAGTACATATTTATGTAAGGATTATTGGGTTCGAGAGTCAGTGTAAGCGATAGTTTTTACAAATTGAAGGCCATTGTTTTGATGTAAAAGGGAGAAATAATTTATGTTGCATCCTTCTGAATGGATCGTTTCGTCACTTGAAGCATACCCAAAGACGTAGCCCATATGGGCGAACTCCATTATTAATTTGTCGAGTTTTGCTTGTGTTTTTCAATTCTAGTTTTTAAATTCCAGTCCTTACATGTTGAGTTTTAATTAATTAAGCCATTTTTTCATGAAATTGTGAGAAATTGAGAAGCGTGTTAATAGAATATGAATTATTTTTTTAAAATAATCCTTTTAGCACTAATTTCAAACCATATACATCCGAATTTGTTGTTTTCTTCTTTGGTTCACACCAGGGTTACCATGGAAGTATGGAAAATACTATGTGAATTTATTTGTAGGGTATTTAATTTTTTCGACGTGCATTTTGGTATAATGGTAAATAATTGGGTAGGGGATTTTCAAACTATATGAGAACATAATTCATAAATTATTGATTAAAAAAATTGACCAAACAATAAAATTTTAATAATCAATTATTAACAATTACAAATTGATTTACCACTAGGAGACTAGAGAAATAAAAGGATGACAAATGTGTATATGTTCATGAACGTGTGTTTTAACATTTGTTTCTGAGTGACCCCCCTCATTACAGATGGTATGATTTTTTTTTTGTTGGTTTAGATGCTATGAAATTGCAAAGAATGCAACATTATTTAACTTTTTTTTAGCATTTGTTCCTAATAGATGCAATTATCTTCTATTATTTCCCCCCCTTTTGTTGTGGCTCTAAATAGTTGTTGTTGAGGTCATAGTGATATGTTGTCCTCTTTTATTTATTTATCTCTTAGTTATTCTTGATGGATGTTCTATGATATAAATGGTTGGTCTGGTTACGCCCTCTTCTCTTTATTATTATTCCTCAGCCCCTTATTTGTTTGTTTTGTATATAGAAAAAAGTGTACAGAACAAGGTACAAAGTGCGTTAGTAAAAGTATGTGGGATGGGTAGATCAAGGTATGAAAAATGGTGAACTATAGAATCGATATCCTACAATTTTTTTATAAGGGTGGGCCACTAACTTGAAGTTTTGTTTCCACCAATAATGAATTTGGCCACAATGCAGTGGAAAGAATCATTATGATAGCAATGATGGTGTACTTGGTTGTGTTCACGAGGAACAATATTTAAATTATTAGAAAATAAAGAAGTATATTTATTGATATGAGAATTATGATATAGTGTGATGAATACACGTGTTATTTATATTGCTAAAATTTCTCAAACACAATGAATACTTGTGACTCTTGGTAACTAGGGTTATTTAGATATGTTATTTGAAACTTGTACAATTAATTATTGTAAATAGATTCTTAATAAAAAATAGAAAATATACATGGCACACACACACATTACACATATATTTTACCTAGAAACCCAAACTAGGAAAACCAACAACCTGTTTAAAGTCACACCTCTAATTCTTTGTTCATCAATCGCCTTGATTCTTTACAATACAATATATAGGATTTTGTGGAATCCAAAAACCCTAATTCATTGACCCGGATTATTCAAAAACCCTAATTCCTTAACTGGAATTAAAAAACCATCGACGAAAACCATGTGTTAAAAACAAACGCAAAAAACCACCAAATTTTTTCGGGATCTTCGCCCCCCTGCGACCCCTCGGACAAGGGGGCTCCACCACCCCTAAAACCCCCCTAAGACCCCCCTGCATGGTTGACACAATGTATATATTATGTTTGGGCATGTAAAGAATATAACGCATACCCAACATTCTCCGACTTCTTTTTTTTGCATACAAAGGGTTGCATGATTACATAGTCAACAATCCAAGGAAATAATTCCTATTGTTTTCTCTACACCAGGAGAACTTATCAGTGCTCACAAAATTTATCAATGAATTTGAAATATTCTTCAAAGTGTCCACCTTCATCAACAACACCTTCTTGTCTTCAACCATGTCTCTCACAAAGTGATATTGAACATCAATGTGCTTTGTCTTTGAACGATAAGGCGAGTTCTTTGCTGGGAAGATTTCACTATGACTATCACAATCTATCCTTGCATATTTTTATACCAACCCAATACCTGAACACAATCCCTATAACCATACTACTTCCTTTCTTTCATGAGTGACTGCCATGTATTCAACTTATGTAGTTGAGAGTGCCACTACAACCTGTTTTTTCCTCATCCAACGGTTTCTCCTCCAAACAGGTTAAACACATCCACTTGTATATATTCTACGATCCGGATCTCCAACCCATTCTTCATCAATAGACCCATGTATGTCCAAAAATATGTCCAATCATTATCTTCCTTAGTAGCACAATCCATAACTAGTAGTACCACACAAATACATGGAAACCCTCTTTACTAATTTCCAATGCTCCTTCCCTGGTTTTGACATATACCTTCTCAAAGCTCCCACTACATGTGCAATGTCATGTCTAGTACATAACATTACATAAATCAAACTTCCAACTGCACTAGCATACAAAACACGGGCGTTGTCCTCTTCCTCTTCCTGTATCTTGGGACACTGATCTACATATAACTTTACACCCACAAGAATAGTTACCTAAACCGATTTACATTCCTTCATATTAAACCTCTGCAATATTGTCTCAACATGTTTCCTCAGATTTAAATAGAGTTTCCTATTTTCCCGATCTCTTTTAATTTCCATGCCCAAAATGAAATTTGCAGCATCAAGTTCCTTCATGTCAAATTCAAAGGAAAACTGAGTTTAAACATCTTCAATAATCTCCTTGTCATTTCCTATTTGTTGAACAACTGAGAGGGGGGGGGGGGTGAATCAATTGTTCTCGTGCTTAAACAATTATACTTCTTTTAAAATATTTACAAGGTACTCAATGAGGATCACAAAAATGCAGAGAAATAAACAAAAGCACATTCAACATCAGTCACATATATGAGAAAGACAGAGACAGATAATTCCCGAGGAAACCCATACAAGGTAAAAACCTCTTTTTCTTAATATGATAAGTATTATCTACATTCTTTACATTATCATACATATGATCACCAACTCATTGTGAGGCTACAACCTCTGGTTTTGCAAGTTGCAACTTGCTGAGAGCACCAACTCTCTATTTTCTCTAGCACCCACTAGAAGGAAGCACCAACCCCATGGTTTCTCTAGCACCAACTAGAAGGAAGCACCGACTCCCTAGTTTCTCTAGCACCAACTAGAAGGAAGCACCAACTCCCTAGTTTATCTAGCACCAACTAGAAGGAAGCACCAACTCCCTACGTTCAAGCACCCACTTGAACCTTTGAGGACACCAGTCCTCCCTAGCACCTCCCAACCACTCTGGTATATAAATTCCTTGTTACCAAAACTTATTAAAGTGATATAAAGTTATTCAATGGCTTACCAGCCTTGTCGCTGTTCTGTTACACTACTCTACTCTGTCTGCATCAGTGTCTTCTGCACACCCCTTGCACTTTCTGTTCTTCTTCCTTTTATACTCTCTGCACCATATCCCTTCAATGCAACCTTCCTCTACTATGCATTTCTGCACCTTCGCTCTACCTCCTTGCTCACATTTGAATACTTCCCCACGACAGAAACACGCATCTCTTATTTGTTCCACGTTCTTATAGTCCTTGTGCTCCTTGTGCATGCAATATTTTCCATGCCTCTGCATGCTCACGACGCGCCAAATCTCCTGCACATCTCGAGTGCTTTTCCTGATCATCGCAACTCTTCAGCTTCTCTGGTGGTTCCCGCCCGCGTTCAGCATCACTCCTCGTCTTCTTTGGCACAGTCGAGCTTATGCCTTCTGTTTGAGTTACAAACTTCAACGCTCATTCATCTGTCAATCCCCCTAAAAATCATCTTGCTTCACTGGACGAAGCTTAGAGACTCTTCATCTCCTCTGTCGATCACACATAGGTCTCTTCGAATTCTCTGGCAGAGACCATCAATGGTTTCTAGTAGTTATACTGCGACGTGCTACAGTAGCCCTCCAATCTTGTTAAAATTCACCTGCACTGTTGGATTGATTCCAAGGGATCTTGCATTCATTTCGGCATTTAGGCTTTTGACAGTTCAACATTTGTGTGACCATGTGTCTCGACATTCCCAGTCATGATCCCTGAAAAGGAGCTTGGTTTCTCTAGCTCTTTCCTCCATCTCTCGTTGATGTGACCAAGGGTTGTGACCACAGCCTTATGCATAAGGCGCTTTCACGATTTCACATTTCATGAATCTGGAGATGAGGCATCTCGACTCTCCAAGTCATGATCCCCGAAACCCCAAAATGGCGTGGGATCAACGGTCCCGATCAACACTTGATCTAACGACTCAGATCATTTCGCAATTTCGACATTCTTGATGTTCAATGTTCTTGTCACTACAAAGTTTCGATCCATGAAACTCTGAAATGGGGTTGGATCAACGGTCCATATCACATCTTGATCTGACGACTGCAATTAAGTCACGATTTCTCATATCGTGATTTCGGGATTCCTATGGTTATTATTCTTTGACATCTCCAACTCTCGATCTGCGAAACTCTGAAATGGACTGGGATCAACAGTCTAGATCAAACCTTGATCTGACGGCTCAGATTAAGTCGTGATTCTTCATATCGCGATTTTGGGATTCTTGTGGTTATTATTCTTTGACATCTCCAACTCTTGATCCACGAAACTCTGAAATGGAC
>JZKD02S0158904.1:18468-52400 GCA_000966675.3 Picea glauca
TTATATTAGTGGTTATTAGGGTCGGATATTCTATTAGGATTTATAAGATTAAGATATTATACAAGTTATCAGTTATAAGGTTTAGGTCATATGGAAGTTATGAGGTAGAGGTGATACAATTTATTGGATTTAGGAGTATTTGGTTACATAAATTGTTATATTAAGGGTTAGGGTTATATAAGGGTTTATATGGGTTAAGGGACACGATGTTTAGGGGTTATGTCATTACTAAGGAAGATTATGAGGCAGTTAGATTTGTTGAGTATAAAGGGAATGCATATTGTGAAGTTGCATGGAAACTTCTCACAGAGAACCTAGCTAGTAGAAAAATCACATAAAGCTTGTGAGAGAGAAAAGAGAAACATAGACAATGTAACACCTCACCATGAGATGATACTAAATAATATTAGATAATTTAAACACATACATTAAGTGTAAACAAATTTTTTTGCTTTCATAGATAGAATAATCTACAACATATTGATAACTCTTACAAATTTTCAAATGCTAAATATTTTCAAATCTGAATCCAAACATACGAATCTAAATAAGAGGATGAGATAAATAAGAAGTTAAATTTACAATTAAAATATTTAAATAGAAACATAACCAAATATGCCAAGTAAAATACCTCCTCCCTAGTTTGTTGAAGATGACCATTTGCAATGTAGTCCTGTCAGTAGTAGGAATATGCTTCCAAGCATTCTTTTTCCACTTGCCTAGAGTGAAACAATGGAATCCTCCCATCCAACTAGGAGCCTAGCCGGCTTCTTAGATCCAAAAAACATTTTGGTTTCTTGACCCTCTGTGCTCGTGACTCCAAGAAAAACAAAGCACATATGCTCTAAGGAAACTATCACAAAAAATATATCTTCCAAGAATTTTCCAACATCTCCACCTCCCTTCATCACCACTTGCTCTTCCTAGTTATCAAGTTTCTATATCCCCTTCCTAAACTATCCTCAACCACCCTCATTATTGGCCATCAACCATGTTGTATATCAATACTAGGTCTGCAAATATGCTTCAGAAATAACAAGAATAAACACCAAAACATTCACCAATAATGAACACAAGAAATAAAGAAAACCCTTGAAGTAGGGTAACACCATATATTAATCCTTAAGGAAGGATAACACTCCTCAAGCAATGTTTGATACATTCACAATATTCTTCACCATGCCAATTACATTGCTTACATTTCTTTTTATAGCATTCTCTATCTCCTAGGAACATTCTACAGTAGGTATCTTCTAGAAAGCCCATTTATTATAAGCAACTACCATAGTGGGCCTTATTTAATACCACGGTGGACCTAGTCCACCTTACATTGAATGGCCTCCACTAATAATGTAAGTTTTAAACCTGTGAAGTAAAGCAATACATATAGATTCTTAAGCAAAACAAAATTTAATCAATGGCTCATACACAAAGTATACCGGAAACCCTCAACCGGGAAAACCTTTCTTATATTCATATCACGAATTTCATCATTCACCATACAATATATACAATGTTTTTAGGTATTCCATAGATACCAAAACCCTAATCCCTTAATCTGGGATTAATTTAGTAAACCGCTAAAAAATAGCAAAATCTGCTAAAAATAGCAAAAACCGCCAAAAAAAAAAACGGGGTTGCGTGTCACTAGGGGGATACCTAGCCCCCTGGGACCCCCTAGGAAAGCAGTGGGCACACACGACACAAAGAGCACTACTAGAGGGATCGTCAGACGCAGTGGTCGAATCTAAAGCGCCCACACACACACATACAAAGAATATAACACATACCCAACAAATAATACATAACCCCATTCCCATTGGGTACCTCCCATATTACCTCCGTAGGTATAGTACATAGCAACACTCCATTCAAGATGATAATTCCCTCTTTCTGAAATTCTGAAAATGAAGCAGGAAGAAGTTGCGAACTAATTTCATTGTCCTTGAAAACTTGAATTGAAATCTGCTTTTGACAAATATTTTCAAATCCTTCCTCATGTGGACTTTCTAAAATTTGAAGAAAATCTTCTTGTTGTTCAAAATAAATGGACGACTTTTCTCCATTGTTGATTTCTTCTATTTTTGGCTCAAGGATATCACATCCAGGCTCAATGATCTCTTGACTCTGCTACTCAACAGTTGGTGGAGAAGAAGACATAATCAACTGCTCTTGTAACTCCTCCCTATCTCTTTCACTTCCTTCCCAAGATTTTTCTTTGTAGTTGTCATATACAGGATCATTGCTGAGAACTTTCATATATGCCAATTCAGAAGACAACTCCAAATCATTTGGATACTCATCATTTTTAGGTGGATCTTATTAAAGGTTTGGAGTAGCAATTACATCACAGTCGTAACTACTAGAAACATTTGAGACAGTGACAAATGCATCTAGAGTATTGTTGCAATCATCAAGGCAATCATGCAAATTTTCCTCTGGACTGAAAAACTAGAAAAGGATTCATGTGATTCCTCCATTTCTTCAACGGAAACATCTCTTTTTCCCTCACAATCCGAAGAAAAACCTATGGTATGTTGAATGTATGCTTCAAATTCCTCACAAAAAATTTCAAAAAGAGACTCAGCTGGAAAATATACCCTACAGTGATGATGAAATGTTGTATGAAATTCCTTCCAAGAAGATAGACTAGAAGAAGGAAGAGATTTATACCATTGTCGGGCATCGCCTTCTAGTGTATACATGAATAATTTCGTCACTGATGCATATGTACATGAAATTCCAACAAGTTCTTTGCAGAATTATCATCCTTAGCTTCTTTGAATTTGGGAAGGTGACCTTGCCATTCACTTACATGAGGAACCAGATTTGGATAACCACGAACATCAGAAAAATCAAATGGATCAAACCTCGCAGCTGTTATAACATTCATCCGAGAAGCATATGATTTTTCCATCCTGCAGTGTCATGGAGTCGCCAGGGGAATGATCTGCAATCAGTTCTGTCGCCAGTCCTTGTTCCCCATCAAGAACTAGTTTATTCATTGGCGTACGCCCAGGGAATGATATCTTCATTCCTCCATTCCCCGGCAATAGCGCAAAATAATGTTAGCGCTAGAAAATGCACTCCGATTGCAAAGAGGACATGCGTAGCACATCTTGATTGTTTGTATGATTATTTAGATGTGTTTGAAATAGGTAAACCAAACGAGAAAGAAGAAGAGGCAAATAACTGGATTAACATATAATACACATGTAGATTTGATCAGTGATCAAGACCATTAGGCATGGAGTCCTTTACTAACATTCTATGAATTAGAGGCAATAAAGCTAAATATCATACAAAAGGTTTATCATTAGGAAAGATAGAAGAATAAGAAAACAAACATGAATCTCAATGAGACCTATCCTATATCATGTTGTATATTCATGAGATGAAATATCCACTAACAGAAATCCTTTCTGAGAATGAATAAAAGATACTTTTTATCATTATGGAAGATAGAAGAATAAGAAAACAAACATGAATCTCAATGAGACCTATCCCAGATCATGTTGTATATTCATGAGATGAAATATCCACTAACAGAAATCCTTTCTAAGAATGAATAAAAGATACTTGAACAAGACTCACGAATTACAAGCAGATATAATGAATCCTTCATTGCATTAAGAATCTCTAATTCATGGTCAAGAATTGATCCTAAACAGTTGTAACTTATTCAAGTAGGAAAAATAAATGAAATGAGAAACAAAGAGTATACATACTGATAATTTAACTCTCAGGAATCTCTGATAATAAAACATTGCAGAGACAAATTGCTCATAGGTTTACAATTAAAGCATACAACTTATGCCTTCCCAAAGTTCTTTTTGAGATGCCTGGATCGATCCCCCCTTGTTACATTCAAAATCATAAGATTTTATAGAAAAATACACTTGGTGAGTTGTTTCAGGATTTCAGGGAAATTAAATCCATTCACAAACTAAAAATAAAAACAAATCTCTGCATGGAGTCTGGGACAGCTGAAGTTGATCCCTAGAAATCTGTCAAATAATTTGAATGTTGATCTTCAACCTTTTTTCCGGAATTGGTCAATCCTCTCCCTCTTAAATCTCGATGAAGCCCTTTTTCATTACTTTGGAGATATGGAGCTATTCGATTTCCTTATCAGAAATATCTTCCAAATGCTTAACTAATGCCATTAAATATGGAAAAAGATCTTTAAAACTAATTCTCTGCTGCTAAAAATATGGAGTTCATTGTGATCCTCTGCCTGGAAAGGTGGATCTGAATATTGATTGGTTGTTGATTTTGTGCATTGAAACTGGGATTGTTTTGTCTTCAAACTCTGCCCCCTGTTTCCTGTCTTATTTCTCACGAAATTTCTCACGCTTCTTATTTCCAAGGAAAGCAGCATACTCAATCATTTGGGCAACCTCAAACACTTGTCATTGGGTGCTATTCATTGACCCTTAGCACTGCATGTTTTTGCTACTTGAACTACGAACACTCCTCCTCAACATTTGGCAATTGGTACTGGTACATGAGCACTCTCGTTGACACGATATCTTGGCTTGACTCTCGAAGCCTGGACTTGTGAGGGAAGTTCCAGTAGCTCCCTTTTTATGAGAATTATCGACTTGCGTGACCGGAATTTCCAAATATCTTAATAAAATAACTACTTTTGCAACATGAGATCTTTCCTCAAGGGAGAACCTAAATGTCTGAAGTAGACTCATATTCAATCATAGCCTAACTTATGTGAGAAACATCATTACATGAAGCAAAATTATGAATCCTAGACCATAATGACTGAATTGTGCAAGGAGAACCAAAGTAGACCATTTTTTCCAAACTTAGGAAAAAGACAAAGGAAATTTGACATTACAAAATAGGTGTTAATAGGCGGCTCAATTGCAAGTCCATCCTAGTGCAACTTGGTAGGTAACAGGTTGTACCTCTCTCAAGCAAGCCATACACCTTTTTCAGGATAATTTTGTTTTACTTTGTAGTTGGGTTTTAGCAGAATGTAGAGGTTTCCTTGTAAATTTTTTGAAGGAATGAAAAATTGATTTTGAAGGAGAAATCTATGTATGTGTTAAATGTTTTCTCTATTTACTTTCCATCTATTGTGTGATTGATGTTATGGTTTGACTTTAATTTCTGGTTAATTAAATTCAATAATTTATTTGTTTAAGTGAGATCATAAGGACATTAGTCATCTAGGGCTGGAATTTTTACATGGTATCAAAGTTAACTTCTCTGATTGAGATTCTCAAGGATTTGCAACGGTAAATAAACTACCGGAAAGAAGGACCAACAGTTAGAGGGTTTCAAAGTTTTATTTTCATATTTGGGAGTTTGTACAGTAGATCTCATAGATGGCATCAGCGAACCTCGAGTTTGAGGACGGATTGGATGGTACCTCGAATTTCTTATCCTGGAAGGTTAGGGTTAGACTCTTACTAAAAGAGAATGATCTATGGGATATTGTCAAGGTTGTTGTATTTTCACCTACAAATCTGTAGCAGTTGGCAGCTCACAAGAAGAGGGAAATGAAGGCCACGCAGATGATCTTGGATGCAATAAAGGATCATTTGATCCCTCATATACCTGAGAAGAAGACAACGAAAGAAGATGTTCAATGGCCCAGTAAATCTCTACTAGAGTAAGAACATAAACAAGAAGATGATCTTGCGAAACAACCTCAAATCCATAGAGATGACCAAATCAACCTCAATCAACAGTTACTTTAGGAAGGTCACACATGTCCATGATCATATTGCAACAATTAGGGAGAAAGTTGCAGATGAAGATATAGTGAACATGGCACTGAATGGATTCCCAACTTCATGGGAACCATTTGTCAAAGTTAGTTGTGCTTGGGACAACCTTCCTAACTTTGAGAGGTTGTGGGATGATTGTATCCAGGAGGAGTCAAAGGCCAACAAGAAGGGTGGCGATGAGAACCTATCTCTATTTGGTCAATCAAATAAGGGAAAAGGTAAAGGACCCAACAAGGGTAAGGGAAAGAGTGAGGAGTCAACCTCACAGCCAGAAAAGGACTTGAGTAAAATCAAGTGTTTCATTTGTCATAAGAACAGTCATTATGCCTCACAGTGTCCAAAAAGGAAGAAGAGTAAATGGACGTGGCAGTAGAAGTAGGTAGCAGCCTCTGCAAAAACTCAGATGAACGAGTTTGTTTCCAAGTTCGAGAAGGATTTATTGTTGGTATCTTACCTTTCTAGCAATATGATTATGAGGAATGCATGATATGTGCATGATATGATTATGAGGAATGCATGATATGTGGATATGTGGATAGTGGGCATCTCGACATATGATATTAGATCAATAATTATTTTCTAGTCTAAAGAAGYAGGACTCAAGAGTACAAGTTGAGCTTATTGGAACCTCATATTTTGATGGTTCATCACACTTCTCCTGGMATCAGTCGATCGRGCAGTCAACCAACATTTGGAAATAGTCGTTCGGGAAATCGACCAAAGATCTACATCATTTAGCCGAGTAGTCGACAAGCCTATTGGTCGGACAATCGACTAGCAGTCAAAGACAGTCGTTGGTGGAGCGACCATCCAAGAAATCGACTACGAATTGGAAGCATGGACGATCGAGTCGAGCATCCTTGATGAGTCGACTAGACAACACAGATTTGATAGAGTCAACTCTAACCACCGACGATTGTATGTGGACAAGATCTTCCTGATTCCAAGGAAGTTGGTCAGATATTGAGGCTATAAATAGCAGACCCGATGGGTCATTATAAAGTGTGTTATATGCCAATACTGAACATGGTTTGTGTGTTTATTATGCATTGTGATGTTTTGATCACAATGCATTGTGCTTAAGTGTTGTAATGGTGTCTTTAGACACCACCTATTTTATTTGAGGTTTATTCCTCCTCGACTATCTGCAGTTTTGTTTATTTGTTTCATATCAGGTTACACTCAATCCCCAACAGAGCTTGGTGATTATTCCAAGTACCCATCAGCAAGAGTTGGTATTATTCCCTTCCAACTCGAGTCAAGTATTTCTTTATATTTTGACAATATCTTGTTTGTACTAGGTCTTAGGGAGAATTTGATTTCAATTTATGTTATGGAAGATAAGGGCTTTGCAATGGAGTTCAAGAACCAACAAGTCCTCGTCAAACCGAAGGAATCTAGCCCACATACAACACAAGTAATAGGGGTTAGAGAAGGTAATTTGTATAGGTTGCAATGAGAACTTGTTCAAGCCCTGGTGCATAATAGTGAAAGCTTGTGCAAGTTGTGGCACAAGAGGCTCTGGCACTTGCATCACAGGGAATTGCCTATTTTTGAGGGAGATATTCACAGGTCTTCGAGAGTTCAATATTGAGCAACACGATGTATGCAGGGGGTGCAAACTTGGAAAGCATGTCAAGGTTGTTTTCCCAAGAAGCAAGCATAGGTCTAAGGGGATTCTAGACCTAATACATTTTAATTTTGTGGGCCAGTGTCAGTAGCATCAATTACGAGAAGCATGTACTATGTTTCTTTCATTGATGAATTCTCTCGCAAGACTTGGATCTACTTCCTTAAGACCAAGGATGAGGTCTTTAGCAGGTTTAGGGAGCTCAAAGCTATAGTTGAAAACTAGATAGGGAAGAAGATCAAAGTGTTGAGATCGAACAATGGGGGTGAGTATACTTCCAAAAAATTCAATGGTTTCTGCAAGAAAGCAAGAATCAAGAGGGAGTCGATTATTTTGTACAACCCGCGGTAAAATGGGGTTGCAGAGTGGAAGAATCGATCCATCATAGGGGCTACTAAGGCCATGATTTATGACCAAGACTTGTTGATGTTTCTTTAGGAAGAGAGATGTAACACGACAATCTACATCCAAAATTGTTGTCCTCACAGAATCTTGGAGGAAATGATACCAGAGGAGGCATTCACTAGTGTGAAGCCAAAGGTGAGTCGTTTTTGCATATTTAGTTGTCCAGTTTATATCCATGTACCGGTAAAGAAGAGGACCATGTTGGAGCCCTCCAATAGGAAGGCTTTATTTTTAGGTTACAATGAGACTTCAAAGGATTATAGGCTATAGGTTTCTATTCCAAAGAAGAGGAATATATTAGTGATTAGGGATGTAAATTTTGAGGAAGACTTTGCATCTGGGAAGTCCCGTGAGCCTATTCCAGTGACAGAGGATGAGCAGGAAGCTTTGAAGATTGAGCTAGGATCACCAATGATTTCTAGATCAATAGAGAAGCCTTCAAGTGAAGAGAGGGAGGAAGCTACGGTCACCAATGATTTCCACTTATGTCAAGGGACCTTGATGGTTCACTCAGACATTGAGAAATGCTCAGGAATATGTTGAGACTCCTAGGAGAACATTTAGAGAGAGAAAAACTCCGAAGAAGTTTCCAGGATACATGGCATTGAAGAGTAGCATTCTAGATTATGAGCCTTCCAGCTTTTTGGAGACCAACAGGTATGGAGGAATTCCATGGTGGAGGAGTACACCTCCATCATGAAGAATGATGTTTGGGACATAGTGCCAAAATCAGAGGGGAAGTCAATAATGAGTTCTAGGTGGCTCTACAAGATCAAGCATGCTACACTAGATGGTATCATTAATAATTTCAAAGAGAGGTTCGTGGCAAGAGGGTTCTCCCAAAAATTTGAAGTGGACAATGAAAATTCATTTGCTCCAGTTTCCAGGTACACTTCCATTAGAGAAATTATGTCCTTAGTTTCATTTATGGGATGGAGGATACATCAAATGGATGAAAACAATTTTTCGTAATGGGATCATTAAGGAAGAAGCATACATATAACAACCTTAGGGATTTGAGGTAAATGGGAAGGAGCCTCATATGCACAAGCTTAAAAAATCCTTGTATGGACTCAAGAAGGCATTAAGAGCATGGTATTCCATGATTGACAAAAAAGAAGCATATTCTAACTTTAATTACATTTTTGTTGAGAATGATATGCTCATTTTGGTGTTATATGTAGATGACTTGTTTCTTACAGGTGCAAAGCAGACATGGAAATTGAGTTCGAGATGAACGACATCATCATGATGCATTACTTATTGGGTTTGGAGGTTTGGCAGAGACCAAGGGATATTTTCCTTGGGTAGGGTAAGTATGCAGTTGAGATCCTGAAGAGATTTTGGATGGAGAACTGCAAACCTGTGGCCACACCCATGATCACTAGTCTAAATAAGGTGAGGGTTTCATATTCATAGTTGGTGAATCCCACATTGTACAGGATACTGATAGATTCCTTGATGTATTTGGTCAACACTGGGCTAGATATATGTTTAGGAGTGAACACCTTGAGTTAGTTCATGGTGGAGACAAGGCCAGAGCATTAGGTAGCAATGAAACATGTGCTCAGGTATTTGAGGGGCATAGTGGAATATGATCTAATATATATTGGAGATGGTAAAGTGATGTTGTGAGGGTATTTAGATCTAGATTGGGCAGGCAAGGTAGCAGACAAGAAGAGCACGTCAAGTTGTTGCTTTAGCTTTGGGTTAGCAGTGATGTCCTAGTTCAGCAAGAAGCAGACTTTTGTGGCACTTACCTCAGTAGAGGAAAAATACATGGAAACCATTATTGCTTGTTGTGAGTCCATCTATCTTCACAAGTTACTTGCAAGATTGTTTGCAGGATTTGGAACCTACAACTATTTGTTGTGATAATCAAAGTTGCATCAAAATCTATGAGAATCCAGTGTTTCATGACACTTTCAAGCACATCGAGATCAGATATCACTTCATACGAGATAGAGTTTAGAAGAGAGCAGTGAAGCTCCAATATATTTCCACATATCAACATGTAGTTGATATTATAACCAAGATTGTAACACACATAACCCCCTAAACTCTCTTAGGCTGGTGAGATGTACAAATTTTCTCTTTTCTCTTCTTTAAAAACCACCCTTCTTAACAATATCTTTAAATTCAAATCTGATATCACAGTTCAGTTTTTTTCATCGAGAATCTAATGTCCCTCGTTACTGGTGATAAATATTACTACTCACTGTTGCAATATTTAGTGTTGGTTTGGTCTAGGATTTCTATCAAACAGTTAGTTAATGTACCCAAAMCCCATTGTAATGATCCCATTTTTGTTTACTATATGTTTTAATTTGATTGTTGACTTGGGACTTTTGACAAACACTTGGTATCACACCCTAATGCCACTGTAAATACCTTTTTGTCMTTTTTGTTATGTTTTTACTACTGTTGTTTATTGTTGTTAGCAATTTTCTAGTTCTGGACTTTTCACAAACAATTGCCAACAAATACCAAAACCCATTGAAAACCCCTTTTTGTTGTTTTTGTAAGTTCATTGGTAATCTGGGCCTTTTTTCCAACACTTCATTGACATCCCCAAATCACTATAAAATCCCTTTTGTTGCTATTGTTATTATGTGTGTTTGTTGGGATGTGTTTTCAATGTAGTTTTTTAAATGGATAAAGAGGGTTTGGTGCCAAATAAAAGGTGCATAACATACAAATGATAACAACAATATGGCAATGTAAATAACTAATCAAACAAGAGCAATATCACCAAAAAATCTGATCTGATTTCTTATTTAGTTTTTGACCTATTATAAAACTTGGAAACCAATGAGAATTAGATCAACCTCCCAAGTGAAATAAAGCTCCCACAATACACAAATCATCCCAGCAAAAGATATACAACTCTCTTCCAATAAAATCGGCCGACACAACTACCAATACATTCGTCCAGAAGAGAATGGCAGCCCCTCAACAATAAAATTGACTTTGTAGTGAAGAACTCATCCCAACATGGAATGAACTCGGCCCTAGCAAAGAAACTTTGCTCCAACAATAGTAAACTCGGCTCCTCTCACAAGGAAAATAGCCTACACATTGATATCATGGCCCTACCACACAAGACTGGGTTTTTGTAATAAAAAATCGATTTCCTCAAGAGGAAATATGATCTCAACAAAATCCCAATTGTTGCAAAGGATCAAATCGACCTCCAAAGGATATCTCAGCCTGCACTAGAGAAAATGTGTCTTCTTCAAACCCCGGACTGTTGCAAAAGATGGATATTTCCCTTAGAACAAAAATGAGTGGAAGATCTAGATGATCTTCCCCACTAAATGGCTAGGGTGGATCTCTCACCACCGAAACCTGATTAGCTAGGGTGGAATATTTCACCATTGAAACCAATCCAAACCAGGGTTTACTCCAAACCCCCAAAGGCTCCAAGGGCTCTCCAAATCAAATCAAGATAATCATCAACATAATGAGAGAATGAGCTCTCCTTGTACTTTTATACCCCTTTTTATTTTTTCGCCTCAAGTGACTTTTTAATTTAACTTTAGTATTTTCTCTAAAATCGTTTTATTAATTTATTAAGCCTTTTTACTCCAAAAAGTGATTTATTTTACTTTAAAGCATTTTTGGGCACTGAAAGTCACTTTTTATCCTCTCCACCATTTAGATCTCTCCATCTTGATTCCCACGAGCTATTACACTAAGGTACCCTCTTAGATAAATTATTAAAATGACAACCTTAGTGTAATACATTAAATAATGTTCATTAATACTCTGAAATTACGGGAATGATCAAAATGCGTTGGAATCAAAATCTAATTATGCATGTGTGATTATGATGATAAAATATGATAAAAGAACCTATGAAAGCATCATATAACTCCTCTAAACCCCCTGAGCTCGTTGGTAACATCAAATCACCCTTATGATCAAGTTAACACAATCCCGTAAAGACATCTCCAACTGTAGAGCAAAGGAACCCAAAAATGGGGACATTACAGTCCCCCCTTCCCAAAGATTTTTTGTCCTCAAGAAATTCCATCACAACCCTATGATCAACAAGCTGACCCAAACTGAAGCCAAGAATGATCGCAGGGTCCCAAACCAACCTTAAATATGTGAAGCACCCTCTACTCAAAGCATTATCCAGCAAGGTGCCAACACAAGAGGCCACCTTAATACTACCAATAGGTAGAGCAATCATGCACTGCAAAAAATCGATCAACCCTTCATAGAATGGCTCTTATAGGGAACCAACTCAAAGAACCATATAAGAAAACTCATGAAAGTAAGAACTGAATCTCCCCTCTCTATTAGTAACTGAACTTCCAAACTGTGTAATCCCAGGGTCCCAATTTAATCTCGGAAAGAAACCCCCATGTTGACGATGCACCACATTGATCATAAGTGGTTGGCCCTCGTGCCTAGACTACAACTTCCACTCCTAGAACCCCAATCTATAATGTTTAGAATACTTGACACCACTACGATGGATCATATCCTACAAATGTGCCTCAGTGGAATCAAAGTTTGCAAGTTCGTCATCATACTCTATCATGGGTATCGACAAAGAAAATCTATCATGCCATATAGCATGCACCCTATCAATGAAACAGAGCATCCAAAACTACTGTCCCAAAAATGAAACATACCAATCATATGAGTTCATGGAACCCACATCCAAACTAGAAGTCCATTATGCCTCATACCAATTGACTCCAATTGTGTTACATTGATAAACTTTGTGCCAACTAATTTGTACAACTCCTACCAAAATGTCTTGAGAACTGTGTTATCCCGATCATGGTCAATGCAATCAAGAAACCTATGGAGCCTAAACTCCTCCCTAAAGAACCACTATTCTATCTTGGATGCCTCATACTATGATTAATTCCCTAAAATGTAGTCCCTACCATGTACCTTTGGTAGACCTATGTTGAAATTTGTCGACACACTCTCCCATCTATGTCCTGAAATGAGTGTAGGGTTCCATAATATTGTTGGATAGGTATGCTCTAACGCATTCTGCTGACAATTCATACACTCCCTCACATGTCTCCACACATCGTCCTCGAGGCCCTTCCATGATAACCTATCTTTATTCTAATCGTAAGTCTCGAAGTACCTAGGATGCCCTACCAAGGGTGTATCATGCATAACCCTCATGATATCTTCCCTAAGTGTGGACTCTGGGACTAAGTATATGCTATCTCTATAGTATATTATATCGTCCACCAATATGTATCTATCTATAAGGTTCCCAAGCCAATTTTTTTCGCTTGGAACACTAATTGACCACTGATTTACTTGTTGTATGTGTGTGTTTGCAGGTTGGCCTCTTAAGTTTTGGCCTTAGGGTTTATGTTCAGTTATTAAGAACAGATATGAAGATATACTCAATGGAAATACAATATCTAACCAATACACAAGATATGGAACCAAATAGCATAGATCTGACCTTTATTATTATGAAAGGCAAGAACCTGATACAAAGAGGATGCAGATCTGGAATAACATCCGATGGCTCCAATAGATAATAGATAAACTGCTAAAAAATGCTCTGGATAATAAATGCAAGCCTCCAAAGGTTGGATATACAATGAAGAATGATGCAAGAAGAACCAGGGTTAATTCAAAACCCCCTTGGTTGATGGCACGTCCTGTTGCAGAACTAAGAAGACCATTGTTTCGGCCCAACTGAAGGAGATCTCTAAATAGTACCAAACTCCACAGAAAGGTAGATCGGGGCCAGTAGAATCCCTCCCTGAAGTATCAAGTCAAGATGCCAAGATCCACCCATCGAAATTGATGAAACCCTAATCAAGGTTGTGCCCTCCTGAAGACAGTCAAGCTCAATATTTCGGCCCTAATAGTGGAAGCCTCCAAATACACTGAAACTCTCTAGAAAGGTAGATCGGGCCACCACAAGCCACTAGGAGAAGTCTCGGGATCATATCTGAGGTGTAACCCCTCTAAACTGAGAAGATCTAAATCACAGTTGCACCATCCTTCTTCTCAAAAATTTCCCAAAGCTCCAAATAATAATCTAGCAAGAGAAACCCTCACAAAATACTCCAAATCCGATGATCAAGGCCCTACAAATAATACCCAAGTGATAGAATGTCAATAGACCCTGTCAATAAGCTGGATCAAACTCCTCTCCAAGGAATGATGTGCCCCCTGCTGGAAAACCCTAAAGGGTAGGGCCTACTACCCTCCTGAATAGATTATGGTAGCTGTGAATACTATAGAATGGTGTGGGTGGAGTATTTCATCCCCGAGACCAAGCTTGGAACAAGGTGAGTGGAATATTTCACATCTAAGTTGTTCTCTAGGGTTTGTATTCTCAAAACCCTCAAAACTGTGTGCTCAAGAGCCCATTAGCCAAATGCAATATGATCCAAGATGAAATGAGAGGTGTGCCCTAGGATTTCCTTTATACCTCTTTATGTTTCTCTGTTGAGTTAAGTTAGCCCTGAGGTTCAAATCATAACTGAACCTCAAGCACTCTATTCCTCCAGTGAGTTACTTTTTACCTTTTTACCTTTTTCAAGTCAATTTCAAAATGAGTTAGCTGACCTTTCCCCATGTTGTATGAGACTATGGTCTAGTGGGGATGACTAGACCACTAAGTCTCTCCCAAACCTCTTCATCAAGAGGTGGGGGACATTACAGTCTCCCCTGCTATAAATTGCTTGTCCACAAGCAATTCTAAACCTATCTCTTGTATCACCTATTCATTCTCCCTTGTGGCATCCTCAATGGGTAAGTCCTTCCATTTGAATAAGTATTCTCGGATGCTCCTCCTCTGGAGTTTCTTTTCCTGAACCTCCAATATTTCCTCTAGCACCAGTACCAATTTCCCCTCTTCATCTAAAGTTGGAAACACCTCAAGTGGGGTGATGTGTTGGCCAATGGCCCTCTTCAAGAATGACACATGGAAAACATTGTGTATCTTGTTGCCATGTGGAAGCTCAAATTCATAAGCCACAGCCCCTGCCTTCTTGTTGATCCTGTAGGGTCCAAAGAACCGATGTTGGAGCTTTTTTTCTCCATTCCTTTTGATAGAAGCCTGTCTGTACGATTGGAGCCTTAGGTAGACCAAGTCACCAACCTCAAAAGTACACTCTACCCAGTGTTTGTTTGCTTTGACCTTCTGTTGATTATGTGCCCTTTGTATATGATCCTTCAATTCCCTGAGTATATCTTGACTCTTTTGCACCCAATCTTGTACCATCGGAGCTCTGCTATCACCAAAGGCAATCTCTAAAAAATAGAGTGATTCATAACTGTACAAATCCCTGAATGGATTCATGCCTATGGACATGTGATAAGTGGTATTGTAACAGTATTCCCCCAGGTGTGACCACCGAACCCATGCCTTTTGTTTCCCTGCTACATAATTCCTGAGGTAGCCTTCTAGCCATTTGTTGACTATTTCGTTATGCCCATCAGTCTGAGGATGATAACTAGTGCTAGGGGTCAAAGCCGTACCAACCATCCTGAATAACTCCTGCCAAAAGGTGCTCATAAATCAGCTATCCCTGTCACTAACAATGGTTTTGGGTAGACCATGTAGTCTGAAGATATCTCTAAAGAATAATTCGACCACCTGTGTTGCACTGAAGTTTGTAGCAATGGAGAAGAAGTGTGCAAATTTAGTCAACCTGTCCACCACTACGAAATTACAATCCTTACCATGTGCCCTGTGCCCTTGGCAATCCTGTGATGAAGTCCATGGAGATGCTCTCCCATTTTTTCTCTGGGATGGGTAGAGTTTGTAGAAGTCTTGTTGGATGTGTGTTCTTATCCTTATTTTCCTGGCAAGTAGTACACTCCTTGATGTGACTCATCGCATCTTCTTTGAGGCCCTTCCATGAGAACCTTTCCCTTACCTGCCTGTATGTTTTTCCAATCCCTTGGTGCCCTGGCACCGTTGAATCATAACATGTGTGTAGTATCTTGGCCTTGAAGGTTGACTCAGGAACCAAGAAGATTCGACCTTGTAGTAGATGATGTCATCTATGACTATGAAGTTTTCATCCTGTATTTTCCCATCCATCAACTGACAAGCGAACTGATTTTTGGAATATTCAACCAAGAGGTGGGCCTTCTAGTCAACTGATATATCTGTCATGGCATAAACTGATGGTCTCCAGGATAATGCATCGACAACTATGTTGTTCTTCCCTTTCAAAAATTCAATGTCAAAATCATAGGCTTGTATCTTGTTGACCCACTTCTTATGCCTCTCATTTAAGTCCTTCTATTCCAAGAAGTACTTAAGGTTGTTGTGATCTGATTTCACCACAAATCTTGCACCTACCAAGTATTGCCTGAATTTGGCCAAGGCGTGCATGATAGCCAACATCTCTTTGTCATAGATGGTGTAAAGTAGCTCAGGGGCCCTCAATTTTTGGCTCTCATAGGCAAGAGGGTGTCTATTATGCATCATTACGGCCCCAATGCCTTCTCCGGAGGCATCACACTCCAATGTGAAGGGTTGGCCGAAATCTGGCAAGGCTAACACTGGGCATGTGCTCATTACCTATTTCATTCTGTCAAATGTAGATTGTGCCTCTTCACTCCATTTTAACACTCCTTTCTTAGTCAGATCGGTCAAGGGTGCACAAAGTTGGGAGAACCCCTTGACGAATCTCCTGTAATAGCTGCAAATACCAAGAAATCCCCTCAACTCTATAAGAGTTTTAGGTGTGGGCCACTCAACTATCTCTTGGATCTTCTCCCGATGTACTTGTACCCCTTTAACCCCAATGATGTGTCCCAAGTAGAGGACCTCAGTCATCCCAAATTGACATTTGGACTCCTTGGCATACAAGGATTGGCCCTCCATGATAGATAAGATCTGTTCCACATGTTGAATATGTTCCTCCCAAGTCTTGCTATAGATTAGCAAGTCATCAAAAAACACAAGAAGATGCTTCCTCAACTGCTTGTTGAATACATGTTTCATACATGATTGAAATGTGGTGGGTGCATTGGTAAGTCCAAATGGCATCACTAAGAATTCATAGTGGCCATAGTGACACCTGAAGGCAGTCTTGGGGATGTCCTCCTCCCTCATTTTGATTTGATGGTAGATAGAGCGCAAGTCAATCTTTGTGAAGTAAACATCCCCATGGAGCTCGCCCAATAGCTCATCAATCCTCGGAATGGGATACCTTTTTTTGATAGTCTTCTTGTTTAGTGCCCTGAAGTCAATGCACATGTGCGTGGTTCCATCCTTCTTCTTGACTAGTACCACTGAAGAGGCAAAAGGGCTGGAACTTGGTCTAATGTGACCCATATCTAAGAGTTCTTTGATGGCCTTCTCTATCTCATCCTTGTACTTTTTTGGGTGTCTGTAAGGCGTGGTGATGATTGGTTTTTCCCCCTCTTCCAACTCAATGATATGCTCAAATCCCCAATCTGGTGGCACACCTGGTGGAATGGGTCCAAACACCTTACTGTGTTTGTCAATGATCCTCTGGATCTATGGTGCATAGTGAATCTTCCCCTTTTTGTCCACGTGCCAAAATCTTGCACTCAGCAGCATATACAATCTCCTCTCTCCTTAAAATGGCCTCCATACGCTTTGTTGTGACTACCCTAGTTGTGTTGCATGTCATGCCTCTGAGGACTACCTTTCTTCCACTCTCCTCTATGAAAGACATCTCCATGGTATTGTAGTTGGTGGTGATAGGCCCAAATGTACTAAGCCAATGTAATCCAAGGATTATATTTGTATCAGGGAGGTCCATCACATAAAATTCTTGTGCTAAATCATGCCCACCAAGTGTAAGCTTCATCCATGAATGTGCATGTTACAAGGCATGGCGCTTCCTCCTGCTACCTCCACCTTGAACCCTTCAAACTCAACTGTGGGTATATGCCTCCTCTGTAGCAATGTTGAGTCAACAAAGTTGTGAGAAGCACCCCCATCAATGAGCACTGACACTTTTTTCCCCTGCAATAATCCTCTCATCCTGAAGGTATTGTACTTGGGTACCCCACTGATGGATGCCAATGTAGCCTTCTCCTATGTTGCACTTTCATGACCTATAGCCTCCTCTTCTGCATTTTCAGTGGTGTATACCTCCATGTTCTCGATGTGGCCGAAATCCTCATCCTCTTCATTATCAGATGTCACCTCATTGTAATGAACCTGGCCATGACCCATACACTTGTGGGATGGATTCCACCGCTCTTTGCATGTGTAGCATAGGTGTTTTCTTCTTAGTTCTCTTCTAGTGTTCTCATCCATCCTAACTCTTCCCCTATCAAAACCCCCTTGGATCTCTTCCTCCTAGATTCATTAGAGGTCTTTGGTCTCTCCCTTCGGTGTTTAGAGGTGGTCTAGGCACAAATTTTAGTTTTGCAGTTGGGCCTAGATCTCTCGTCCTCCAGATAGCATCCTGCAAGTTGGTAGACTTAAAATCCTTAACCCAACCCTTCAAAGGTTCCATCAAACCCTCTTTGAAGAGCATCATGAGTCTAGATTGTGACACGTCATGCACCATGATTGCTAATCTATGGAACTCCTCAATATACACCTCTGGTACTCCTGTCTGTCTGAGTTGTGTGAGTTCCCTGAAATGTAGCTCTAGATCCCCTTGGTCAAACCTGTCAATGAGCCTCTGAGTAAACTCTGTGTATGCCACTATCTGATTGTGGCCAAGTGTGGTCAACCCATGGTACCACTAGTCATGAGATTTTCCATCCAAGTACATGGTAGAAAAATTTATGGCATCCATCTCCCTCATAGGGTTAAGCTGCAGGTAAGTGTCTAGTTTTTGTACCCACGCTTGTGCAGTCATCTTGGTTGAACCATCAAAGTAGGGGATCTCCATCTTCCCAGCCTTGCCCTCAAGCTCATAGTTGTTTCTATGGTATGACCTGGGTTTGCTTCTAAATTTTAATCCACAGAACTGATCTAGGGTGATTTGCCTCTCAATTGGTAAGCTTAATGAGTTGTACTCCCTGACATATTGATCAAACTGATCCTCAAACTCATCTGGTTGGTTGGGTTGTGTGGGTTCATCTATAAATGATGGTAAGTATGGTCTAGGAGTGGTCCTACTACCTGTATGTCCCTATGGTGCTCCCCCTCCACGGATTCCCTCAGAATGATGATAGGGAATATGTTCTTGCTGATATATGTTCCCTCCATGAGATCCACTAGTTTCCTTGTTGACATAAGATTTTGGGCATTTCCCCTTATGAGTCATCTCCAACAATATTTGTGCTATATTTGTTTGGTTGTCATCTACCTTCCTCAAGGTCTCTGATATTTCGACCTGTCCCCTACGTTTTTCCTCCTGTCTCTCTTGTAAGTGTGTGACCAGTGTACTCTATGTCTGGAGTATGGATTTATGTAGTTCATGTGTCAAGGTTGCTAAGCCTTGTGGCTCACTGTCCTCACCTGAACCTTCCATATCGACCTCTACCTCACCTGTCATTTTCCTCCTTCTACCCATATAAATGCCACTGAACTTATGCATGCACTAATCCTCATGGTATGGGAGGATCGGAGCTCTGATACCACTGTAATTTTCCCAAGCCAATTTTTTCGCTTGGAACACTAACTGACCACTGATTTACTTGTTGTATGTGTGTGTTTGTAGGTTGGCCTCTTAAGTTTCGGCCTTAGGTTTTATGTTCAGTTACTAAGAACAGATCTGAATATATACTCAATGGAAATACAAGATCTAACCAGTACATAAGATATGGAACCAAATAGAATAGATCCGACCTTTATTATTATGAAAAGAAAGAACCCGATACAAAGAGGATGCAGATCTGGAATAACATCAGATGGCTCCAATAGATAATAGATAAGTTGCTAAAAAATGCTTTGGATAAGAAATGCAAGCCTCCAAATCCTAAATATACAATGAAGAACGATGCAAGAAGAACCAAGGTTAAGTCCAAACCCCCCTAGTTGATGGCACGTCCTGCTGCAGAACTAAGAAGACCATTTTTTCGGCCCAACTGAAGGAGATCTATAAAGAGTACCAAACTCCACAAAAAGGTAGACCGGGGCCAGTAGAAGCCCTCCCTGAAGTATCAATTCAAGACGCCAAGATCCACCCATCCAAATTGATGAAACCCTAATCAAGGTTGCGCCCTCCTGAAGACAGTCAAGATCAATATTTCGGCCCTAATAGTGGAAGCCTCCAAATACACTGAAACTCTCTAGAAAGGTAGATCGTTCCACCACAAGCCACTAGGAGAAGTCTCGGGATCATATCTGAGGTGTAACCCCTCCAAACTGAGAAGATCTGAATCACAATTGCACCATCCTTCTTCTCAAAAACGTCCCAAAGCTCCAAATAATAATCTAGCAAGAGAAACCCTCACAAAATACTCCAAATCTTATGATCAAGGCCCTGCAAATAATACCCAGGTGATAGAATGTCAATAGACCCTGTCAATAAGCTGGATCGAACTCCTCTCCAAGGAATGATGTGCCCCCTGCTGAAAAACCCTAAAGGGTACGACCTATTGCCCTCTTGAATAGATGATGGTACCTGTGAATACTATAGAATGGTGTGGGTGGAGTATTTCATCCCTGAGACCAAGATTGGAACAAGGTGAGTGGAATCTTTCACCACTGAGTTGTTCTCTAGGGTTTGTATTCTCAAAACCCTCAAAACTGTGTGCTCAAGAGCCCAATAGCCAAATGCAATATGATCCAAGATGAAATGAGAGGTGCGCCCTAGGCTTTCCTTTATACCTCTTTCCGTTTCTTTGTTGAGTTAAGTTAACCCTGAGGTTCAACTCCTAAATCAACCTCAAGCACTCTATTCCTCCAGTGAGTTACTTTTTACCTTTTTACCTTTTTCAAGTCAACTTCAAAATATAACATTGAGTTAGCTGACCTTTCCCCATGTTGTATGAGACTATGGTCTAGTGGGGATGACTAGACCACTAATTCTCTCCCAAACCTCTTCATCAAGATTTGGGGGACATTACACTATCATTCTGAATATGACCATCCATCAACTCGCATGCAAACCAATCCTTGGAATATTCCACCAAAAGGTGGGACTTCCAATTAGTTGAAATCTCCGTGAGCCAATCCAATGTATCATGGATCTCCTCCTAATGTGTCTGTACATACTGCATATTGATCACATGGCCACAATGTAAAGCATCCATTATGCCAAGCTCCATGTTCCTGTCTTGATGATATCCTGATCGAAAATCAATCTCTGGAGAGTACTATGTCGTGTGCCTGAATATGCTCTCCATCATGCCATGTCTCATCTAATTGTCTCAAATGATCCTCCCATGTTCGGTTGTATATAAGGAGATCAATAAAGAACACCAACATAAACCCCTATAGTTGCGGTGTGAATATGGGATTCATGCGAGACAGAAAGATGGAAAGTATGTTGGTCAACCCCAATGGCATGACCAAGAACTCATAGTGCCCATAATGACACTCGAAAGTAGTATGTTGATATCCCAATCGAAGATCAATATTCGAGGAATATGTTGCTCGATGAAGCTCATCTATCAACTTCTTTCCCCTAGACAATCCAAACTCAATGGTATGCTCAAATTCTCTGTCAAGAAGTCTCTCTAAAGGAATCGCCCCACAATCCCATATTGATGTGTCCAAGTCCTCAATATATCCATTCCCACAATAAGTGGGTGCATATACCTCCTTGATGGTTGGTCCACAAGGTATATGCTCAACTCCCCAATCTATATTTATGACTTGAACCATCAATGGGATCCCCAAAAGAAGTGGCTCATGATCTCCAAGACGCAAAATATGTGTATAATCAGAAGTCTCTAAGCCATACCTCTTGTCAAGCCCATGCAAATCTAAATGCTCATGGCTCTCTACCATCACAATGAGATCCTCACAAACCATAAGTACCACTAACATCCTCATGTGTCATGACTGCCATAGATGGTTGAAATGATGAAGAATGTACCAAAGTCAACTCCATATGAAGTCCATGTGTAAGTTTCCCAACTTCCTCTTCATCATCCCTCATGCATAACTTCCTAGAATTTAGTTCAGTATCCAAAGGAAAATCATCCAACACCAAATCCTCATCGTATTTGGGTGCTAATACACCTAGATTTGCATAAGCATCACTACTAAGGTAAGATGTTGAATCCTCAACATTGGTTGATCGGAAAATTGCATCATATGTGCTATCAACCTGTCCATCATATGTGTTGGTGACACTAGCCTCATACGATAGCTCCAATGTTGTATAAAAAATTTGTTGTTATGTCAACCTCATTGCACACACCGTCATCATGCACATCCAAAAAGTCAACTTGTGGTTTTGTCAAACTTTCATCATGAAGTGAAGTCTTTGATTCACCAAATACTTCAGATTTCCATCCCTTCTTCTTTTTCCCAACTGATAAGTATGGTTTCAACCAATCTAGAGGCTCTAACAGTGTTTTTAGATTCTTCTGATATTCATGACAGGCTTGTAAAAATTATTCCATGAATTCTTGATTTGTTCCCATATTTATAAGCCTCTGAATGTACCAAAACAATCTGAAAATATCCTTCATGGTTTACCCATGAGGCTGGGAAAAAAACACGCTCTAATACCATTTTAATGTCCCTCCCTTATGATAATGATTACTACTCACTATTGCAATATTTAGTGTTGGTTTGGTCTAGGATTTCGTCCAATTGTTGGTTAACATACCCAAACCCCACTGTAATGATCCCATTTATGTTCAATGTGTGTTTTAATTTGATTGTTGACCTGGGAATTTTGACAAACACTTGGCATCACACCCTATGCCACTATAAATACCGTCATTTTCTTCTTGTTATGTTTTTACTATTGTTGTTTATTATTTTTAGTGAGTTTTTGGTTCTAGAATTTTCACAAACAATTTGCCAACAAATTCCAAAACCCAATGAAAACCCATTTTCTTGTTGTTGTAAGTTCATTGCTAATATGGGGTTTTTGTCAAACACTTCGTTGACATCCCTAACTCACTATAAACTCCCTTTTGTTGCTACTTTTATTTTGTTTGTTTGTTGTGATATGTTTTCAATGTAGTTTTTAAATGGATAAAGAGGGTTTGGTGCCAAATAAAAGGTGCATAAAACACACAAATGATAACACCAATATGGAAATGAAAATAACTAATCAAACAATGATCTGATTAGTTATTTATTTGATGACTTGTTACAAAACTTGGCAACCAATGAGATTCATATCAACCTCCCAAGTGAAATAGAGCTCCCACGGTACATAAATCATCCTAGCAAGAGATATACATCTCTCTTCCAATAAAATTGGCCCACATAGATACCACTATGGCCCTCCAGAAGAGAATGGAAGCCCCTCAACAATAAAATCGACTATGTAGTGAAGAACTCAGCCCAACAAGGAATGAACTTGGCCCTAGCCAAGAAACTCGACCCCAACAATAGTAAACTCGGCTCCTCTCACAAGGAAAATGGCTTGCACAATGATATCACGACCCTACCACACAAGACTTGGTTGTTGTAAGATAAATAAATTTCCTCAAGAAGAAATTGATCTCAACAAAGCCCCAATTTCTACAAAGGATGGAAATCGGCCTCTAAAGGATATCTCAACTTGCACAAGAGAAAATGTGTCTTCTTCAAACCCCGGACTACTGCAAAAATATGGATATTTCCCTCACAATTGAAACAAGTGGAAGATCTGGATGATCTTCGTTACCAAATAGCTAGAGTGGATCTCTAACCACCGAAACTTAATTAGATAGGGTAGAATCTTTCACCACCGAAACCAATCCAAACCAGGGTTTACTCCAAACTCCCAAAGGCTCCAAGTACTCTCCAAATCAAATCAAGATCATCAACATAATGAGAGAATGAGCTCTCATTGTACTTGTATATCCCTTTTTCCTTTTTCCCCTCAAACGAATTTTTAATTTAACTTTAGTATTTCCTCTAAAATCACTTTATTAATTTATTAAGCCTTTTTACTCCAAAAAGTGATTTATTTGACTTTAAAGCATTTTGGGGCATTGAAAGTCACTTTTTATCCTCTCCACGATTTAGAGCTATTCATCCCTGTTCCAACAAGATATTACACCAAGGTACCATATTAGACAAATTATTAAAATGACAACCTTAGTGCAATCCATTAAATAATGCTCATTAATACTCCCAAATTACAGGAACAGTCAAAATGCATCGGAATCGAAATATGACTATGCAAGCGTGATCTCGATGATAAAAGATGATAAGAGGACCTCTAAAAGAATCATGTAACTCCTATAAACCCCTTGAGCTCGTTGGTAACATCAAATCACCCCTCTAATCAAGCTAACGCAAACCCATAAAGACATCTCCAACTAAAGAGAAAAGGAACTAAAAAATGGGGACATTTCAGAGAGTTTTCCAATGACTATGATTATGTACAAATCTGAGTCTTGGTTCAAAAGTTAGGGCCTTATAAATTTATTAGGTCATTTCCCTTATAAAACCCATGCGACATCCACGTGGATCCACATCACCTCATCCATCCAATGTGGACTGGCATTAGAGCTAATGTGTCGGGGTACGAAACTTCAATGTGGAAATATGACTTCAGTGACGCAGGATCGGTGGAACCTTTCACACAACCTCGCATAACCCGGAATTTGGAAACTTAACCCCACTGGAAAACCACCCACCAACCCCCCCCGGGCACTGGGCCCCTAACCCACCCCAGCCCCACCCCCCCCCCCCCCCCAAAGTAAATCATAGGCCTCCTTCCTAACACGTCTGATCCAGTGGTCCAGATAGCACCACGGACACACGGACCTAACGTGGCATGCCACCTAGCATGACACCCAGCAATTTGACCAAACACCACACTGGCATGGCCCCAATGATGTGGCATGACATGTGGCTACCAATTTCATCACGTCCTCTAGCCATGTACTGAACTTTGCATTGGAGCTTGATTATCCTAGACATGTGGCATGTTATTTTCATGAGATGTGGGCTAACCACAGCATGACACGTGGACTGACATGGCACTACACATCATCACAGGGAATATGGCTCCTCCCCACTCAGGTGCTAACACATGTCCACTTCTTATTAGGAACTAACTGACCCCCAACCTGATTATGTTCTATTGACGTCACCACCATGTGTCCCTTTCRGTTTACTCACAACAAGGAGGTCGTTCAGAACCCTGACCCACTGGGCATCAGGACACCATACTTCCTTGAAAGTCCTCACAGGTAAMCCTCGGTCGTTCGGGGTCTAGTTACCCTATCTCGACAAGGATTGAACAATGGAGATCTGGCGATCCCCTGATCCAAAAGTTAATGTGTAAGGAAGCCCATCCAAAGGCTTATGCCCGACGGGGTCCCACACTCGACCTGTGCTAATACACTGCAGAAAAGTGTTGTCCTCCATGACATTTTGGCCGCCACGATGGCACTCAGTGTCATAATGACATCACCCTCTCTCTCTCTCTCATTTGCAAGTGAAGAAAAAAAGGGGGGGAGAACCTTATGTTGGAACTCTACCCCACCGAAACTGGGATTTAACAAGGTCATGCCAACTAGAGGGCCCAGGCCTCCGCTTCTCAGGTGACCCAGTTAACCGGGGCTCTACCCCCGATTCCTAATCTTCAGTGGCGATCAGACAATGGAGGTTTATTCTCCCCTCCAATCAAACAATTACCATTCTTTGTTCTAGGTTTTTAATAGGAACTTGAGTGAGTTAAGGTTAAACCAATCAGGATTCGGTGGTTTCATGAGGGCTAGTTTTGTCACAGTCCGACGTCCGGTTGTTCGGCGAACAATTGAGATTAGTTCAACATGATAGATCAATGGATATTGTTTCACTCCAGTATGAACAGGTTTCATCAAGTTAAGGTCTTATTTATGAACTTATTAGTCCCATAGTCCCTTCTAGAAACCCAATTGAATATTTTATGTTTGCAAGCTTTCCATTTCATAAGCAGGGAACACACAGGGTTTGTAGCCTCCTCTAGCCTTCCTTATACAAGCATTACCATAAATTCATTAATCCTTTTGGGGAACATCTCAACACTTCATTCAACTCATAATTCATAGTTATTCATTATGCTCAAACAATTAACAAGAAACAGAATACAATGTACAACGAGCAATAAACATGCATGAGACATTTCGATACAACATTGAGCACAAATCCTTTCTATCAATTCCAAGTTTTAGAGAGATTAACTATCAAGAAAATACCAAGCATACAAAGAATACTAACTTGGGTATTCATTTCATCCCTTTCAGAGTTACTTAGTGAGCTATAAAATTTTCATACAAATTTCTCTAATACACATACCTTTACAAGTGCAGAAAAACATAAGAGAGACTTATATGTTTTTCAGGGAAAATACTGGCCAAACCAACTATTTGAGGGTGTACGCCTTTCCACTCAGTCGTAGACTCTACTGAAATGAAATTTCTACAACAGACCACCCCTGTACCAGGCCATGATACCACCAGGGAAAACTCAAATCTCTCTCATGAGGATTTAGGAAAGTGAAGGCAACCCTCCTTCATTGTCAATCACACAGCATAAATTCCCCCATGACCCACCTAGCCCAAGGCCTCCATGAATCTCTTATGTGTCTTTATAGTTGGCTTCAAGTGCATAGGGATTCCTTTCATTTCCCCTACAATCCTTCATCACCCTCCCCTCTCAATGTCACTTCCTTTCCAGCAAACATCGCATTCGCGACCCTCTTTTTCAAGTCGAGTCCCTGGGTTCCTCGTTTCTTGAATTACAGTGAAACTTCGACTCCCAACATATGTTCTCCTTCCTTCCTTTTTCGCTCTCCCTCTACCTTCTCTCTTATTTTTTGTGCATTCTTTCTTGCTTCTTTTTCCATAGGCACTCATGGGTCATCTCCCAAAACGAGGTGGCTACTCTTTTGTACCCAAGGCTGACAATATTTAGCTATCCTAGCCATCATCCATGCTTCCATTAAGGTGGACAGTTGGTGGCTCAACTACCAAGCCTCTCTGCATTAACTAATTTCTCTTTTTGTAAAAGGGGAAAAGAGGAAAACAAATCAAGAAAAACTATTTTGGCAAGTAAGGTAATTCCTCAACCCATCACCAACTTTCCTCTAGTGGTATCATGGATAGTTCTCCAAGGCTTCACTCTTTAGTTAGTTTGTTAGCACTTTCTCGTTAAATAGAAAATGTAATACATTGTGTTTCAATCATAGTATTTAATTCATAACTTGTAAACATTTTCCTCAATGTTTTACTACCCATGTAAATAGTCTTTATATATAAAATAAAAATGGGTATGCCACTTTCATGGTATCCTACAACTTCAATGTGGCCTCATCTGCTCCAAAATGTTTCCATTGCACTTTGACTTGCATGATGGCTCGATTCTGGAGCAGTATCTCTCTCATATCCAAGATGCGTTGAGGCTCAAGCTAGAAGTCTCCTTCTAGGTCCTCTAGGATCACAGTCCAATCAATAACATGATTAGAATTATGAACATATTTATTTAACAAAGATACGAGGAACACGTTATGTCTTTGTCAGTGGGAGGTAGATCAAGTTGGTGTGCCATCGGTCTCACTCTTGCTAGAATCTCAAAAGGTCCACAGTAACAAGGTGCCATCTTGGAACAAGTCCCCATCCTTAGGGAGTATCTCTTTGGCTTGACTCTGACATACACATGATCTCCTATTTTGAACTCTTTATGAGTCTGTTTGTTGTCAACATAGTTCATTTGCCTCTCATGAGCTACTTTCAAATTATGGTTAATTATGACTATTCTTGCTCCATTTCCTTCAACATATTAGGACCAAGGGTAATCTTGTCCACTGGATTATCCTATATGATTGGAACTCTACATATTTTTCCATATAGACCCTTAAAAGGGCTCATTTTCAATGACTCATGATATCCATTGTTGTAAGTAAATTCTACCAAACGCAAATATCCCCCCCATTCCTTGGTCTAGTGCATAATATACATCCTCAACATATCTTTCAGTAATGTGTTTACCCGCTCAGTTTTCATGTTTGTTTAAGGATGGTAGGCAGTATTGAAAGCCAGTTGTGCTCCAAATCCTGTAAATAAACTTTTCCATAAACTTGATGTGAATTTCACATCCCGATCTGAAATAATTGTTTTGGGCATCCCATGCCATCTAAAAATTTCTTTTATAAAAATATCAGCAACATGTATTGCTTTATAAATGTATTTAATGGGGATAAAGTGAGCAGATAAAGTGATCTTTCTTACTCAACTTTTCCACCACCACCATGATTGCATCATGTTGTTTTGTTGTTCTTGGTAATCCCGTGATGAATTCCCTGGAAATAATCTCTCATTTCCATTCTGGAATCTGCACTGGTTGCAGCAACCTGTTGGGTGTTTGTGCTCAACCTTAAATTCTTGGCACTCTAGACACCCAACAATGTATTATGCAATATACATTTTCATCCCTGACCAGAAATACAATTTCTTTGTTGTTGTTATCATATTTTGATAACCTGGATGACCTGCATACGGTCTCCTATGAAACTAGTCCATGATGAGAGTTTTCAACTCAATCAAATTGTGCATGTACAATCTGTTATTGTACATAAACAACCCATCCTTTGTGAGTTGATATCCTTCATGTTTATGCACTCTGAGATTTCGCTGCAAACTTTCCTTTATTGAGTTGAATTGTTCATCACCTTGTAGGGAATTTTTTATTCTTTGCTTGATGTCAAAATTACATGTTCTTATTGTTGCTAAGTGGATTGTCTCCACGCATCTTTTGAGTGCATCTTCCACTTGATTTTCTTTGCCTTTGATGTGTTTGATTTCAAAATAAAATTCGTTGATTAGAGCCATTCATCTGGTTTGTTTGGCATTTAGACATCGTTAATCGAATAAGTACCTCAGCCCACTATAGTCAGTCATTAATACAAACCTCCTCCCAAGTAAATAGTGTCTCCACATCTTCAAGGCATGCACAATGGTTGCCAACTCTAGGTCATGAGTGACATAACATTGCTCATGCTCATTCAACTTTCTTGATTCATAGCAGACCACATGTCATTCTTTCATGAGGACTCCACCAAGTCATTATTTACAAGCATCTGTACAGACCAGGAATTTTTTCTCAAGATCTGCAATTTTGAAGACGGGCATTAGTCAAAAGATATTTCATCTCTTGGAAGCTCGTTTCACAATTTGTTGATCACACAAACTTCACTCATTTTCTTTGCAGGGAAGTGATTGGATGGATGATTTTGGAAAACCCCTTAATGAACCTTCTATAATATCCAGCTAACCCCATAAATGACCTCACCTCATACACATTTCTAGGGGTTGGACAATCCATGATGGCTTTAATCTTCTCTAGGTCTATTGCCACTCCATTTCCCAAAATTACATGACCCAAATATTGGATTTGTTTTTGGAAGAAATCACACTTTTTGTACTTAGCATAGAACCGGTGTTCTCTCAACACCTACAACACCAATCTAAGGTGTTTATCATGCTTCTCCTAGGTTTTTTAATAGATTAGGATATCATCAATGAATACCAAGACAAACATGTTGAAGTATTTGTTGAGAATACTATTAATCAAACTCATAAAGGTGGTTGGTGCATTGGTAAGTCCAAAAGGCACCACCATGGACTCATAGTGCTCATATATTTTCCTGAATGCAATCTTATGAATATCTTCATCCTTAATTTTGACTTGATAATACCCGGACCTCAAGTCCATTTTAGAGAACATTGTAGCCCCTCTTAGTTGATCAAAAATATCATCAATTATAGGTAGTGGGTATTTATTCTTGATGGTCATCTTATTTAATTGTTTGTATTCAATACACAATCTGAGAGTACCATCATTTTTCTTTACAAACAAGGTTGGTCTACACCGCAGGGATACACTAGGCCTAATATACCCCTTGTCTAGCATTTCTTTTAGCTGTGTTTTTAACTCCACCAACTCCAGTGCGTTCATCCTATAGGGTACCTTAGATGCAGGTATTTCTCCTAGCATCAGTTCTATTGAGAAGTCAATGTCCCTTCTAGGAGGACATCCTAGTATCTCCTCCGGAAACACATCTCTGAACTCATGCAACACCGGGTGGTCTTCTATTTTCAGATTGTTTCTTTTTGTTGAGTTTAACACTTGTATAGCATATAGGAGACACCATTTTCTGTTATACTTCTTGAGTTGTAATGTTGATATATACCTTATGGATACATTCTTTTGGATGCCTTGCATCACCCTCTTGTTTCCCTTGTCATCATCACAGTCCAAAGTTTTATTAAAACAATCTAGTTTTACTGTGTGGGAAGCCAACAGTCTATGCCTATCAACATGTCATATGATCCCTAAGGAAGCAGGTTCAGCATTGGTTGAGTATGCAGCCCATTCATTTCAAATGGTCAGGCTTCAATCATTTTTGTCACCTCCCTCTTGGTCCCTATGGCTAGTTGAACTAACCATGATTTTGCATGCTTCCTTCTCTGTAGGGCACATGTTTCAACAACTTGGGGAGAGATATAGCTAAAGTTTAGAACCAGGGTCAAGTAGAATTGAAATGGGTCGTTTTGCAATTTTACCTTCTAGTTCCACCACCAAAGCTTGGTGGTTTGCCTGTCAATTCTTGACAACTGCATAAATCTTGGGCACACTCCTAGCTACATCATCAATTATAGTCGCCTCCTGGACATTGTAGACTTTTTGGTTTTCATGCTACCTATGGGGGAAGTCTCTCAATAAGTGTGCTTCTCCACAGCCCCGACATTGGAGAGGTCCTTTCTTTTGCTCTCCCTTCTTTTCCTTTGTTTGATCTCTTTTATATTTCCACTTTGAGATGGAAATTTTTGTTGATGCATACTTCTAATGGGATGACTAGATTGAGCATTTATCTTTGGATTGTCGTACTTGGATAGTTTAAATCCCTTCTTCTTAAATATAGACTTTTCCTTCCTCTTCCAATCTTTATGAGGCTCATTCCTAGGCTTGGATTGATCATAACAATATTTGGCCTTCCTAATGGTGTCCTCTAGGGTCTTAGGCTCATCAAACTCAATTCTGTCATGATAGGATTGTGTGCAAACCGTTGGGGAAGCGTTGTACCCTTGCTTTTTCATCCTTGAGGTAAGGGGCATACCACAACAATTCTAAGAACCTATTGGCATAAGAATCCATGGTAAGTAGTGTTGGGTATGTGTTGTATTCTTTGAAATCTTTCTGCCTTAGGAAACGTGTCACATATTTAGGTGGTTTTTTGGCACATGGTTTTTGCCAATGGTTTTCTATTTTCGGTTAAAGAATTAGGGTTGTTGACTAATCCAGGTCATTGGGTTAGGGTTTTGGATTTCGTTGGCTCCTATATGTATATTGTATTGTAAACAATGTATTACTATGAATGAATATAGAATATGTTGGTTTTCCCGGTTTGGGTTTCCAGGGGAAAAATCTTTGTAATGTTTGTATTTTCCATTGTATATTTTTTGTTCTTTTACTGGAAAAAAAAATTGTAGTAAATATTGTACAAGGTTAAAATCTACCTTTGGTATCAGAAATTTGTTGGCTTCAGGGGGACGCCTTTGTGGTCAAGGGTTTGGCTCGAGACTGTGATAATACTTGTTACAGTGGGAGATATATGGTATTGATTTTTCAGGTGAAAAGAAATGGAAAACAATTCGAAGATGGAGATCGAGAAGTTTAATGGGCAAAGTTTTGAGTTGTGGAAGCTCAAGATGGAAGATATGTTGGTGGATAGACAGCAGTGGATTGTGGTAGATCCAGGTACTGCACCTATAGGAACTTCAGCAGATGACTGGAAAAAGTTGGATCGGAAGGCAAAGAGCACAATCTGACTGTGTCTCTCAGATTCAGTATTACTGAATGTGTCAGAGGAATATACAACCAAGGATTTATGGGATAAGTTGGGGAAGTTATATCAATCTAAGTCCCTAGTGAATATACTATTCCTGAGAAAGAAGTTGTATAACCTGAGGATGAGAGATGGAGACTCGGTGGCATAGCATTTGAACGCCTTCAATACAATGGTAAGTCAAATAGTATATGTTGAGATTAAAATTTCAGATGAAGATAAATGTATCAATTTACTGTGTTCTTTACCAGACTCGTGGGACAGTCTGGTTGTGGCCATAGGTAGTAATACAACTTCCTTGAAATTTCATGAAGTGGTCTCATCTTTGTTGTCGGAGGAGATGAGACAGAAGAATATGGAAGGATAGAGCACAGACGCATTATTTGCAAGAGGACATTCCCAGGAAAGAAATAGATCTAAGTTCTCAAGTGGAAGATCTAAGTCTAAGGGTAGATCTAAATCTCCCGGAAAGTTTGTAAAGGTGTGTTGGAGATGTGGAAAAGAAGGGCACTATGAGAAGCAGTGTAGATCCAAAGTTGAGAAAAAGAAGGGATCTGAAGAATCTCCTTCTACAAAAGAAAATACCTCCAAGGAAGAAGGAGGGGATGTGTACTTGGATTCTTCAAGCACACATGCAGATCATGAGGCATGGTTAGTTGACTCTGGTTCATCTTTTCATATGAATCCCCACAGGGAGTGGTATCACGAATATGAAAGGTATGATGGAGGTAATGTTTTCTTAGGTGATGATTCGACAACCAGAATCATAGGACGAGGAAAAGTCAAGTTGAGGATCATAGATGGAAGGATTAGAACATTGTCTGGTGTTCTACACATTCCAGGTTTGGCTAGAAATTTGATTTTTGTAAGCAAAATGGATGATGCAGGGGTAAAAACAATATTTGAAAAGGAAACCTGCAGGATGGTTTGAGGAGCAATGGTGTTTTTGAAGGGAGTTTTGTTTGGAACTCTATATAAGCTGTAAGGAAACATTATTAGTGATGGGTGTAATAGTTCCATTGTTCCTGATATTGGAGTTGAAGAAGAAAAAACTCCTACAGTCTCTAGAGAAAAGGTTATGTTGTGGCATCAGAGACTGGGGCATATCGGAGAGAAGGGTCTTCGACTACTACACAGTAAAGGTATGGTTTAAGGTATGTCAAACTACTCTCTGGATTTTGATTTCTGTGAACATTGTCTATATGGGAAGCAAAATCGGGTAAGATTCCCTTCTGGTGCAACGAGGGTAGAAGGAATTTTATAGCTAGTTCACAGTGATGTTTTTGGACCTGTGTCGGTCCCATCGATGGGAAAATTTGTGTACTTTGTCTCATTTATAGATGACTTCTCGAGGAATACTAGGATATCTTTCCTCAAAAAGAATTATGAAGTCTTTGACAGGTTTAAAGAGTTTAGGGATCTTATTGAGAATCAAACAGAGAAAAAAATTAAGGTGTTGAGGACAGATAATGGTGAAGAGTTCTGCGGGAATGAATTTGAAGAATTTTGTAAGAAGTGTGGTATAGAAAGGCAGAAGACTACTCCATATACACCTCAGCAGAATGGAGTTGAAGAAAGGATGAACAGGACGTTGATGGAAAAAGCAAGGTGCATGCTCAGTGGTGTCAGGTTAGGGAAAAACTTTTGGGCAGAGGCAGTGGGTACTGCAGGTTACATTGTCAACAGATCACCCTCATCAGCGTTAGATGACAATACTCCACAAGAGGTAAGGACTGGTAAGGAACCTTCTCTCGCACATCTCAAGGTATTTGGTTGTGATGCATATGTTCATGTTCCAAAGGAAAACATGAGTAAGCTAGATAAGAAGGTTGAAAAGTGTATCTTTATTGGATATAAAGATGGTCTCAAAGGTTATAAGCTTTGGAACCCAAAAACTAAGAATGTAGTGTATAGCTGAGATGTGGTATTTAGAGAAATGAAGGATGTTGTTAAACAGGAAGTCCTACCAAGTAAGGAAGAAACAGAGAAAATAGAGTTTGATTTAAAGGATGATGAGTCAGACTCTACAGAAGAACAGGAATCAGATGAAGAAGATCCTCATACTCTAGTATTGAGGAGATCGGTTCGAGAAATAAGGCTACCGGAAAGGTGTACTCCATCTGATTTTCATTCAAATTTTGCTTTGTCTATTACTGATGATGATCCTAGAACTGTCGGGGAGGCAGTGGATTCAGAGGATGGAAATCTCTGGAAAAGGGCCATGGACGAAGAAATGGCATCTTTGGATAAGAATGAGGCTTGGGATCTAGTGGAGTTGTCGACTGGAAGAAA
>JZKD02S0158904.1:66116-80863 GCA_000966675.3 Picea glauca
GCCCTGCTGCTGTCAATACAGATGTCAGATCTGCACCCTCATTTCTGCCAGGACTAGAAAGTGTAACTGTTGATTAAAACGCCCTCCAGGTTGCCAGAGAGAATGTGTAACAGTCTTCAAGTAGGTGCACCGTTTATGCTGCCCAGAATAGTATTGAAGGCAGAGATGAAGTTGCCAAATATGCCACAAGGGTAGGTGCACCATACTCATGTTGACTTTTAATAAAAAAGCAGCACTTACCACACTGACCTACGAGTCTATACTAGTGATATATCTCGGCTAGTTTATATTCATAACATCAACGCTCCCATGCTGACTTAAGCATCTTTCATGTACTGAGTTTAATCCTCTCATCATGCTCGCACCTTTTTTGTCATACAAGCAATCCCCTAAGCAGATTGAAGTGCAGGTCTGTCTGCTAATTGAATCTCCAAGAAAATGCAAACCCAGACTGGGTTTTATTGATATAAATCTGCTAACTGTTTAATCCCAAAGGCACCTTCTTTTAATACTCATTATTATGGATTATAGCTTCAAGGAGGACCAATTCGATGCTGCTGTGATCCTTGTCAAGGCTGACTCAGACAGGCCGATTCTTCAACCGCCAACAACAGTGCATGAATCACCAAAGGGCCAAAAGGTGGGTCCTGAAATGAGCCGACCGAGTAGGCACACTCTTAGCCGGTTTGACCAGTTCGGTGCTAAACCAATCACCAAACCGATTCGATGGCCGGTTTGATTTGGCCCGCTATCCACTCGGTCGGTTTATCGGGTTCATATCGACTCGGACCGGTTTTAAAAACTATGTTTTAAATATCCATTGCCAATTGCAATGTGTCTTAAATGGATCACCAGACTCTGGAGCTTTGCATAGAGACGACACTCTCAATGGTCTTCTCGAAGTAAAAAAAATGGATTGAGACATCTAGCCCGTCATTCCCTTATTTTCACTATAGAAAGCGTAGGAAGCCTCTTTGAATATTTTACAAATGAACATAGTAGGGAAATATACTTCAATCAACATCGTACATGCTGGACTCCAGAATCCATTTTAGTCTGAGATGGAATGCCTTCAATGACGTTTCTTGGTATAATGTTTTTTATTCTGTGGAAATGGAATTAAAATAGTATCAAATCTATTGATGTTAATAGTACGGAATGGATAGATTGGTGTAAGCTTAAAAGCAAATTTAAATTTGCTTGCTCAGATAAGAGTGGTTATATAAGAAATACAAAAGCTTGTGCTACAAGTCCCCCTTGTTAAGCTGGGATTGTCACCTCATTGAATTGTAGGACTGGGCCTAGAATTTGTTCCCCTGCAAACATGCTTAACAAACTCCAACAGCAAAGATTTCACACGCATTGGCATGCCACTATAGATACAAGTATAGCCATAGGGCCACAGCCAATCAAGCTTGGCCTAGGTCCTCTGCAAAATCCCTGCTTGTGATAACCACAAATTAGTAGCGTACACATTCTAGTGATGTCCCAAAGCCAATGCCTATAGAAACAGGTATCCAAGTTTGCAAAATAGCTATCAGAACACATCCAATTGGGATTCTGTGCTATTGGGAGCAACAATCTATAACTTTTAGCAAAGGGTGGCAAGCCCTTAGAGTTGGTACTATTTTATCCCTGAGGAGAAAGAAACATGTATGTAGTAAATATAGTGCTTGCATTTCTATTGCCTTTCCTAATTGTGACAATATTATTGCAAACTATGCTAGCAACTATGCAGATCTAGTGCCACACTAAAGAGGTAAATGTGGAACAGGAGCCCTTTTATTTTCCAATTGCTGTCATTTCTTTTCTTATAAAATCGGTGCTGGACAGGGGTCCAATAACAGAGCTGAGTTTTTTGCTCTTTGGATCCTTCTAAAATCTGTAGCTGATAAGGGCTTGGATAAGCGTCAAGTAATGGGAAACTCAAAGCTGCTCATGGATTGGGCAAATAGAAAAAGTAGAATTCAGAATCTGGCTTTAAGTCACATTATGAATAGAGTTCTGGAGCTAAGAAGTCAGTTTGCAGATATCTCCTTTAATCATATCTTCAGAGAATCAAACTCACAGGCTGACAAGTTGTCGAAGGAGGCCCTTTCTTTGCAGGAAGGCATGCTTTTGGAACAGGAATACAGGACAACTTGTTGCTTTCAGAATCCTTGATAATCTATCTTTTAATGGCTGTTGAGCCTTTGGCTAGTGGTGTATGAGGAATGATCACTTGTCCTGAAGAGGCTATTACAGTTGTTGACAGCTTTCTGTTTTTGTTTTGTGTCTGGAAAAGGGTAGTCTTAAGCCCTTAGTTTGTGTTTTTTATCGTGTATGGAAGACTGTAATTATGTCATGCAAGTTTGTGTCAGGATGTTTCTGATAACTCCCCTTTTGAGCCTTCATGCTATACTGTGTATATTCTGATTTCATCTCAGAAATATCGAATATAATGATTTTTTCTTTGGAAAAATCATTATTCACCTGCTGCCTGATCATTATCATCCAAGAAATCCAAAAGCAGGGCCAAGCCAAGCACAAGCAGTGGAGGTGGCAAAGGCTACAGTAGGATTATATCTCTTCCCTGACCCTCATTAATGACATATATGTTATGGTTCCTCTGACCATTTCCTATGCAAGAGAGATAAAAGACATGAGGCCAAGCATGATGACGGATGGGACCTCCTATATGCTGCTCTAGCCTTTTCTCTTTCAGCAGGGGCCCAAAAGATAATGATAATAATCTTCCTACTGCTCTGGGCTATCCTCATGGGCTAGCTTTTCTAGCAACTGAAAATTATGTGGCATACTAAATGCATTTCGCTTGTTGCTAATCTATACATTGGTCTCAATTTTCAACATTTATTGTAAATATAGAAAATGTCATATAATTGAAGGATTTTGAATTTTACAATCATTTAGTAAATATTTCTCTTCTTCTGTACTGCGTTATTTAATTAGGGGCTTCAGACTTTTGTCTTCCATAATTTACAAAACAATGATTGTTCCAAAAACAATTCTCGTTGGCTGACATTGCAATAACATGTTCTTATTGCCCCACCAAAAACCTCACACGCAATAAAGGACACAAAATCAGACAGCTTCGGGTGTACTTAATCGATATCCTTAAAAGGGCCTTCCAATCTAAAATTGATTTTTAAAATCATTTCAGCCTTGAAAATGTGATTTTCACAGTAAATTGGTATTTAACACTTTAACTACCTGTGAACTTATTCAAAAAATTAACCATATCTAGATTTTCATTAATAATAAAAGTAATGTTTAACTTTCAAGAAATTGTTTCCTGGAGTGATAACAGGTGACTACAGTACTCACCTTAAATCATTTCATGACTTAAGATATTCCATGCAACCCAAAGGAAAAGACGGTAAATGGATAGTTGACAGTAATACATGCTCTTGTCTGAGAGCAGAATATATATTACAAAATGATAGAATGCAATGTGCCTCAAGTCAAATAACTTGAAAATGATCATGGTGTAACAACAAAGTGATCTTGTCAAGGACAGAATAATTGCTTATTGGCCAGGTAGATACTTCAGATAGATTTTTTATTTGACTGAACCATCACCCCATAAAATTGTATTGTGAATACCCCCATAAAAGCTGGAAAAACTGCCATGCTGGAGCCTTCTACAAGTATATCATCATTCAAAAATGTGTCAAAATTGTTCTTTCTCCTCTGCATCATCCTTTCTCAAACAAAATAGAGAACAACGGTTTTCTGGCCATCACCACTACAAAGTCTGAAAACCTTTGCTTGCTAACAAAGAATCCTTAACTATGATCTGATGCACATCCATTTTCGATGATGGAATACAAACCCTGAAAACCTTGGCTTGCTAACAAAAAATGCTAAGCTCTGAGGATATGCACATCCATTTTCTATGATGGTTATGTAATCTGAGCTCCACGTGTTCAATCCCGAGGGCCAGCTGCATTTCTATCAACCCATAGGTGGCTCCATCCTGAAATAACATAATCAAGAAGAAACAAAATCATACTCTAGTTATCTCAGATGAAGCCTGCTGCCTTGCGGAAGAAACATTGGATCCAACAGGACCAGCTTGAGAGACACCAGCACTTAGCTTCTTTCCTGAATTACTAGTGAAATAACCACTTCTAGAATGCTTCAAGCCTTCTAGAGTTTTGGCCTCGAGGTCTGCAATAGACTTCTGAAGCTGTTCCTTCTTCAGCTGATGAAGCACTTTATCATTGTTTTTCGACTTGTCTGAACTGCTTGATAGATCACATTTAGTGTCCATGTTCAAAGATTTCACTTCCCCCTTAGAAGCAATTGATTTATCCCTGAGGGATGATGTACCCTTGTAAAATTCAATGAATGAATCACGTTTTCCGAGCTTGTCAATGCTATTAGAAACACTACTACAATCTGAAATGGTGATTTTTTTAACATTATTCAATATTTTGAATTGTGCACCTGTTGCATCCTGCACAAAGCATTTGTCCACTGTAGATGTATCAGCTTGATTACAACCTGTTTCCGTATTTGATGCCGAGTCTGCAAAGCATGAAAGCTCCAAAGGTCCAGTACATTTCAAGAAACAAGTATTCTCAGTCTCCTTTGTGACAACTATTTTATCAAGAGGTTGTGCAGCAAGCTTGATATTCTGCTCATCTCTGGCAGCTAATCCAGAGGTTGAATCTTTACTTGCGGTCTCAATACCAATATCTTTGTATGGAGCTTCCTGCACTGCTTCCTTCCTGACAACTGAATTAAGATTGCCAAACTCTTCAACTGATGCTTTTTGGTTTGATGTTTCATCACTCTCCTCTTTGCTACTCACAAAGTCTGCACCACAGAATGGTTTAATTTTTCTTGCACTATTGACAGAGACCTTGTAGCAGGCATCATTGGAAGACGAAAGCAAACTGTTCCTTAAAAAATTTACAGTAAAACCCTTCTGGGGCAGTTGATTTAGATAATCCTGCAGTACCCGTTCATGCTTTTGTCTCAATTCCTCTATTTCTTCTTGTTGCTTAAGTAATAGTACTTTGATTTTCTGGGCTATGTTATTCTCATCTTCCACCTCATCAGCCAATGAGGTGGTACAATCTGGCAAAGTCACACCAGACTCTGGAGCAACAGTTTTACCATCACGTTTTCCTGCAAGTACATGGTCCAAAGCATTATCAATTTTGCAATCCTCCAATTGCAGATTCTCTTGGCTCATTCTTTCAAACCCTTCTTTAGTGTTGCAGTCAGTATTCATATCTTCAGTTGACATCTTCACTTCAGCCACCACAGTATTCTTTATGACCTCAGAGAGAGAGTGTTTTTTCTCTTTATCAATCACCACAGCATTTGCTTGCAAGTTGCCTCTCCCTAAAGATTTGGGAAACTTTGAACTTACATCTAAATCGTCTCCTTTGTTCTTATAATCATCAAATTCATTATGTTGATGCCTAGCACTGCTTGAGGCAGACTGGACACGGTTCACTTCATCAAATCTGCCATGCATTAGCCCTTCTACTTTAGAAGAAGCATTCATTAATGCAGTCTTCATATAAGAGTCTGCAGTTAAAGACCTTGGGGAATCAGACCAATACTTACGACCTGAAGGAAGGCGTTCAAGTACAAATGCACCAGAAGACCTATCATTATCACTGAGCATCTCCGAAACAGCATCCTCAGTTGCAGCACTAGGATAATCAATATACATCTCTTCCTCAGCAGTATCCACAAAAGCTACTACAGGTTCCCATTCTGGCACAAGCGCTTGTATTTCTGCATCAATCATGGCTGCAATATTTGTCACATCTTGATCTGATAGATCCAACTCTGTCACCATTTCACTTGCAACACTCATTGCAGTGTCAGCAACTATGTCAAAGGGGAAGTGAATATTGCGAACATGACCTGGAAATTCATTTTAAAATTAGTAAGAAATACTAATGTCATCACCATTCAGATATTACATTCACTTCGAATGTACACAATCAATCATGTAGGAGAAGAAGGAATATTATAAGTTGCCAATTCCAATCAAGTTTAAACTTTAAAGTATGTACCTTCCGAATCTGCAATCCGAAGTCTTAAGAATACTGTGTTATCATCTTTTCTTTGACCCTTGACTGTGAAGCCTCTATTCGCCCTTGCCGGAGAAGGACTGCCTTCACCTTCTGAGTAACTCTCTGAATGTTGATAATTGTCTTCTTCAGCTGATTCAGTATGCAGACAAGACCCCGACATGGCATTTGAGGGGACTTGCAATATCAGATCTTGTGCTCTTTTTAAATTCCCCTTATCTGCAAGCTTCAGCACACAGTTTGCTTCCAAGGGGTTGCTACCCTGACTGGGTTCTTCTACAATCGTAGACAACTCTTTAGGACCATCCCCCAACAAATACAGTGGAGTAGGACGAGGCACATGATCCATACTCTCACCACCATCACACTGCAGAAATGGGTCCATCAACAACTCTCTGGCAGGCAACCTTCTGGACACAGTAGCTAAGCATTTTTCTACAAACTCTCGGACTTCAGGATCCTTTACTTTATCCAAGGCAGCAGGTTTTTTACCCTGTACATAAGCAATCGAAGAGAATGATGTGAGCCACTAATGCTGCAACCAAGATGGAAATATCTGTGGCTCTGCAGATCGATATGAAGACAGAAGAAGAAAGCAAAGCGTGGCCCTTAGGTGTGGTACCCTTGCTATCATCCAGGGACGATCTCACACTCTAAAAGAGCTGTCTTCTGTATGTAAGACAAAAAGTAGTTCACCACTAGATACACATCCTCCCTAAAAAAAAGTTATCGATCAAATGAACTGAACAGAACATCTTACCGAGGTAACTTTCCTGTAAATCTGGGCTGCATTTGCACACTCACTGTATGGATATTCAAAAGTAACCATCTCCAACAGGCACATACCAAAAGCATATATATCAACCAACTCATTGTACTCTTCTTCATAGAGTTCTGGAGCCATAAACTCTGGCGTGCCTGCAAGTTTAAAGCCATGGATTTGATATCTGCAATGAGAATGATAGGCTGATTGTAATCATTCCCTGGAAAAGCATCATAGTTCAAAGCTTACCAATCACACTATGAGCTGCATGGGCCTGACGAAGAATTGCTGCCAGTCCAAGGTCTCCAATTTTCACCTCTCCTTGATTTCCATTTACAAATATGTTGTCACATTTCAGGTCACGGTGAATGATGGGTGGATCATGACTATGCAAGTATAGAAGACCTCGCAAAATTTGCCGTGACCAATTTTTCACTGCTCTCATATCAACATGTTTATGTTTTTTTCTGTACCTACAAAGTACACAAGAATAAAATGACCTGAATTACACTGCAAAATAGAATCCTCCATGCCGACCATGCAACAAAATATTCATATCTCAAGATGACAACTTACTGCCTCAACGTGCCAGATGTGAATATTTCTGTGATGAAATTGATATTGTCATTCTTGGTATCCACCCATGAGTTATAAAATTTAATAATATTCTTGTGCTTAAGTGTCTTCAGCAAATCAACCTCAGAATAAAGACGTTCCAGATCCTCAGATCTTTGTAAAACATCTTGCACTTTAACCTGGTTCCAGGCAACTTCCATGCCCTCTAATTCATCAAAGGCTCTATAACTGAAAAGCATGTTAAAGAAACTTATCTATAACCTAGAATACATATTCTGAAGCAATTACTTGTTATATATTTTTCATTCAAAGAAGACTTGCTGAAAGGATACACAGTCTTGTAAGCCCCCTTTCCAAGCACCTCCTTGTACTGCATAATGGAAAGCATCAGACAGTAAGAACAAAATTTGATAAAAAGGGCATTACAGAATAAGGTTAGGCACATAGTCTGCTGATTAGTCCAGAATCAGACTAATCATCAGACTATATTCACATTTCTAATGCAAATGCAACACTCCTATTGAAAACATAGCAGCTGCCTTCGGTACCTGCCTAATTTATAATCTGGATTAGGCAGGTATAGAAAGTAACTGCTAAGCTCTCAATAGGACAGTGCATTCACATTAGAAATGTGAACGTATTTCTTTTGTCCCACATTCAGAATCCTCTCACTAACCTTCAAATGCTGAATCACAAAAAACCATTTTATCAATGTGCATTAAATGTAATATACGACAATGCCCATTATAAGGAATTGCATCTGTCAAGCAAAGAAGGAAGCATTTTCCCATAGAACAAATAGGAAAAGTTTTAACTTCAAAGGGAGAAATTTCAATATCACAACCTGTAATTTTTAGGGTCACTGCAATGATAGTTCTCAGATATAGTTCAAGATTAGAAGTGGGACTCTGCACTTAATGGAGATAGATTTTCAGAGACACATACCTGGAGCAGCCATTATAAGGAATTTCATCTGTCAAGCAAAGAAGGAAGCATTTTCCCATAGAACAAATAGGAAAAGTTTTAACTTTAAAGGGAGAAATTTCAATATCACAACTCGTAATTTTCAGGGTCAAGCCTCTGCAATGATACTTATCAGATAGAGTTCAAGATTAGAAGTGGGACTCTGCACTTAATAAACATAAATTTTCAGAGACACGTATCTGGAGCAGCCATTATAAGGAAATTCATCTGTCAAGCAAAAAAGGAAGCATTTTCCCATAGAACAAATAGGAAATGTTTTAACTTCAAAGGGAAAAATTTCAATATCACAACCTGTAATTTTTAGGGTCAAGCCTCTGCAATGATACTTCTCGAATATAGTTCAAGATTAGAAGTGGGACTCTGCACTTAATGGAGATAGATTTTCAGAGACGCGTATCTGGAGCAGCCATTATAAAGAATTTCATCTGTCAAGCAAAGAAGGAAGCATTTTCCCATAGAACAAATAGGAAAAGTTTTAACTTCAAAGGGAGAAATTTCAATATCACAACCTGTAATTACTAATTTTTAGGGTCAAGCCTCTGCAATGATACTTCTCGGATGTAGTTCAAGATTAGAAGTGGGACCCTGCACTTAATGGAGATAGATTTTCAGAGACACGTATCTGGAGCAGCCATTTTCACCCTATTTGCCTATCAGAATCTCCAATTCATTCTTTAAAGTTGAAGCATACAGTTGTTTCAAATTGCATCCCACCAAAGAAAGCCAAGCAGGATTGATTCATTCAAGAACAAAATCAAAAATTAAAACCAAAGAAGCTGCTGAATTGAATCATTAACAATGTGTCACCAAGAATCAGACACTGCTTTCTGTAACAGGACAGCTGGGGCTCAATATAGGCAGGAAACTTGTGGTAATCTATAGAAAACAGCAAGAAACGGGAATACCACAAGAAAAGGGGATACCACGAGGAATTGGAAAGGAAAATTCACGGTCAACTGTTTTCCATGCTTTTGTTTGATGTCGGATAGTATATTTTAGGGATTAGTACAGCACGGGTTAGTTTAGTTTAGCAGGGTTACTTAGCTGTACATGAGTTCTCTTCTTTATGGAAAACAAGGAAAAGAAAAAAGATGTTTCCCGCCATAAACAGCCAGAACCTTCTGTCAAACAGCATATTTGATTTGTTTTTGCAACTCCTCAGTCAAAGTCATAGTGTATCAGACATTTACAAGCAATAAACTCCTAGATATGATTAAATCCCAATACACAATTCATCCCTAACAGTTGTAAAATCTTGGTCCAAACAGAAATAGAACACATCGCCAACAATCAATGATCTAGACATTGATTCTTGAGGAGTCTAGAGAAAAATGTATGTTATGAAAGCCTGATATGAAAATTTTGTAATTTTGGATAGTGGAAATCTTATGTATGTTCTGTTGGAAAAGTTAATCTCCACAGTTTGCTTTGTTCCAATACAGATGGAGTCTTGGTTTCATAAGCACACTGGGTGCTGTAGATCTATACCAGACGTTATCTTGGACTGGTTGAATCCTTCAGATTATCTGTTTGTACTGGCATCTCTCTTTGAGGATTTTTTTCTTATCAGAAAATATCTACAGATCTAGTGTAAAAGACGAAAATGGGTATTTTTGCATGCAGCAATTTATCTTGGTCAATATAAAGAACTTCAATAACAACAACAAAAATAGTTCTTTCTATTAAAAAGAACATGATTTGGCAACGCAAGGGAGAAAATCATTTTCAATATAAAGCACTTGAACAACAACAAAAGTAGTTCTTTCTATCAAAAAGAACAAGATTTGGCTGGCAACGAGATGTGAGGAGGGAAAGGAGTATTTTCTGAAAGTCTTTTGATAGAATGAACCAAGGCTGCATCACACAGAGGAAAGGGGACAAAGCCATTAACGTATTTTGGTCACCCATGGACATTAATAAGACTTCAATTTCAATTTCTCAGATGTTTGGCTTTACTCTATTCATTTATTCAATCAAACAAAATATTAAGCAAAAAAGCTCACAACGTTGATAAAGATATTTTGAGTCACTGCTACTTTCAAGAATAGAAACACAATTTGTAACAGATGAAACTGTTTAAGTTCAGGCATCTAAAAGAACATGCAGAAAATCATCCTAACATTGTTGTTGTTGGCAGTTTTTTCCATTACTCGGCGAAGCAACAAACAAAAGAAAAAAACTTTTTTCTTCAACAATATGCACTCTGATAAGTATTTTTGTTGCCAGTAATTCATTATACCAATATACTACAAATATAAAATAATAGCCCAGAAATTCTTTTTTATACTGAATTTGCAATATGAAAAGTGGGCATATACAATGACATTTTTCTGCCAATGGGATCATGGTTCGGTGGTGAAGACAATGGAGGAATCAATATGATCGGCATATATAGAGGGAGATAGCATTTCGATAGGTGGGCATGAAAAGAAGTGAGGGGGAACTGATACTGTGCATCATGGGTTCTTTCCCTGATAGCTGGTCATATGTATAGGTCAGGCCACCCATCAAGATTCAATTCCCCATGAGGAATGGTTGAGGTCAAGTGCAAGTTCTGGGTAATTTTGATGGAAGAACACATCCCTGGCATGGCAGATTAGCTGAAGGAAAGCACTTGTGATTAGTCATTCTCTTGAGTTGTGCAGTATACTCACGAATCAGGGAGAGCTCAAACTTGTATATCAAACACTAGGAATCAGCACTTTGGAAGGATCTAGTGGGAGGTGCAGCATGGTTGGTTGAGAAAATAATGGCGGCAAGAAGCAGGCTGTTGAAAGTAGAGTCAATCGGGAAGCCAGCCATAGATGCCAAGTGAAGGAGATTAGAGCCAGATGAGTAGACCGGGACCATAATTTGGTTCCTGCCATTACACCATTATCTTTGTTTATTGTAATGTGCTTTGAGTTCTTTGAAAATGTCGCACAGAATGTAAATATTTTGTCAAATATAGCCATTGGCCACTCAGCCTAGTGGACAGTTTAATAAAAACTATCTATCTATCTATCCACCCATCCCTTCAAGGGCCTTCTCACCCGACTTGTGGTGCCTGACGTTTTCAGGCCAACTACACAGCTTCTGGAGTTTAAAGGAAGCACTTCGAAAAACAAAATGACATGTTTTTCTTATCAAAACAATAGAGTACGAACTGCAACAGGATGAAATAAAAAAAAATCACGGAAATAATATATCCATTGTTTTTGTCTTTCGCTTATGCCGATTGGGTCACCATTAATCCTAATTAGTCTGTTGGACCTAGAATCTCTGTTATATTTTCCATGTCTCGTCAATTTTGTCTATACTGAAAATTAAGATTTATTTTACCAGCCGAATAAAATCTTGATTTCAAAAAAAAGCAGAAACGAGAAAGACAACTTACTCGACCGTAGCGTCCATGGGGATCAACCTCCTCGAACTCTGAATCAGTTTCATCGCTGTCCTGTTCGCCAGGGGCATCCTTATGATCTCCACCAGATCTCTTATCAACCATTTTATAAAAAAGACTTCACCCCCCTAAAAATAGATGGCAACCCTGGCCCGCACCAAACCCCAACACCCTCCAGAAAGCCTTTCCAACCTCAGGTCCCCTAATCTTCACCTCACACCAGTCAACAACCTTAAACCACCGATGGGAGCTTTATAAAAGCCCTGCCGCTGTATTTTCAGCCCCAAAACTGCCTCAGTGTATCAAATTTGACCACAAAAACTAGCTCTCGCCCATCAATTTTGACCACAAAAACTAGCTCTCGCGCATCAATTTTGACCACTAAAAACCCTACAACACACAAATTTCTACCTCACAAACTCCCGATTCCAACGAAATTATTCACAGGGACCTGCTGTTTCAAATATTTTAATAAAAGTCAGATTTTGTTCAAGTTCAGAACCAAAAACGAGACATCTGAAAAACCTAGCAGAGGCAAAACAATAAATTACACATACAACCGGATCCCTTACAATCACGGCACGTTAAATGCCGTTGAAATCCATACCCTCGCTATTAGTTTCTTCGTAAAAGAATAGAATACAGGAACTGAACTTCAACATACCATAGCGAAATCCACAGAGCACTAAATTCAATAAAATGCATACCGATTTAAAGCTAGTAACGGCAGGAACCAGAAACCGCGTTCAGAATATGCAGAAATGCACCGTTGTCAACGAAAAAGGGGGGCTGTAATGAGGTTATCGATCGCGCTGTAAAAGAATTCTCGCATCTAACGATGGCCGCCTTATGTTTATTTTGGCTTTGCAATATGTTTTATCCAGATTCGTACTTAATTAAATGGTAAATCACAAAATCATCTCGTAATCCCTCATTTTAACATACTATAAACAGGTTGCTTTGACTTAATCTAATCTATTCACGGGCGGTAAAAAGTATTTGTATTTTAGTGAATCGATGATTAAAATATTTTATTCTATTTTAATTTATTTGGCCCCTTCAATGGGAAGGACGCAACCCCATAAGAGTAGGTTGGACTGGTTGGTTCGAAATAGTCACTGAAAGATAGAGTTTCTATTGGTTGGGGACACTGAAAGGTAGAGTTTCTATTGGTTGGGGATACTTTGTTGTGTACTTTGGTTGGGATTTCACTTTCTGGTTTGTTCAGGACCTGAAAGTTAAGAGGTTACCTGGGGGAGATTATATGTCAGACCCTGGGAAAGAGGGTTAAGAGGTTACCTGGGGGAGATTATATGTCAGACCCTCTTGGGATAACATGACTATCACATGGCAAGAAATAGACATTGGGATAACATGTTATCACAATGCAAGAATCACAATGCAAGAAATAGACAGTGGGATAACATGAGTATTAATGGGATTATATTGGAATGTAAGGTTTTTGTAATTGGATATATTGTTAATAATGTATTTTGTTAAAATTATGTAATAGATGTTATGTTTAATGTTTTGGTGTTGCTTTTTGTGATGATGATAGGTGATAATGATGATGGTGATGTGTTCACATGGTAGAAATTTTTTTATGTACTTTTAAAAAAAATATGGTAGAAAATCTTTTATGTATTTTAATAAATAAAATCTTGTTGACAATGATGAAGTTATGTCGTTTGGAAATACAATGTTGCTCCTTACGAATGATGTATTAGATGTTATAGTTGAGGCAACACGGGGTGATGGAGTTAAGTTGGGTGGTGAATTGGATAGAAAAGAGTGTTGTTCCTTGGGAGATGATGTATCATGTGAAGTTAGATAGGAGGAAGGGAGTGTTGAGCCAAGCTTCGAGGATGACATAGAGCTTAAGGATTGCATTATCTTGAGCAAAGCTTTAAGGATGAAGCAAAGTTTAAAAGTTGGATAGTCTTGAGCATAGTTTTAGCTTGGCATAGTTCTTTTAGTATTGTTTTTAGGTGTAATTCATATCAATATTGGTTAAGCTAGTGAATCGTTAGTAAATAGTGTCGCCCTTCTCTTCTTAGTTCTTAGTTTCCATTAGCATTGTTTTCAAAAATGAATTGAATCAATGTTGGTTGACTTAACTAGGTATTTTCAAACTATGCAATAGTCAATAGCACCTACCCTTGTCTTCGAGGACAAGCAAAGTTTAAGGGTTCGATAGCGTTGAGCATACTTTTAGCTCAATACAATTTTCTTTAGTGTCGTTCCCAATAAAAGATGCTTTTAGAGTGTTATTTGACTCAATGTTGATTGAGTTAGTGATCCATCATCAAAATGTGTACCATTCAACAGTGATACCCTTTGTCCTCAATTTGTGTCACTTGACAAAGCATTGACACTAGTAAATTCACACTATCTGTGCCTCAAACTTTAGTTGTCTAACACTTCCACAATAATGTTAAGTATGTAATAAGTTTTAATAATAAAAAAATTGATATTATCTTAATACACCTCCCATCACATATTAATTTCTTATATATTTATATTACTAAATTTGAAATAAAACTAAAATAGTTTATATATAAATATAGTTATTAATTTATATTTATTACCTGAAAACATACCATTAATATAAATATGAGAATAATCTTCATTAAAAAATAAATGAGTAAAACACAACTAATTATAAATTATAGTAATTCATCCTTACAAGTTGCTAAAGCATTCCCACCACCACATGGTCATATCTTGAGTTTAAATGATTTTATACTTAAAGACAACAGGCAATATCTAAGCTCATAAGTGGATTAATTATATTTATACAATGTATTCTATTGTTTCTCCACTAAGCAATTTTTTTTTAAATGATAAAGGTAAAAAGGAATAATGATAGAGATATAATGTGTGAATAATTCTTCTATATGAGACTTTTAACATCTAGTGTATACTCACCTTATTATAAAAGACTATTAAATAATGTAAAAAATACAAAGTATATAAAAAAAAA
>JZKD02S0158904.1:101358-124689 GCA_000966675.3 Picea glauca
TAATCTAGAAAATGTTTCCTATGGGGTGTGGCATGAAATGAAGCCCCTGAATCTACTACCCAAGACTCAAAAATATTATCTATAGAAAGAATCAAATCATCTTGTAACACATCACTAGTTACATTTGCTTCCTGATTTTTCTCTTATTGTCCATCCCTTTGTTTCTTGGGAGCTCTGCAGTCTTTCTTCAGATGTCCTTTCTTCCCACAATTCCAACACTCTATATTTCCAAATCTGGATTTGGATCTTCCCTTCCTAGAATTCCTGCGGTTCCCTAAGCCATTTCCTCTATCCTTTTGTCTTCCCCTGTTCTCCAAGTTTAACGCATTACCTGATGTCTCACCTGTGCTTTTCTGTCGCATTTCCTCACTAAGGATAACACCAACAACATCATCAAATTTTAAAGTGTTTGAACCAAAGACAGAGTTACTTACTTCCATGACCAAGTCGTTCCAGCTTTATGGCAATGAACACAAGATTAGAAGAGCCATGACCTCATCATCAAAGTCCACTTTTACAGAACTTAGTTGATTAGTAACCGTATTAAATTCATTTAAATGATTTGCAACAGACCCACCTTCTGAAATCTTCATATTTAATAATCTCTTCATTAGAAATACCTTATTGGACGCCAAGGGTTTTTCATATAGTTTAGCCAATGCATCCACCAACTCCTTCGTTGTCTTTCCTTTCGAAATATTGAAAGCCACTGACGCAACTAGTCTCAGCCGTATCGATCTTAGAGTCTTTCTGTCAAGAATTTCCCATTCTTCGTCCTTCATGGTTGTCGACTTCTTTGCTATTCCACCCAATGGTAGGAATAGATCCTTCTGATATAAATAATCTTCCATCTACATCTTCCACAATTGGTAGTTTTGTTGTTAAATTTCTCGACCCTGGACTTTCCATCTTCCGACATTTCTCCCACTCGAACCAGGAACCCTCTTTTCCTGCGAGTTACCTTTCGCTCTGATACCAGTTGTTAGAAAAATAGGATCATGGAGCAATAAAATAAAACAAATGCGGAAATAAAACACAGAAGATGAATAATACAATAAAGACACATATATACGTGGTTCACCCAGTGTAGGCTACGTCCAACAAAGAAATTGCCAGGTTCTTCCTTTATTATTATCCAACAAATGAAGGGATACAACCTACAACATACCCGCTGTAACTTCCTTTTCTTTCTCTTACTATATCCTCACTCATAATGCAATATTCGCAATGATACATAGCTGCAATACATTTCCCTCATAAAAGAGGGTTTCCTTCTAGGGCAAAAAACTCTAACATAACTTCTACCATCATATCTGCGACCTTATAATGAACGATCCAAATTTACAATGAAATTACAATATACATTTACAAGGAATTTTTTCGTTTAGGGGTCCACTTTCCCCTGGACCCCACAGAGGGGGTAACCCCCCTATGCACTCCCCCACATGGAGGAGTGTACATTCTTCCTGGGTGTAAATTCTTCATGGGGTATAAACACAACTGAAAACAAAGACCTCTAAATCAGGAAGATAATCAGGCTCCACAACCAACACATGCAACATTTATTCGTTAAGATTGTCAACTATTGTTTGTACATGGTTGTCAGAAAACATAAGTAACATGTCGAAGGACATTGGATACTGGGTTGGCCTCACAGTCTCCTTTGTATTTGGTATCCTTCCATGCAAAAATTGTCAGCAAACCTCAATGCTCAAATTCCAGTAAACCTCAATGCCCCGTAATTATACTCTTTTTTTGGCTCTTCAATTGGTTTATGCCTTATGTATGGGGGGATTCATGTTACGCCACAATATATCCACCTAGAAATACACATGGTGCTATAAAAGAGTAATATGTTTACACCATGTTACCCCTTATTTTAACAAGGATAATCCTAGTGAATTTATTCACTTTCCTAGTGATTTTCATCACTAAGAGCCTTTGATATTTGGGGCATTGTAACATCCCTGCTATAATCCCTAGTTTAATTAATGCTTATGTAGATATAATGTGTAGATACAGCCAAAGCGATGTAATATGTGAATTATATTTCTATGTTTTAATAATAAAACGTGATGCCAACTGCTAAGGGGACATGGAAAAGAGATGGGGGATGAATTAATCCACAAGATAGAGGAGTGTCTAGGATAATGGCCAAGAGGGGTCTGAGGAGGAAATACGTATGTATATTAATTTAACCCATTTCTAAACTTGCTAATTGTATATGAACCTTCCAATTTTCGATTGAGTGTTCACAAAGCCAATCATTGAATACATGTAAGAGGGTGGGTGTGAGTGGTCACATCCCAAAGTTATTGGGCACATGGGGGTTGAGTACAATCAGCTTGGGGAAGAGTGTGAGTCAAGAAAGGAAATCCAAAGAGAGGAAATTTGTATGGATTGGGACAACAATATGAGACATAAATTTTTTGTGCATGAGGCAAAGGGGGAGAAAGAAAAAGAGCTTGGAGCTGGTGCAGCCATGGAGGGCGAGTTATAGAGAAAGCGAAACATATTTGGAGAATTTTGGAGCTGAAGATTGAAGATCTAGGTTGTCAGGAATGAAGAGCGAACTCTAGAGTGAATTTCACTGTAACAACAAGTGTTTGTTGTTGGTTTGCTGGTAGTTCTCCTAGCAACAAATTCCCTTGAGTTTCCAGCTAAGAGATTCCTAGTTACATGTGCGAGAGAAACCCTGATAAATGAATGACACATTCCTTGGGATAATCCTTATAAATAGATTGTACATCCCTTGGGTTATCCTTGATAAACAAATGGTGCATTCCTTGGGTTGGGCAGTTCAGGAGAAAGAGAGCTGGTAGAAAAATCAGGATAGTTGTAGGAGATATCAGTTGGGTTATGAATTTTATGAGTTGTGAGTGGACTGTGAGAGACCACCCTCTTTTGTGGATTACTAGCCTCGGCTCGGGGATGTCTGGCTGTTGATATTTGTAACAGTCGGTCTATGGTTGGGTGGAACGTCTGTCCCAAGTAGTTGGTTGCACAATTTTTGTTTAAAGATAAGTGTTTTATCTTGTTGCCGAGTTATTTACATGTGTTATTGTTGTGCATGAACTCTATGTAAACGAGAATGACTTATATGTTGTTGTAATGAGCGGTTTAGCTGCATTTCATGTTGATTATTATCATGCTTTATACGCATTTGTTTTATGGTTATAGACAATAGCTAAATCTGTTTTAAATTTGTAGTTGTAAGCTATAGGAAATCAACTAATAGTTAAAGAATTACTTTAGTTAGCACGAATTTTGTTTTTATGTGTATTCCACACCATAATGTCCTTTAGTAGGGACGTGGAATGTTACATTATGGAATCTGTAACACCCATGTTTCCCCCATCTTGTAAATATAACTATAACTTGCCTATAGACTATGGTCAAACTGAATATGTGTGGACATTGGAAGTGATGAATCTTTTTATTATAAAAGGTAATGTAAATATACATGTATTTTTTGTTATTGAATAAAATGGATGGTGTTGCATAACTACTGAGGAGGGGGGTTTGCCAAGATAGACCATGATGCTATGAGAGGGATGGTGAGGGGAACCGACAATGGTTGAGATGACCCCCACAAGACCAATACCTTATTGGATTTAAATCACTTAGACCCAAAACAATCCTCTGACCCAGAAATAAATTACCAGTCAGGTTGGTGGTTAGGAAAGCCCTCCTCAACAGTTAATGAGGAGATGGGAAGAGTACCATCGTAAAGGATTCTTGACCTGACCACGAACTGGGGATTCAGACCCACACAATCTTGTTGAGGAAGGAAAGAAAAGAAGGGATTTTGTGGGCAGGGAAACATGGTGACAAAAAAGGAGTCTAGAGACCATTCTTCCAAAAAGAGAAGAGCGCATGCAACTCTCTAGTTAAGAAGATAATTGAAAGAAAATTTTGTTCTGGGTGCAAGAAGATGTTGGCAGTGTTTTTAGTCCAAGCTGATAAATGGGGTTGCAGAGAAGATTGCAGACCCCCTTGCTTGGTAGAGAGAAAATTGTTTTGCCAAGCTCCTGTGGGAGGAGGAGAGTAACCTCAGTCCCGAACTGTCGCTGAACAAGAGGAAAGAGTCTCTCTCAGAGAATCATGGTCTAGCTAGGGGTTGAACAACTGTAAATCCATTCAGGAGTGGTTGTGCCTACGGTTGGGTGGAAACATGCACCCCTCTCAACAATTGCTTCACGAATTTGGTTTCTTGATAAGTATTCTCATTTTTTGTATACTAGAATTGAAATGATGGTTGAATGTTCATGTATATGATTAGGATTTACATTTTATGATTAAATTATAGAAATTCTTATGATTATTCTACGAACCCATGTTTTTGAATGGTTTATGGTTGTCTCCATGTAGGAGTAGGATGACTAATAGACATGGGTCTTCAAATGAACTTAGGAATGAGTTCACGGTTCTTGCACAGGTTGAATACTACATTTTCCCTATTTTTAGAACTTAAGTCTTTGAATGGAAGGAACTTCCTTCAAACCAGTGGACCAAGAGGCCATGGGCTCATGCCCACAACCTTAACCAATTATTGGCTAAGAATTGCGAGTGTGGCCTCTGGAGCTTGATAAAGTTCCATATGACCGGGACCTTAGAAACCTTCACTAAGTCTGAAAGGAGCAACATTAATCTGGCTTCGAAACTCTAGAAGTTCTGAGCTCCGGGATGCATGACTTCACAACCCTCAAAGACAACCGAAGGAAACCTATTGATTTGGTTACTAGTGGGGTTGACCGACATCTGGCGGTTTCCCTAACCGTGACCGTGGGACCAATCCCATTGTTAATCCCTAATTTACTTATCGGTCGTGAAGTAACAGAGTCGTAGATCTGAGGGCATTCAAAAACCTTCCTGGGATCTATGTCATGGTTAGTCCGACGTTGACCACTTCATGAGTGCAATGACATCATAACACAAAAACCCTTGAATGCTAGAGTTGTGAACTAATATGGATCGTGGATCTAAGGATCCATTGGGACTCTCCTCAACCGTTAGATCCTAATCATGGTCAGTCTGATGTTGACCACTCCAGAAGAAAGGGAGTGTGAAGCAGTGGAACTCATGAACGCTGAAATCACAAAGTGACGAGGGTCGTTGATCCAAGGATCATTCAGGATCCCCTCTGACCGTTAGATCTAGACCCTGGTTAGCCCGACGCTGACCACTCTGAGAGGAACAAGAAATCCACACTGCGGATCCACTGAATGCTGAATTTGTGAAGCAATAGAGGTCGTAGATCTATGGATATACATGGACTCATATTGAACGTGAGATCTAAGGAGCGTTGGAAGGTTATCGACCCAGAGTGACGTAGCACACTGATGTCACCTAGGGTGACGTGGACCCACGTTCAACATTCCACGTGTCACCTAGATTTGTGCTTTTCGCAGACTCTATTTGCCCATTAGAACGTGACACGTGTCACCCATGGATGGAGCGACATGTCACCTCTTCCCTTTTGCTGCGTGTCATTCACTTGGAGCAGGCTAGCTTGGTCAAACGCTGGTGGAGTACTCGGGACTCCGAGAGTTCGAGAGTTCAGGAAGATTGGAAGGTTGGAACGTTGGGGTTAAATCAACCGAAGGCATGGACCCACTTGTCCCCGTCTCTGTGTTTCATGCATCACCACGTGTAAGCGCGGTCATTTTGGGAGTCCAAGAATTCGGGACTTCATATGATTGGAGTGGTGTGTGTGGATGAATCGAAACAGGCCGAAGGTCAGAGCTACATGGCACGATTTCATAATCCTTTTGGAGTTCGTGATTTTGGGACTCCAAAGGACATGCGCGTAGAAAGAAAGAGGGGGTGTTCAGCGTCGAACGTAGGATTCTCGTAAGCTCGTGTATTTAAAAAGGGCGTAGTTCCTCCGTTGGATTTGACGATGGATGGATTTCCACCAGAGGTGCAGGCACACTGGGGAAACTCCGAGACTTTAGGAAACTTGGGATGACACGAATGAGATGAACCCACGTGGGTGCCCTATGTCTCTTGACCAATAACACCCATAGAGCTTTGGGAGGGTATGATTTCCAATCCAGAGTTCAATTTCCAACATGGTGGGAATCGTTAGAGAGCTCTTGATGAGCATAAAAGGGCTTGAGATGTTTAGAGAAGGCAAAATTTTGATGCCCTGTCCCTAAAAAGGATACTTATGGGTTGGGCGTGTTACAAATTGGTATCATAGCATGGAAACAACACTTGACCTGCTTGGGCTCATGAACGAGCCACTTAAAAATATCGATAAATTTTTTTTAAGGGTAACACCCTACCTTACCCCTTTCATAATAAAACTATTTAAACCATTGTTGAAGAGAGGAATGCGACTTTCTGTTGTTGATTATGTTTGAAAGTATGGATTGTGTACTTCTATTGTTTCATGTAAAGAAGTTGGCTTCACCTTACAATTATATGTGTTGTTTATAAACTAGTAGATAATTAAATAACATAAAATGTTTATCAACATTCAAGCGGTTAGTGGACATGAAGAAAACTATAGCATATAGGATGGTGACACACCATGAATTGGGGGAAAGCTCCCACAATAGAGAGGAAGAATCTGATGAGAGGAGGGCGGTGGAAACCCCTCCAGATTTGGATGAAACTGTGAGAATCCTCATGGCGGAATTATAGAGCTGTAAGGCTAACAATGAAATGTTGATAAAAGAATGTGAGAAACAAACTGAAATTAATGCAGTCTTATTGCAAAGCCTATCATATATACAAAGGCAGCTGCAACATGGACCAACATCCAGTCACGTGGACATACATCATACTAAGAAGACTCCAAGTTCACCTGAGATACAAAAGCATGGACCTGAAAGTGGCCACACAAGAAGGAGTACCTCAAAGAAGGCCCAACTTGGAGCCAAGAGACACTCAACGGAAGAATCCTATGGTGAAGAGACTGACAACTCCAAGGAATCTTCTAGTGGCAAGACTAGTTCACATTCCCAAGGGAGAAGAAAGAAGAGGAAACATTCCAAGAGCCATGACCTTGAAGAGTTTAAGAAAGCTAAACCACCCACATTCGATGGAGAAATTAAAAAAGGGGGAAGAAGCAAAAGTTTGGCTACTTGGCTTGAAGAAGTACTTCAGATTCCATGACTACTCTGAAAACTTAAAAGCTCGAATAACCATTTTCAACCTGAATGGAAAGGCCTCCATTTGGTGGGAAGACCTTAGGAATGTGAAAGGAATCCATGAGAAGGATTTGTCATGGAAACAATTTGAGAAATACTTCAAGAAGAAGTATTTGTCAAAGAAATACTTCGATGGAAAGACCAAGGAGTTCTATGAACTCAAGCTAGGACAACTCACAATAGATGAATATATCAACAAATTCCTTGAGCTAATGAGGTATGTGCCCTACATAAAGGATGAAAATGTAAAGATACAATGATTCATTAGTGGAATACTTTAGTCCTTCTGGGACATAATTGAATTTGATGAGCTAAAGACCTTAGAAGATATTATCCAGAAGGCAAGGTATTGCTATGAGCAACTCAAGAATAAGACAGAACCTCATGAGGACTGGAAGAAGAAAGATAATTTGGGATTCAATAAGAAGGGGTTTAAATCCTGTAGATTTAAGAATCATGTGAAAAGTTCTAAGATAATCCTTCCTACTAGAAGTGTATATTAGCAGAATTTTCCATCTCATAGTGGTAATAAACCCTTTGGTGCAGCCCCAAGTAAGATTGATAACACAAAAAGAGAACCCTTGAAATGTTGGGGTTGTGGAGAAGAACATCTGATGAGGGACTGTCCACATAGACAACAGAATAATAGGAGGGTCTACAACGTGCAAGAGGCTACCACAATCAATGATGTGGCTAGGAGCATCCCACAAATCTATGCAGCCTTGGACAATAGAAAAGCTGACCAGCAAGCTTCAGTGGTGGAGATGGAAGGTATGATTGTCAACCAACTAGTTTCCATTTTAATTGACCATAGTTCTAATCTAAGTTATTTTTCCCCTCAAACTATTGAGAAATGTAAATTGTAGCAAGTAAAACATGCTAAATCATGGTTGGTACAACTAGCCACTGGAACCAAAATAAAGGTAACAGAGGTCAGTCAATTCATTATGAATGGATTACCCACCCAAGCCATCTTAAACATGCTCCCTTTAGGATCCTATGACATGTTGATTGGCATGGACTGGTTGGTTTCCCATAAAACCAAGTTGGACTGTTACAATAAAAAATTTGAGTGTGAAGACACAGGAGGGAGAAAGGTAACCCTACAAGGGATTCAAAATCCTGTATGAGTGAGACAAATATCAACCCTTCAAGTGAAGAAATATTGCAGAAAAGGATGTCCTTTGTATGCAATACAAGTGTTGAACTCCGTTGAGGACAATGAACCAAGCCTAGAAGACCTTCCTGTATTAAGAGAGTATAAATATGTGTTTCTAGAAGAGGTACTAGGTCTACCTCCAAGAGGTTATATTGACTTTTCAATAGAACTTGTACTCGAAGCAGTGTCAATGTCTAGAACACCCTATAAGATGAGTATAACAGAGCTAGTTGAGCTCAAACTACAACTAAAGGATATGTTGGACAAAGGCTACATTCAGCCTAGTGTATCCCCATGGGGAGCACCAAACTTGTTTGTGAAAAAGAAAGATGGCACCCTCAAGTTGTGCATAGACTATAGACAACTCAATAAGATGACCATTAAGAACAAGTATCCCTTGACAAGGATCAATGACTTGTTTGACCAATTAAGGGGTTCTACAATTTTTTCCAAGATTGACTTGAGGTCTGGATACCACCAAGTCTGAATTAAGGATGAAGACATCCACATAACAACCTTTAGAACAAGATACAATCACTATGAATTTGTGGTGGTGCCATTTGGGCTTACCAATGCAACAACCACTTTTATGTGCTTAATGAATAATGTACTTAGTAAGTTCCCAGATATATTTGTGTTGGTTTTCATCGATGATATCCTAATATATTCTAAGATCAGGGAAGAACATCTCAAGTTAGTGCTTCAAGTGCTAAGAGAACATCAACTCTATGCTAAGTTTAGTAAGTGTGACTTTTTCCAGAAACAAGTCCATTACTTAGGGCATGTCATCTCTGAAAAAAGAGTGGCAGTTGATCCTAAAAAGATCAAATCCATTATTGATTGGCCTACCCCAAAGGATGTATATGATATCAAATCCTTTTTGGGCCTAGTAGGACACTATAGAAGGTTCATAAAAAAGATTTTCCAAGATCGGTTTCCCAATCATCTCCCTTCAGAAAAAGGTAGTTAAATTCCTTTGGACATCATAATGTGAAGAGAGATTCCAAGAGCCGACATAACTCCTAACCAATGCACTTTTGTTGAATATTCAAGATCCAAACAAGGAATTCCCTGTGTGCATATATGCCTGCAAGGAAGGGCTCGGAGGATTCCTTATGCAAGAAGGACATGTGATTTTCTATGAATCCAGAAAATTGAATGGGCGTGAAATCAATTATGTGACCCACGATCTAGAGTTGGATGCCATAGTACACACCTTAAAAATGTGGAGGCATTACCTCCAAGGTAGAAGATTCGCACTTATGACAGACCATAGTGGGTTGAGATAGTTGTTTGATCAACCAAAACTCAATGATAGGCAAGCTAGATGGATGGCTCTCCTTAGTGAGTTTGATTTTGAAATCAAGCATATCAAAGGAAAAGAAAATAGGGTGGTTGATGCCCTTAGCAGAAGCATGAAAGTGATTCACTTGGCATCGATAAGTACCTGTGAATCGAACGTCAAGGAGAGAGTCAAAAGTGCACAAGAGACATATGCTTTTTTCAAGACTGTGAAATCATACTTAGAGAAAGAACCCACCAGGATGAAGTATGAAGGTTATGGAATGTTGAATGATGGCTTGCTAACTTACAAAGGTACGTTGTATATTCCAAATTGTGATGACTTGAAGAGGTTCATAATGGATGAACTACACATAAGACCATATACTAGTCATCCTGGTTATTAGAAAATGATCACGACCACTAAGAAGCTATTTTATTGGCCCGAACTGAAAAAGGGCATAGCTAATTACTTAGTTAAATGTCTAGAGTGTCAACAGGTTAAAGTGGAGCACTGGCATCCAACAAGGCTGTTGCATCCCCTACCGATCCCATAATGGAAATGCGAAACCATCTCCATGGATTTCATCACTGGGTTACCAAAATCAACCAAACAGAATGAAACCATCATGGTAGTTGTGGAAAAAATGAGCAAGGTTGATCAATTTATTCCCATCAAATCAACTTGGAAGGCAATATATATTGCTAGTATTTTCATGAAATAAATATTTAGACTGCATGGCATGCCTAAATAAATCATATCTGACATAGACATGTAATTTATTTCAAAGTTTTGGAAATCTATGTTTGTTGGTTTTGAAACTAAATTGATATTTAGTACCGCCTATCACCCTCAAACTGATGGACATACAAAGAGGGTAAACCAAGTGTTAGAGGACATGTTAAGGATGCATGTAATGCATCAACCCAAGAAGTGGGAAGACTACCTACCACTGGTAGAGTTTGCTTATAACAATGGCTATCAAGAGTCATTGAAGATGAGCCCTTTTAAGGCCCTCTATGGTAGACAATGCAATATTCCAATCGGCTGGAATAACCTCGTAGATAGAATTACAATTGGACCAGATATGCTAAAGGAAATGGAACAACAATTAATTCAGATAAAACAAAATCTGAAAATAGCTCAGGATAGATAGAAAAGTTATGCACACTAAAAGAGGACTCCTAGAGAGTTAAAAGCAAGGGAGCATGTGTATCTCCAAGTTAGACCCAGGAAAATATCCTTGAGAATGGGAGCTCGTGCCAAGATGGCACCTTGATATTGTGGACCCTTTGAAATTCTGGATAGAGTGGGACCTGTATCATATAGACTAGTGCTTCCTCCCACAGTGAAGGCACATAATGTTTTCCATGTTTCGTTACTGAAGAAATATGTACACGATTCTAATCATATAATTTATTGGTTTATGATTTAGGTGGAACTAGAGGGAGAATTCCTACCAGAGCCACAATACATAATATAAAGGAAGGAAACCCCATTCAGGAATAGAAACATTGCACGGGTCAAGGTGCAGTGGAAACATTTTGGTCAAGATGAAGTTACATGAGAAATGGAGGATGCCGTGAAACATGCAACCCATTTTTGTTTACTTTTGTACATACAAAGTACATCGGCAGGTAGAACATCGAGGAGAATGTTCCTTTAAGGGGGAGGGGATTGTAACACCCATGTTTCCCCCAACTTGTAAATATAACTATAACTTTCCTATAGACTACGGGCAAATTGAATATGTGTGGACATTGGAACTGATGAACCTTTTTATTATAAAAGGTAATGTAAATATATATGTATTTATTGTTATTTAATAAAATGGGCAGTGTTTCATAACTGTTGAGGAGGGGGGTTTTCTAATATAGAACGTGATGCTATGTGTTAGAACACACATAATTTTGAGCTTTTGAGATTTATATATTTTACCTCTTAGAAATAAAATTTTACCCAAAAAAACAAAAAACTTAGAAAGCGACCTTTTAAAATTAAAATAAAGCCATTGGTTGTTATTTATCAATAAGGCGCTTACAATATCTATCGTCAACGATTTATTCTATTTGATCGAATGGTCCTAATGATCTCCAAAATTTTGAAGCCGCCTGAGTTTTAAAAGAAAGTCTTTAATGGTCGCTTCCCAGCTTTGCGCTTCGGGTATTCCAACAAACCTAAACAATGAAAACCTTGAAACTCTGAAGTCCCGAAGATAGCCACTCATGACTTTTCCTAAAGGACTTATGAGTCATAGGATACGTGTCCTTAAAGATATTTTTTTGGGTCGACACGTGACACTTATTTTTTACATTTACGTCGGATGATTCACGTGATTTCAAGTGACATGTGACACCTCTCTTTTCTTGACATGTCATTAGAATGACGTCATCTCTGCCACGTCAGTCCGAGAGATTTCTCTTCAGGAGTTTTTGATTTCACAATCCCTATATTATCAAAGCGTCGAAGTGAAGTGATTACAAAAAGTAAAAAAGGGTTTCGAGGAATTAGTAAAACAGTTAACGACTTCAATTGGTCAGGATTGAGTGTTAATTAATCACTTTGTAGTTTCGGATTTCAGAAAATTCCCCTTGTGCTAAATTCAAAACTTCTGAATTTCGAACTTCCAAAATACTTAAAGGTAATACAACGTTTTAAAACATGATTAATTAGGACATAAAAGTGATTACTTAGAGATTAAACCCTCCGCGAATTTGGAATTCGGGAAATTTCCACCCTGTCACATCCAAAAATTCTGAATGCGAACCGTCAAAGTATTAATGACATTTATGATCGATTAAGGTTAATGATTTCAAATAAAGATTGTGAATCACCCGACAATGAATTCCATTAATTCTTCGTCGGTAGAGCTATACGAAGATCGATAGAATTTTTGAATAAAACACTTCGAATTTCAAAATCATTTTTTTCATTTGCAATTAGTAGTTTTTATTTAGTGTAGAACTTACAAACTTCTCTTGTCACAGGTAGGCTAATTACGTTTCCTTGAGGATTATGGCGCCACAAAAATATGCAAAGAAGCTTGATGCATCGGGTGATGATTCAAATCCAAATGCAGATGTTCTATCAGACACGATTTCACGAGTTGCAGATGCCATTAAAACTTGGAAGCAGGTTTTTGATATCTTAGAGCATGAGATTATTAACTATCCAGATGACTCTACCAAGGAAGATGATGAGTCCTTCTCCTCCAAGCTTAAATTTGTAGGGTAGTCGGAACTGCATAAGATCACTGCACAACCTAGAATCATACCCTGCAACGATATGATAAATTGGGCTTTGGAGCATGTCGACATCCAAACCAGGAACATCATCAACCACCAGCAAGCCGTCGTCGACTCTTTCCGACCAAAGAATATACAAGTAATGTACAAGATTTCGCCTACCCCTAAATACACTTACAATGTCGCATTTCTTCTAGATTTTCAGAGAAGGGAATGCACTAAATACGGTAGAAATGGTCACGATATAGTCAAGACCTGGTGGGGACATCCAAAAAAATTCAGAGCCAACGCTCATGGTATGTATGCCACGATGTCTTTAGACACTCATATATTGTATGTAGCCATGATGCTCTGCCATCTTTTCAAGAAGAAGAACCCTACACATTTATCAGTTGAGTGGGTAGCCATAATGAATGAAGTAGCCGAGGGTTACCTTCAATTGGGATGATAATTTGGCCAAGGAAATTGTTGAGTATAAATCAACAAAATAAAAGGGGCAACCTATGGATTCCATTTGTTTCATGACCCCTTTTCCCTTGATGAATTGGAGTTGGACCCTGACCAGTGCTGAGCCAATTCATTTCTACCACTCCAAATTATGGGAGGAAAATGTCAAAGATTTCTTTTATGAAATCTATCACAACGTTGTGGTACTTGTTCACATAACTATCTATGGTCACTCGTCACCCCAGATTTTAGAAACGATTATGGGGAATTTAGGCACACTTGCAGACTGGTTCATTGAGGAAAATTTCTCCTATATTAGAGTATTTGGTTGCTCCATTCCTCCTCATGCCCTTCCACAATTTTTATCCGACAGGTTGGTCTGTAGAGAAGTGGCATACCAGACAATAGCAGAAGGTATCAACAAGGAGTTGAAAGCAGCTCAGAAAAAGGTTTGGCCAAATTTTCCCATTCAAGTTGGCATGTTCACGTTATTAGATTTCGGTCATTCTAAAGTCAAGGCCTCAACCTTGGAAGATGTCAAATTAGTTGACATCGAGTTCAAGAAGCATGATCCACATAAGATAGTTGAAAATCATTTGGCTCAGTTCAACATGAAGCGATACATCCATGATAATTCTCCTTATGACGAAATGTTCAGGGGAGTTAGATCTTATGAGGAAGTCCAAAGCAGATTCTAGACTCTGCCTCCTAACCAACAAGATGGTTTCCTTAGCTTCCAAAAGCACAGGCGAAACAATTTGCCAAAGATGTTGCAAGGAGAGTCAAGACCCATGCCCACTTCACAGGAAGCTAACCCACAAGATCCGAGCCAGGTTGATCCACTAAGCATAAAGATGAAGAAGCCCCAAAAAACCCAGTAGTGTTATTTCATGAAATAAGAGCATCACTGTCAAGACTGAATGATCCACAAGTGTTAGATCGGTTCGAAGCCTTCATGAATCTGGGACAAGTTGTTCCTCATTCAACACCAACTACTCCTACTGGAACCCTGAACACAATAGGACAATAACCTTCCACATAAATTATTTCTCCTATTATATCATTAACCCCTTTACAAACCAGCTTCGGAAATCCTAGTTCGGAACTCACTTTTGTAGGTGATCTTACTCCCATCTTGCCTGAAGAGATGCCTCACTCAAATTTCTTTTTCAACAAGAAACAAAAAGCTATTGTAAAAAGAAAATATCATCAAAAGGATGGATTTGTCACTAAAAGGAAAAGATTGGTGTATGATATAAAAGACCAGGATGGTCCTGAGTTTGCGAAAGAAGTTGTAGGTTCATTAGGGGCTTTTGCCACTGCCAATCAATGGTCAATGGACAATTTAATCGAAAAACTGTGACATAAATGCCTCATGGTAGATCAATTGAGATATATAGTACATAATGGATTGTTAGAAGTAGGATGAACCAGGACATTGAACAAATAAGGGCTAGTCATCAACATTAAATTAAGAAGTTACATGATAACCTTGAGTTTCTCTACCAAAGTTCACATACCAACAAAGGATTGATCACTCAACGTGAAAATTTAATTGAGCAACTGCAGGCTAGACTGACCCTAACAGAGAACACAACCATAGATATTACTGCCTTCAAAACACAAGCATCAAAAATCAATGAGAGGATGGAAGTTTCCCAACAAGAACTCTATCAAGAAGTAGATGCTATTCAGAAATGTTATCAGGCAGTAGACCTTTCTCTAAAAAATATTTATGTCAAGGAAAAAGAGGCTTGCACAGCCCGGTCTAAATTTCAAGAGGTTCTCATATGGAAGCAGAAAGCTAGTGCCCATGGTATTACCCTTCTATCTCATTCTGAGAAAGTAAGAGGTGAAATGGCCCTAAAGGCCTGGGAAACAAATATGGAAGAAGGCAAGAAACTTTCCATAGATGTAAAAGAGGCTTGTCTAGAGGCATTATCTTCAATAAATAAAAATTTGATTGAATTTGAGGGGAATAATATCTCAGAGGCATTGGGGCAGATCGAAATAAAAATGAACCAACAAAGCTCCAGAAAGAACAAGGATAATACTCAGGCGACCATCCAAGAGATGAGCCAGATTGATTTACTTAAAATCAATGAATGGTTGGTCAATCCAAGTTCACAATATTAGGTCACAGTCCAAGAAGTGAACAAGATCCAGGAGAAGCTACCACAAATACAGAAGGAGGTGTTTGCTTTTGAATTGAATGAAAGGATTGAGCCTTCAATATTCGTGGTAGCATTGATGGACCTGTGCACCCAATGCATTGAACAAAGAAAAGTAAGTGTAGCTGGGAGAAAATGAACAAAAGCATGCATAACGTCCACTTTCTCCACCCACTCTACCTTTCACCCTCCAACCGTCACTTACCCCATCTATCCCTACCACCCGCATTATGGCATCCACTCATCCCCACCCGCATTCTGGCATCCACTCATCCCACCTCCTTATTTGACACTTGTTCCCACATCATCCTATTTGTAAAAAAATACTCTTCCACATAACCGTTATCCATCCCATAACGAGCCAATGATTAGCTACTTGTCTAATTACCCCCCCCCAATGTTTTCAACTACAATTATTTATCCTAGTGAACACATCCGAAAGGATAGATGGCAACATAATCAAATGGAAAAGACATTAAGCCAAATGATTGTGATAGCCTTAATGGACATGTGTACCCGGATTAAAGATCAAAGAAGAACAGTCACATCTACAAGCAAACGAGGAGACAGAGGAAGCGCCAACAAAACTCAACAATATTTGCATGTTGTTATTTGATTCAAATGTATTCTATTTTTAGTCATATATTGTAGGAAGTCCAACGGTTTTCAAGTGTGACAAATTTTGTATAAATATATAGATTTTGGATCTATTCCATGCTACTTTTTTTTCGAATGTAAAAGAGAAACTCTTTTGAATATTAATACAAGTGTGGACAAAGATTCTAAGTTTCGTTCAATTTGAGTTATGTGTTTCCATTTCTCTCAATTTCTTTCCTTGAAGAGTGAATGATTACAATTTAGTACTACATCTACTATGATCATATTATATTAAAAGTTCATTCAATAACAAATTTTTCTGTTGTTATTACTGTGAGTAAAAAAAGACCCGTGATCTGTGTGAATTAGTGCATTTTTATTTCCTTTTCAATGGTGCATCTTCTAGTTTTCTTCTACTGCAAACAAGGTGAGACTTATCTGTAATTGATACATGACTTTGTTTTAACAGTCTTGTAAATATTTTCTGCATCATTTTACATTATAATTGAGACTCAGATAACGAGATACAACCTTTGTACTGTCTTATCATTAGTTTCATTTAAAGATTATTTCTCAGAAAACTGAAGGTAGAAAAAGCACTCACAAAAGCACTTCATTTAAAACCTTTGATGCATGACATTATTCTTTGAGCCTTAGAATCAATCTCAAGAACAACACTATGAGAGGGATGGTGAGGGGAACCAACAATGGTTGGGATGACCCCCACCAGACCAGTACCTTACTAGATTTAAATGGCTTAGACCTAGAACAATCCTCTCACCCAGAAATAAATTACTAGTCGGGCTGGTGGTTGGGAAAACCCTTCTCAAGAATTAATGAGGAGATTAGCAGAGTACCATCGTAAATGATTCCTGACCTGATCACGAACTGGGGATTCATACCCATGCAATATTGTCGAGGAAGGAAAGAAAAGAAGGGATTTCATGGGCAGGGGAACATGGCGATGAAAAAGGAGTCGAGAGACCATTCTTCCAAAAAGAGAAGAGCGCATGCAACTCTCTAGTTAAGAAGAGAATTGAAAGACAAGTTCGTTTTAGGTGTAGGAAGATGTTTGAAGCGTTTTTAGTCCAAGATGATAAACGGGGTTGCAAAGAATATTGTAGACCCCCTTGCTTGGTAGAGAGAAAACCGTTTTTCCAAGCTCCTGTGGGATGAGGAGAGTAATATCCATCCATGAATGTCACTGAACAAGAGGAAAGAGTCTCTCTCAGAGCATCATGGTCTAGCTAGGGGGTGGTCAACGGTAAATCCATTCAGGAGTGGTGGTTGGGTGGAAACAGACACGCCTCTCAACAGTTGCTTCATGAATATGGTTTTTTGATAAGTATTCTCATCTTTTGTACACTAGAATTGAAATGATGGTTGAATGTTCATGTCTATGATTAAGATTTACATTTTATGATTAAATTATAGAAATGCTTATGATTATTCTGCAAACCCGTGTTTTTGAATGGTTCCTGGTTGTCTCTGCATAGCAGTAGGAGGACTAATAGACATAGGTCTTCAAATGAACTTAGGAATGAGTTCATGGTTCCTGCACAGGTTGAATACTACCTTTTCCCTGTTTTTAGAACTTAAGTCTATGAATGGAAGGTGTGTCCTTCAAACCAGTTGACCAAGAGACCATGGGCTCATGCCCGCAACCTTAACCAATTCTTGGCTAAGAACTACGAGTGTGGCCTCTGGAGCTTGATAAAGTTCTATATGACCGAGACCGTGGAAACCTTTGCTATGTTCAAAAGGAGCGACGCTAATGTGGCTTCAGGACTCTGGAAGTTCGGAGCTCTGGGATGCATGACTTCACAACCCTTGAATACAACCGAAGGCAACCTATTGATCTGGTTACCATCAGGGTTGACCGACATCTAGTGGTTTCCCTAACCGTGACTGTGGGACTAGTCCCACCGTTAATCCCTGATTCACTTATCGGTCGCAAAGTAATGCGAGAATCTGTAGATCCGAGGGAATTCAGAAACCTCCCTGACCGTTGGATCTACGTCATGGTCAGTCCAACGTTGACCACTTTGGGGGTGCAACAACGTCATAACACAAAAACCCCTGAATGTTGGAGTTATGAACTAACGTGGACCATGGATCTAAGCATCCTTCGGGACTCTCCTCGACCGTTAGATCCTAATCGTGGTCAGTCCGACATTGACCACTCCAAAATAAAGGGAGTGCGAAGCGGGTGGAACTCGCAAACACTGAACTCACGAAGTGATTAGGGTCGTTGATTCGAGGATCATTCACAATCCTCTCTGACTGTTAGATCTAGACCCTGGTCAGCCCGATGCTGACCACTCCCGGAGAAACAATAAATCCACACTGTGGATCCCCTGAATGTCAAAGTTGTGAAGCAACAGAGGCCGTAGACATATGGATCTACGTGGACTCATCTCAACCATGAGACCTAAGGAGCATTAGAAGGTTGTCGGCCCAGAGTGACGTGGCATGCAGACATCACCCAGGGTGACGTGGACCACATCCAACATGCCACATGTCACCTGGATTTGTGATTTTCAAAGACTCTATGTGCCCATTAGAATGTGACACATGTCACCCACAGATGGAGCCATGTGTCACCTATTCCCTTTGTTGTGTGTCATTCCCTTGGAGCAAGCTCGCTTGGTCAAAGGCTGGTGGAGTACCCGGGACTCCAAGAGTTCGAGACTTTGGGAAGATTGGAAGGATGGAATGCTGGGGTTAAATCGACCGAAGGCCTGGACCCACTTGTCCCCATCTCTGCATTTCATGTGTTTCCACGTGTAAGTGTGGTCCCTTCGAGAGTGCAGTAATTCGGGAGTCCAGAGGATTGGAGTGGTATGTGTGGATGAGTTGAAACGGGTCGAAGGTCGGAGCTATGTGGCACGATTTCAAAATCCTTCAGGAGTTTGAGATTTCAGGACTCCAGAGGACATATGCGTAGAAAGAAAGAGGGGGTGTTCAACTTCGAAGCATTGAATTCCAGATTCCTATAAGCCCGCGTAATAAACAAGGGCGTAGTTCCATCGTTGGATGTGATGATAGATCGATTTCTACCAGGGGTGCAGGTGCATTGGGGAAACTCAGAGACTTCGAGAAACTTGGGATGACATGAATGAGATGAACCCACATGGGCGTCACATGGCCCTTGACCAATAACACCCACATATATTTTGGAGGGTATGATTTCCAATCCAACGTGTGTTTTCCAACATGGTAGGAATCTTTAGAGAGCTCTTGATGAGCATAAGAGGGTTCAAGATGTTTAGAGAAGGAACAATTTTGATGCCCCATCCTTAAAAAGGATACTTAAGGGTCGAGTGTGTTACAGTATTAGAGTTGTAAAAAGGGAGAGTTTTTTTTTGGCGTAGCCCAACCTTGGTGGTTGGGATTGTTACAAAGTGGTATCAGAGCCTAGTTTTCAATGTTAAATCTGGATGGGCTGAGTTAGTAGAATATTGAAATGAAAATTCATAGAGAATTAATTCTAGAGTGTGCCTGCAACTTATTTTATTAAATTACTGTAGTAAAATTGAGAGAAACTTCATGGGTAATGTGAAGAATTGAGCCTCTTTGGAAATTTCGAACATAAGCAAAATTAGAAAAAATTGGGTATTTTTCCGTACGACGATGTCAGCATGACATGGAAGCCACATGTCAGCGGACGTGGTAGAATAAATACTTGTATTTCCATGGTGGCGGGTACATGTTGGACATGATGACAATTGGTAGGTGGTGTGGAGCCATGTGGCAGGCCAACTGATAGTCCCACGAAACATCGATAAGATCTTGGAATTTGGTTAAGTGTTGAGACTTCTCGGATGGACTTGTGAAAGGAAGGTTACAAGATTATGAGTCCACGTAGATGGAAAAATGGTTAAGTCTTGAGACTTCTCGGATAGACTTATGAAAGGAAGGTTACAATATTTTGAGTCCGTGAGTCTGTGAAGGAAAAAGAAGCTAAGTGTTGGTGGTGGGTTCATGGAAGGTATGAAGATACGCTACGAGTTTGCGAGTCTTCCACCTGTGAGCCCAAAATGAAGAAGAGATATGACTTAGATACGTAGTGAATCCATTAAGACAGATCAATGAAAAATATCTAATCAAGAAATGATTAGACAATTGTTGAGAGTTGCTACTATGTTACACATGCTAATGAATATTCCTTCATTGTTTTCCCACCATAAATTTCAGCTCAGAGCTTGGATTGGAGCAAACAAATAGCTCTTGGAAAGTTGTTTAAAAAATGAATGCATTTAAGGAGTCCTACTTGGGATTAGTGCATTGATATTCTTCATAATTTAAAACGAAAAATGACCTGTAATCTAATTGATAAATATTTTATAATATGCTTAATTCTAACAACAATTATTGCGTGCACATTCTTGCAGAATTATAGATACAAAAAATAAGAACTTGGTTCCTATATGAGAACTAGAGACATGGAGGATGCTCAAGAGTTTTACAGCCATGAAGAAGAAATTGGAGGTCTGCATACCAGCATGGGTAATGTTGAGACTAAGTCTAATGGGAGAAGAGACACGCACAAGATTGTTACTATGAGAAGCCTGCAAAAAGAAATGTAGATCTATAGGGCCAATAATGAGATGATCATGAAGGCTCAAGAAGAGATACTTCAAAGCCTAAATATGCTACATAATCAATTTAACAAGGACTCTGGCACCAAGCAAGCAACTAGTGCTAGACAAGTATCATCATCAAGATCCCATATTAAAATAGATGATCATGGGAATGATAGATAGTCAAGAAGCATGAGTAGACACCATCATTATCCAAGGCATTTCACCAGAAGAACTCATGCAAGTTCAAGTCCAAGGAGTATCCCAAGTGTGTCTCCTTTTTGGAGGCAAAGGAGAAGACCCGAGGCAAACATCTTGCAGGGTGAAATCAAAAATATTAAACCACCAAATTTCAATGGTGAGCACAAGAAAGGAGAATATGTTGAGGCTTGACTGTTGGAAATGAAGAAATATTTCTAGGTACATGATTACCCATCTCGGGTACAAGCTAGAATTTCCACCTACCACTTGCAAGGGAAGGAAACCATGTGGTGGGATCAACTTGAGAAAACCAATAACGTTGATGAGAAAATAGTCTCATGTAGGTAGTTCAAGGGACATTTCCAAGATAAATATTTGTCCGAGCATTACTATGAAAGAAAAATGAAAGAGTTCTTTGAAATCAAGTTGGGAACCATGACAATGGAGGAATATGAGAAGCGGTTCTTTGAATTGTTAAAGTATGTTGACTTCATCAAGGATGAGAAGGTCAAAATCCAAAGGTTTCTGAGTGGGTTACCCTCTTTCTACAGTGATAAGATTCAATATGATAACCCCAAAACCTTGGAGGAAACCATAAGGAGAGAAAGGAATATGTATGAGTAGAGCAAAGGAACACCAGTTTTCCAAAAAGCTTGGAATGATAAGATGAAGGGTAAAAAGGATCAAAGGTAGAAGGGTTTTAAACCACCCTTTTTCAGGAATAATTCCCAAGAAAATCAACAAGTTCAAGTCGCCCAAAATGAACACAAGATTGCAGATTCATTCGGAAAAAGGACAAGGCAGCAACTGGTGCAATGTTGGGGATGTGAGGGAAATAATCTATATAGGGATTTCCCTCACAAGGGAGAAAGAATGAGAACTATCCACGACATTCAAGAGGCTGAAACAATGGAAGACATGGGTAGAAGTATGCGAAGGATTTATGCAACCTTGGATAACAAGCAAGCTACATATCAATCCCCCATTGATTGAAGTGGAAGGTAAGATCAATAATGCGCCCATAGCAATGTTAATTGATTCTAGAGCTAGCCATAGTTACATAAATGCTAACATTATTGAAAGATTTCACTTGCAAAGAAGTAAGCATAAGAAATCTTGGTTAGTTTAGTTAGCCACGGGTGCTAAGAGGAAAATCAATGAGTTGGTTAAAGATTATCCGATAGACATGAACATACTCAATACAAAGGTGGATGTAAACATCATACCATTGGGTTCATATGATTGTCTAATTGGCATGGATTGGTTGGAAAAATCTCACCTGGTCCTAGACTGTTACAACAAGATAATCACATGTCTTGATGAGGAAGGGCATCAAGGAAAGATTCAAGGAATTCCAAGAGTTGTAGTTGTTAGAGAGATTTCAGTTATATGCAGTTGAATAAGAGCTTCATGAAATTTTTTCATATGTTTGTAGCCCATATGGAGGAGGAAACCAAAGAAAAAGTGGCAAGCATTGAAGACCATCCAGTTTTGAGGGATTTTGAAGATGTTCTTAGAGAAATTTTGGGACTACCACCAAAAAGAGACATTGATTTCTCTATTGATTTGGTGCCAGGAATTTCCCCAATGTCTAAGACACCTTACATAATGGACACACCAGAACTAAAAGAGTTGCAGATGTAGCTTGAAGAAATTTTGAAGAAGGGGTATATATGCCCAAGTGTGTCACCTTGAGGAGCCCCAGGTATTTTTGTGAAGAAGAAGGATGGAACCTTAAGGCTGTGTATTGATTTTAGGCAGCTTAATAAGGTTACCATAAAGAATAAGCATCCTTTGCCAAGAATTGATGATTTGTTTGACCAACTAAAAGGTGCAAGAATATTTTCGAAGATTGACTTGAGATTAGGCTATCATCAAGTAAGGATAAAGGAAGAAGACATCAACAAGACAACATTCAAAACAAAATATGGGCATTATGAATTCATGGTATTTCCATTTGGATTATCAAATGACCCAACAATTTTATGTGCCTGATGAATGGAGTGTTCAACGAGTACCTGGACAAGTTTGTGATTATGTTCTTAGATGATATCCTCGCCTATTCAAAATCAGAAGAGGAACATGGACAACATTTAAGAATGGTGTTGTGAGTATTAAGAGATCATAAATTGTATGCTAAGCTAAGTAAGTGCATATTTTACCAAAATAATATTCACTACTTGGGGCATACAATTTCAGCAACAAGGACAAGAGTTGATATTGAGAAGATAGAGGCCATTAAAGGATGGCCAACACCAAAGAATGTAATAGAGGTCAGATCATTCATGGGTCTTGTTGGTTATTACTGAAGATTCATAAAAGGGTTCTCAAGGATTGCAAGTCCAATCACTTCTTTGCAAAATAAGGGAGTGAAATTTGAATGGACTTCCAAGTGTGAAGAGAGTTTTCAATAGTTGAAGGAAATATTGACAAGTGCACCAATATTGAAGATTGTAGATCCAAATGAATATTTTTTTGTGTGCACC